>CM025665.2:463609-473736 GCA_014621495.2 Entosphenus tridentatus
TGGCTGTGAGGGTCAGGGTTTGGCTGTCAGGGTCAGGGTTTGGCTGTGAGGGTCAGAGTTTGGCTGTCAGGGTCAGGGTTTGGCTGTCAGGGTCAGGGTTT
This sequence comes from Entosphenus tridentatus, assembly GCA_014621495.2. Classification (NCBI taxonomy): domain Eukaryota; kingdom Metazoa; phylum Chordata; class Hyperoartia; order Petromyzontiformes; family Petromyzontidae; genus Entosphenus; species Entosphenus tridentatus. Next base: position 463,711 of record CM025665.2, read on the forward strand.
GGCCGTCAGGGTCAGGGTTTGGCCGTCAGGCTTGAGCGGCCAGGTGGCGCTCCAGCGGCGCGTTTGCCAGCGTGGACTCACGAGAAGGCGAACGCGAGGAGGGCGCCGCTCACGACGATGAAGTCTAAGATGTTCCAGGGGTCGCGGAAGTAGGCCCCACGGTGGAGCACCAGGCCCAGGTCGATCATCTGCTCGCAGCAGGCAGCGACGACGACGAGGAGAAGGAGGAGGAGGGGAGAGAGGAGAAGGGAGGAGGAGGGGGAGGAGGAGGAGGGGGAGGAGGAGCAGAGTGAGAGGAGGGGATACCGGCGGCCCGTCGTCAGAAATGGATGTGAGGAGGGGGGTGGGGCGTGTAGGGGGGGGGCGGGGGCGTAGGAGTACAGTACAGCAATGGCGTTTGCCACGCTGTCCCTCAGCCGCCCACAACGTAAACCCCACGAGCATCACCAGAGATGCGCTGCATGCGTCATTGTCATCATCATCGTCGTTGTCATCATTATCATCTTCATTCGTCATCATCATCGTCGTCGTCATCATCATCATCATCATCGTCATCATCGTCATCGTCGTCGTCATCATCATTATCATCATCGTTGTCATCATCGTCGTCATCATCGTCGTCATCATCGTCGTCATCATCGTCGTCATCATCGTCGTCATCATCGTCATCATCGTCATCATCGTCATCATCTTCATTGTCATCATCATCGCCATTGTCATCGTCGTCATCATCGTCGCCATCATTATCATCTTCATCGTCATCATCATCGTCGTTGTCATCATTATCATCTTCATCGTCATCATCATCGTCGTCGTCGTCATCATCGTCATCATGACGTCCACCCCCCGGGAGGGACAGCGTTCCCGGCAGCGGCTGCCGCCAGGGGCGCAACAAGCGGCGAACGTCGACGAACCTTGAAGACCATTTCGAAGGTGAAGACCCCAGTGAAGACGTAATCGAAGTAGCGCAGCACCTGCAACGGCAGAGCAAGACCCGCGGTCAGGAGCCGGGCAAGCGCCCCCTCGTGTGCCTCGGCGCCGGCCTTCGCAGGCGCCCGCTTACGGCGCTCGCCCCAACGGTCCGTCGAGGCTACCCGGGGGATCTTTGTGAGTGTGTGCGTGCGTGCACCTTGTTGCGGATGGAGCCGGCCTCGACGGGGTCCTCTGCGGCGAGCGCGATGCTGCTCATGGCGATGACCAGCAGGATGCACATCTCGAAGTAGCGCATGTTCACCACGTAGTGGCACGCACGGCGCACACTGCACGCACACGCGGTGACCAGCTGGGCGACAGTGGTGGTGGTGCGTGGTGGTGGTGGCGGTGGTTCGTGGTGGTGGTGGTGTGTGGTGGTGGTGGCGGTGCGTGGTGGTGGTAGTGGCGGTGGCGGTGCGTGGTGGTGGCGGTGCGTGGTGGTGGCGGCGGTGGTTCATGGTGGCGGTGGTTTGCGGTGGTTTGTGGTGGTGGTGGTGGTGCCGGTTTGTGGTGGCGGTTTGTGGTGGTGGTGTGTGGTGGTGGTGGTGGTGGTGGTGGTGGCGGTGTGTGGCGGTACCCACGGGTTGGTGGTGCTGAAGACGAACATGGAGCTGAAGGGCACCATGGGCTTGGGGCCCGTGGGGTCGCCCTCCGCCCCCTCCCCCTCCTCCGCCTCCGCCTCTTTCTCCTCCTTCCCCGCGCCTGTGGCACAAACGCGGCCACGGTGGTGGCGGCAGTTGTATTGGAGGTGATGGCGGTGCTGGTGATGGTTGTGGTGACGGTGGTAGTGGCAGCGTTGGTGTGTGGTGACGGTGTTGGCGATGGTGGTAGTGGTGGCGGTGTTGGTGGTGACGGTGTTGGTGACGGTAAGTGACGGTGGTAGTGGTGATGGTGGTAGTGGTGACGATGGTAGTGTTGGCGGTGTTAGTGGTGGTGGCAGTGGTGTTGAAGGTGGTAGCGGCGGTGACGGTGGTAGTGGTGAGGGCGGAGGTCACGGTGGCATTGTTGCTACACCGGGCCGATGCTAACTGCTCGATGCCACGCAATTGTTTGATAATGTTGAAGTTCTGTGCAAAACTAGCTACTACTGGCCAAGACTAATACAAATATAACTAGATAATCTATCTAAATTGAAAGAACATTTTTTATTTAACTGTCCGGATAGCTGCCGACTTAGTGCCTATGTTAATACACACAATGGACAGGATGGACACAGAAGTGTGGTCACCACATCGATGCCTCTTCATAAGTGTAATGGGTTCACTTGAGGCGGCACTTAAACTTGGAGGCGGCACTATGCATTAAACAACGCAACAGACAACTCGAACAACTATACAAGGTGGTGACCGCCGTTCCTAATTGAACGAACACTTGGAGGGATAACTCCGGGACCAGGGCAGGTGAACAGGCTGCCTGGCGCACGAGTGGAGATCGGAGACTCGAGGAGTGAGGATGGCTTCTTTGTCCGGCCACGTGCCCTGACCACCTCGCTGCCACCCGGGTGCTCTCCACCGACAGTGGCCGTCATTGCCTGGGGCTGTCTCGGCACAGTAGTGACATCACTAATGTGGACTTCTACATACGTCTGGCTGTCACCTGATGAAGAAGCTGGTTGTAATTACTGGCGAAACGTCGCACACTCAGATTGTAAATGTTGTGGCTTGGCTCTCCAACACACCGGTTAGTGCTGTACTAGTTTACTACACTATACACTACACTATACACTACACTACACTACACACTACACTACACACTACACTACTATACACTACACACTAATGCTGTACTAGTGACGAATTGTCACGTTCTGTTTACTAGTTGGCCGTGTCGGGTGGTGGTGGGTTTAACGACACAACATTGATATATTTACGCGATCTCACCCAATAAAACCCCTCGATTGTGGCATGTGGATGATGTTGGTCACGAACGCCGACCCCTGCGTGTTAACCTGCCGGGCCCTTGCGGAGGGGGGGAGAGTGTCACCTTGCAGCTGCGTGGAGTCTCCGGCGGGCCCGGTGAGAGTCACGGGGATCTTCACCAGCTGGCTCGGCTCCGCCTTGCCCCCGCCGCCCTTGCCGTTGCCCTCCGACCCCGGGCCCTTGGCGTCGAGGAGGGAGGGCACGCCCGCCGTGGCGTTGACGCCCGCCGCCTGGCCGTCCCTGGGCGGCGTGGAGGGAAGCGAGACCCCATCACCCGAGTCGGGACTCAAACCCGGGCCGCGTCTGGCCGCGTGCCGGGGCAGCGCCGGTGCATCGGCTCCGTGCGCACGCGCGGCGACTGTGACTCTCCACGAGTTACTTTTATTATAACGATAATCATTATAACGGTGATGAGGAACTCAGTTTCACGAAGCACTTATACAATTGCTCATCTCAAAAGTGCCGTACACAAGTAAAGTAAAAAAAAAATAGAAAAATAAAACCCCCTTCTTGTTATTGTTACAACTAACGAGTCAACTCGCGTGACGCTCCGGGTGATGGCCCTTCTCCAAGGCATACACAATGGGGTCGTTTGCGGTGTGGATAAAAAATATATATATATATTGGCGCATTCTGACCACGATGCCATCACGCAGAGGCCTACCGCTTGCGAGTGGCGTCGCCGGATCTCTAGCGTCCCACTTGGAGAGAGCTGTTTCAGTGCCGTCTTGTGGGTGAATGGGTGAGTGGGTGAGTCAGTGATTGGGTGGGTTGGGGAGTGGGTGAATGGATGAGTCGGTGGGTTGGTAAGCGGGTGAATGAGTGGATGAGTCAGTGAGTGGGTGGGTTGGTGAGTCGGTGAATGAGTGGGTGAGTGGGTGAGTGGGTGAGTGAAATGGTGAGTGGGTGACTGGGTGAGTGGATGAGTAGGTGAGTAGATGAGTGGGTGAGTGGATAAGTAGGTGAGTGGGTGAGTGGGTGAGTGAGTGGGTGAGTGGGTGAGTGGGTGAGTGAGTGGGTGAGTGGGTGAGCGAGTGGATGAGTGGATGAGTGGGTGACTGGGTGACTGGGTGAGTGGGTGAGTGGGTGACTGGGTGAGTGGGTGAGCGAGTGGATGAGTGGGTGAGTGGGTGAGCGAGTGGGTGAGTGGGTGACTGGGTGGGTGAGTGAGTGGGTGAGTGAGTGGGTGAGTGGGTGACTGGGTGAGTGGGTGACTGGGTGAGTGGGTGAATGGATGTTGCCACTGTGCAGCTGCCAGACTCATTGCTTTTTGACTTGACCTTTAACCCTCCCGCCTAGCCTGCGAGCATTTGCGGATAAAGGTGCGCCACTTTACAAATGTAAATAATTATTGTTGTTGTTGTTGTTGACCGGGGGGCGGCCGCTGGATTCGAACTGGTACCTGCGCACGCCATCGGCGGCGCCCCTTTGCCCGTTGAGCTCCCCGTCCCGCGGCACTCCGTTGGGTCTCCGCGGGGCCTCCAGGCCCGAGGAGGCGAGGAGGAACTCCCTCTCTCCTGCGAGGCGCACGCACACGCAGCCCGTCGCACACACGCACGCAGCCCGTCGCACACACGCACGCAGCCCGTCGCACACACGCACGCACGCAGCCCATCACACACACACACGCACGCACGCACGCAGCCCGTCGCACACACGCACGCAGCTCGTCGCACACACGCACCGGCGGATGGACGGACAGACGGATTGGACTGAGGGACAGGGAGACAATAGGATGGGCTCGTGGGCGGATGGACGAACGGATGGGTGGGTGGGTGGAGCGGATAGATGGTTGGGTTGAAGAATTAACTGAACACCATTCACCACCACCCACCACCATCCACCCACTTCACCAGGTACTCATTGTGAGGATGAGTCGACCTAGGGGAGGCCCAGGACCAGTTCAGATAATCACCACCAATGTTGGTGGCCGTGAGCAGGAATCAAACTCGGGTTTGCCGGGTTCGTTGCGCAGCACGGCGCTAACCCGCTACTACTCTACCGTTACCACCACCGTTACAACCACCACTACCGTTACCACCACCGTTACCACCACCGTTACAACCACCACTACCGTTACCACCACCGTTACAACCACCACTACTACTGATACCAACACAACCACCATCACCACCACCATTACCGCCACTCACCTGTAAACACGTCATCGCGGCCCGGGTGCCCGAGCGCCAGGACTCCTCCGGTCGGCACGGCGCCGGCGATTCCGCCGACGACGGCGGCTCCGGCGGCCTGCGGGGGCCGCGTGGCCGTGGGGTCGGGCGGGGGCCGGTAGCAGGCCGACGAGGTGCGGAAGGGGCTGGCGTTGAGGGCCTCCGTGCTGGTGGCGCGCAGGTGCTGGCGCCGCAGCTCGTTGGCGCGCTGCTCCCACACGGAGCGCGGCTTGGAGGAGAGCCGCGGCTCCTTGCTGGCGCACGACGGCGCGGGGAGGAAGGGAGTAAGCCACGGTGGTGATGGTGGTGAGGGTGATGGTGACAGTGATGATGACGTTGATGGTGACGATGACGACGACGACGATTATGATGACGATAAGGGTGATGATGACGATGACGACGATGATAATTATGATGACGACGATGATAATTATGATGACGACGATAATTATGACAATGATAACAACAACGATGATGACGACGACGCCGCCGCCGCGTACCCCCACCTGGACAGATTGGCGGCCGACATGGGGCTGACCTCGGCGACCTCCCGGGCTTTCTGCATGGCGAGTTTATGCGTGGCGGCCTCCTCTTCCTCCTCCTCGTCCTGCTGGGAGTAACCGCGCAACCCCCACATACATCTCCCGCACGCGCCAAGCTCCCTCCGCCGGCCACGTCGAGGGAGGCCGGCACGGCGCCCGCGTGGCCAACAACAATCCCCTCGGCAGCCGCGGCCGCCTTCGTCTCTCGAGTGGCGATGTTGGCGACGTCGATAACAATTCACATGTATTGGTTGCGCATTCTCATACCTCGGATCCAAGTGCGCAAAACATGAAGAGCAGGAGACAAAAACAGAACCAGGGGGCAACCGGCCAAACTCGAGAGGCAAGGCCACTTTAGAGAGATGGGGTTTCAAAGCGGACTTGAATCTACCGACTCCGATTGCCCGGATTTCAAGTGGCAAGGCGATCCGAGGTTTCGGCGCCACGCCAACAAAAGCCCGGTCACCAAAAGAGCGCAACCTGGGAGTGCCGAGCAGTCGGAGACCGGAAGATCTGAAGGGCCTTGATGGGATATATACAGAGGACTGCAGAGCTTGGGGCAATGTATACATGTTTTAGTTCCTGCAAGTAATGTGAGGCGAGCCCTCTTAAAGCCTTAAAGGTGAATAGCAGCACCATAAAAATGCCAGTGCAGAGCTAAGAGGAGCTGGTGTAATGCGCTCACGGAATGGTGACGTATGAGCACTCTCGCAGCAGCATTCTGAATAAGGTACTCGTCTCAGGCTGAGTGGACCTAGGGGAGGCCGGGACGGGTTCAGACAACCGTCACCAGTGTCGGCGGTGGGTCGTGAGCAGGGAACCGAACTGGGGCCGCCGGGGTTCGTAGCGCGGCCGCGCTAACCGCTGCGCCGCCGCTCCCCGCGCTAACAGCTGCGCCGCCGCTCCCCGCGCTAACAGCTGCGCCGCCGCTCCCCGCGCTCGGGGCACCGACGATCACCCTCATCGATGCATCACCTTGGTCAGCTCCTGGGCATTGGCGAGATTGTCCACAGCGATGGCCAGGAAGACGTTGAGGAGGGTGTCTGTGCGTCACAGTGGATGTCATTAAGGGCTCAGCACGGACGCCGCACGGACGCTCAAGGGACAACCTTCGCAGGCGGACACGACGGACGGGCATCGGACGCACGGACGGATGGATGAAGAGAGGGATGGACAGATCGAGAGACATATGGGGACACTGACGGAAAGACAAAGAGACAGGCGGAGGGATGGACAGAGCTGCTGATGTTTAATCGCTTCACACCTCGGCTGGAGTGCGTTACGTATATACGTGCGTTGAACTTCTTTCGCACCGTACATAGCCAACCGTGCTAATCGGAGGTGCGGGCGGGGGAAAGGGACAACAAACTAAAGAAACAACAACAACAAGCGCTTCTCAAGAAATTAGTTTGTCAATCCAAATGATGATTTAAAAGTGCCATACAGCTCCCGGAGTGGCCTTCTTAATATCGGAAGGGGAAGAGCGTTCCAGACGGTCGCAGGAGCAGCAGCCAGCCAGCAAAGCCACCACCACTGCTGCTGCTGCTGCTGCTGCTGCGAGGATGACCGGAGTTCGTGTGATGACGATGGTGGGGTAGGGGTGGTGGTGGGGGGGTGAGGATACAGTTCCCGAAGAGGGTGAGGACGATGAAGTAGAGGGAGGCGAACATCCCGTCGTCGACGCCGCCCTGCGACACGATGGCATCGTACATCACCACGTTCCAGTCCTCGCCCGTCAGGATCTGCACGCAGCGCAGGGCACCTCGTCATCATCACCACCACCACCATCGCGATCATCGCTATCATCATCACCATCATCGTGATCATCGCTATCATCATCACCATCGTCGCCATCATCGCCATCATCATCGCCATCATCATCATCGCCATCATCATCATCGCCATCATCTTCATCGCCATAATTGTTGTCATGATCACCATCGTCATTGTCATCATCACCATCTTTATCATTGTCATCACCATCATCATCACCATCATCATCACCACCCCCACCACCATCATCATCATCATCATCAGCACGACCGCCATCATCGTCATCTTCATCAATGCCATCATCATCATCGCCACCACCGACTATCACCGCCACCACCGCCACCACCGTCGTCCCCTGCATGCGTGCTGCGTGCGGAGTGCGCGATGTCGGGGGTGCGAGTGAGGAACAGAGGGACCGGCCTGGAACACGGTCATGATGGCCGCCGGGAAGGTGTTGAAGTTCGTGTCGGGGGTGCTGTGGTCGAAGTTAAATCTGGAGGAAGACGGGTGAGAGAGAGAAAACGAATTACAAAGACATCCGAGGGAGCATCCGCTAGAGATCCCATTGCCGGCTCTGAGAATTGACAAAAATAAAACAAACATAAATTTTGACTGCCGTACAACAAACATTACTCTCGTATGGCAGAGCGGGGGGGGTGCTGCAGTGATCTCAGAGGTATCTCTGTAGACTCCACTTCCGCAGGGCCGTTCTGTGTGGCCCAGTGATCACTTGATCTCAGATGTGGCTCTGTAGAATCCACTTCCGCAGGGCCGTTCTGTGTGGCCCAGACGTCATTTGAAGAAGGGATCTCAGAGGTAGCTCTGTAATATCTGCTTCTGTGGGTTCCGCTCTCTGACAACACGGAGCAGGAGGATGAGGAGGGGGTCGCGATTGGCGTGCGAGATTTTATTTTCACCCCCAACGGATTTCTTCTCTCTCCGGTATTTGCGGAGATTTTTATTTCGTGGTCGGAATCTAGCAGGAGGGGGGAGGGGGTGGGGGGGCTTTGGTAAAGTTTGACTGCATTGCACTCACTGGCCCCCGAAGAGCTGCATGCCCAGCAGAGCGAAGACGACGATGAACAGGAAGAGCAGGAAGAGGAGGGACACGATGGACTTCATGGAGTTGAGCAGAGACACGACCAGATTCCGCAGAGATGACCAGTACCTACACACAAGCGCACGCGCACAGACAAAGGATCCCCGTGTAGCCTGTAACAGACTGTTGGCGTCACGTGCTGATTGCGAGCACCTGTGAAGGCCGGCACCGTCGCACACGAGGAGGTGGGTAGCCAGCACCACGCCCCGGCCGCTTTTGTCTCCCTAAGTGGCGATGTAAACGCACAGCACCAGGTACTAATTTGAGACTGAGTCGACCTAGGGGAAAGGCCCAGGACCGGTTCAGATAATCGTCACCGGTGTAGGCCGTGAGCGGGGATGGAGGCTGGGTCGCCGGGGGTCATAGCGCAGCGTAGCGCTAACCGCTACGCCGCCGCTCCCCTCAAGAGACGACCATCACCCACGTAGAGACAAAGGTCCCCCACATAGGCTCTCGCAGGCTGTTGGAGGCAAGTGCCGTAAGCGAACAGCAGCACGTACGAGGCACACGCTAGGGGTGGGTGGTGACCAAAATCGCCAGCCAAACGTCACGGTCACTCCAAATGTAAATCTTGCCGTGGCTTTGCTCTCCAACGCACAGCCGGCTTCGTGCTGATGTCGAAGCTAATTGCGCACATTTTTATGTTACGTGACGAACCTTAGCAAATGGCCGTGTCGGGTGGTGGCGGGTTTAACGGCGTGTTTATAATCACCCATGCTGGGGTGGGGAAACTTGTATTACGGGTGTGGCCATCGCCACGCCCGGCCGCCTTTGTCTCCCCCCCGGCAGTGACGCTTCTTTACACATCGCACTGGGTACACGCACCGCGGCCACATCGAACACCGCGACGCTTTGTTCGTCCGCACAGCACCAAGCGGCTTGCAGGGCGAGTCATCGTCGTCGTCACCATCGTCGTCACCATCGTCGTCACCATCGTCGTCACCATCGTCGTCACCATCGTCATCGTCATCACCATCATCGTCGTCATCTTTGTTGTCGTCGCCATCGGCTGCTGCTGCGGAAAGTCCCCGAGCGCTAAGAAGTTTTGTGCGTCGTTGGGGGGGGGAGGGGGGAGGGTGGGGGGGGAGATCTGGGGGTGTGGGGGTGTGGGGGGGTCCCGCACTCACTTGGTGACCTTGAAGATCCTCAGAAGCCTCAGGGCCCGCAGAACCCTGAGGCCGAACGCCGACCTGGGCTGCAGAGTGGACCAGATGATTTCGAAGATGCTGCCAATCACCACCTGCACCGCACAGACATCCCCGCCCATCAACACCATTCCTCCTCCTGGTGAGCTCCGCTCCGCACATAGGGGGACGACTCTGCTTACGAACAAAGCGACTTACGAACGTTCAGAGATACCAACAAACCTGTCCGTATGTCCAGTTGCAGCTGTTCACGATGCTATTGCCTGTGACAGGCTCAAGAAGAGAGCAACTGTGCAGGCATCTCTCAGTCAGTTGTTTAAAGAGAGTAGAGCGGAAACACGAACACCAAAGGGAATTAGCATCTACATCTGCAGAACGTGAAGAACCAGTGGCATCTACATCTGC
>CM025665.2:536213-546235 GCA_014621495.2 Entosphenus tridentatus
ATAGACTCAACACTACCCATAGACTCAACACTGCCCATAGACTCAACGCGACCCATAGACTCAACACTGCCCATAGACTCAACACTGCCCATAGACGAACACTGCCCATAGACTCAACACTACCCATAGACTCAACGCTACCCATAGACTCAACACTACCCATAGACTCAACACTGCCCACAGACTCAACACTACCCATAGACTCAACACTGCCCACAGACTCAACACTACCCATAGACTCAACACTGCCCACAGACTCAACACTACCCATAGACTCAACACTACCCATATACTCAACGCTACCCATAGACTAAACAAATTTAACTAAATAATGTTTTTTTTTATCTTACTAGGTAAGGCACCACGATATCCAACACCTGGACAAAACTATTTCACTGCAAGGCTTCTGCAAATGTGCGCGGAATGTGAACGATGCCGAGAGCTTGGGTTCCCTCCACGGAGGAGACGGAGCGATGGAATTCGGCTCCGGTGCACGGGAGCCGAGTGGCCGGATCTTTTGCACCGTGCGACTATGGGAGGTGGGTGGCTGTCTCGCAGCTGGTCCAGCAGTGGACAGATCGTGGCCAATGATGTCACGCGTTTGCGAGTAAAATGTGCGCTCTGAAAAAAATCCAACGTTTCGGATTTGATCCGAAAGTTACGACGTCACGGCAAATGACGTCACTCACGCGACATGCCGTCACCCACTTTTCTGCCACGTCGCGCCCGGTGAGATCGCTGTTGTTGGCAGCGAGAAGCGCGATACTGACGATCCGTCGTATGATCCTCAATCCCACAAAGTTATCCGAAACGAGCCTTAAAATCCACGCATTTGCACGAATCCACAAATGAACCCTCATACCCACATATCTCACTCCCTACTCCCCCTCGTCCCCTCTCTTGTCCCGCCCTCTCCAGCTCGTCTCTGTCTCTCTCTTCCCAGGCTCTTCTTCCATCACGTGGCACGGCACAAACGGAGGGGGGCGGAATGTTTTTAGTCGGCCGGATTAAGCGCTCAGGGCCGGGTAAGAAGGGATTTGAATCTTCTAAGGGCAGCAACAAAAAAACCCGGGACTCTGGCTCATCACGCTTTGACTCATCCACAAAGAGTCCCATCCGCAGTCGTCTGCCCATTACGCTCAATCCCGACGTCAACGGCGCCTTTATATTAACACTCGGCACGCGGCCCCGCCAATAACCCCACCGTGTGTGTGTCACTGTCTGTGTGTGTCACTGTGTGTGTGTGTGTGTCACTCAAGGTGGCCTCAAGGTGTACATGGCCTGGCACAAGCGTCGTGGTGACGTCACCGCCACTTAGTGGCGAATGGCGGTTGTTGGTTGTTGTGTGTCACTGTGTGTGTGCGTCACTGTGTGTGTGTCACTGTGTATACGTCACTGTGTGTGTGTCACTGTGTGTGCGTCACTGTGTGTATGTCACTGTGTGTCATTCCCTCCCTTCTCTAAGCTTGCGAAACGTGGACCCCACTAATGGAGCATCTTCGCCGGTTAGAAACATTTAGGTTGGCCTGCTACGATCCATCCTGGGTTTCACCAGGCTGGATTGTGTGAGGAGCTCACAGATCTGGGCAAAGTCCCATCGGTGAGCTCCTCCGGCAGGCAAGGCTGCGTTGGCTGGGTCATGTAGCCCGCATGCCCAGCCATCGCATGCCTGAACAGCTTTTGTTCGGCCACATAGAGGGGGCTAAACGGACGCGGCACGGGCTAGAGAAGGGATGGAGTGATGTGGTACAGGAGGACGTGGAGCTGAGTGGACTTGCCGATGACCGGTACCAGCGATGTCAAGATCGGCCTCTGTGGAGGAGGCTCGTGAAGGACGCTAGTGGGCAGTTGGAGGCAGTCGCCCTCCAACAACAACAGAGGGCGGAGGAGCGACGCTCACAACGAGCGGAGCGCCGGGTGATAAAGCACAGCAAGTTGGCACAGTAGGGGGTACAGCTGATGGTGCCTCTACCGGTCATCTCAGTCGGCCATCCCGTGGCACCTGCTGGGTCTGTCCCGAGACCTCCTGCTAGCAGCGAGCCCTCGACGCTGCGCGTGGCCTCAAAGTGCATCAGTCAGTCATCTCAATCAGTCGACCCGTGGCACCTGGGTCTGCCCCGTGACCTCCTGCAAGCGGGCGTTCGACACTTCACGTGGCCTCAAGGTGCACATAGCCTGGCACAAGCGTCGTGGTGACGTCATCGACACTTAGTGGCGAATGGTTGTTGTTGTTGTACGTCACTCTGTGTGTCACTGTGTGTGTGTCACTGTGTGTGTGCGTCACTGTGGGGAGCGGTAGTGTAGCGGTTAGCGCGCTGCGCTACAAACCCGGCGACCCGAGTTCGATTCCCGCTTACGGCCACTAACACAGGTGACGATTATCTGAGCCGGTCCTGGGCCTCCCTTAGGTCGACTCAGCCTCAAATGAGAACCTGGTGCCGTGTGTAAACATCGCCACGAGGGAGACAAATGCGGCCGAAGGTGGTGTTGTTGGCCAAAGGAGCGGCGAGCGGGCTTGCCGCATCACCGCCCAACGATGTGTGTGGTGAAGACATCAGCACCGGGGAGACAAAGGCGGACGGGCGGAGGTGGCTCCGGCCACAGTAAACCCCCGTTTTGCGCATCGAGTCGGCCTTCACATGTCTTGTCCCCTCCACCCCACCCAAACCGCCGTCAACCACCAGCGTGGTGAAGTATGGTCAAACAAGACTCATCACTGACACAGCATTGGGGAGGCTCGCACCCAGCAGTGCGCTGCCACCCACCCCAATTGATATGCCACGAGGTCAAAACTAAATGACCATTTACACTATAAACATGTTTTATTTTTATTTTACCACGTGTAAGGGAGATCAAGGCGGTCGGTCGTGGTGCTGGCCAATAACCCCCTCATAGGTGCTCGCTAACAGCACTTGCCCCTTACAGTATGTTAATGCTATATGGGTTATCTTTGTCTTTGTCTTGCGAATGAAACTCGAGACGAGGTCTCTGCGACCTCTCACCCTGGTACAGAAAATCGACTTCAACTCGCTAGAATGTCTCGCTCATTAACCCTCCATCTTAATGACCCGTCATCCATCCCACTCAATCATTCACCCACTTACTCACTCGCCCACCAGCTCACTCGCCCACTGGCGGAACCACTCCTTCACCCACTTAATCATTCAATCACCCACCCACCAACTCACTCACCGAACTCACACATCCACTCATTCACCCACCCACCCTACCAACTCACAAATAACTCATTAATTCCCTCTCGCAGATGTGACTCTATTCTGGTCTCTCACCTGGCTAAACAAAATCAACTCGAAACTCCTCCAGTTATTTGCTTTTAGGTCACCCGCAACCGGCGCTTTACCTGGCCCCAGGTTCCGGATTGCTCTTCGCACATCCTCGGCAGATGGCACATCAGGCATCCACTCACAGGGGGTGGGCACTGCAACCTTTGAGGCTCTACCAGGATTACCCCCCTCCTCCTCTGCCCCCCCCTTCCCAACAGCCCCCTCCAACCCCATCTTAGACATGTGGCTGAGATGGTACAAAAATGTGTAGTTAAATCTTTTTTACATGGTTAATAACATCTTTCCAATGATTACTGAGTTTGTATCCATCATCACGGTTGAAATTATGTCGGTGTTTGTATATCTGAATGGCTTCGTGTACAAACCTTTTATGGTAGCCAGAGGGTTTGCAGAGCACCTTAGTCTCGGAAAAAACAATATCATGCGAGCCCACAGCGTTGTAGCAATGATCGGCAACGGCGGAAGACTCAATTTTGCCGTGTTTCCAATCCGACTTATGCTCGCGGACACGATCAGAGACATGACGCTTCGTTTCCCCAATGTAACAGTCACCACAGCTGCAACTCAGTTTATAGACTCCAGGGTATTGCAAGTCAGGGATGACATCCTTCACAGATGGAATTAGGTCACGGATTTTATGTACTGTACTGAATCGGACTTGGATCTTATGTTTGTTTAGAATTCTGGAGATCTTTTTGGTCACGCCTGCTATGTATGGCAACGTGATAGTTTTGATCGGGGTTTCAATTGGTTGTTTCTGTATGGTGGGAGAAACAGCTTGGTGGATGGTGCGTTCAGAATATCCGTTCATCCTGAGGGCCCGATGTACATGTCTTAATTCACTGGCTAGGTGGTGTTGGTCAGAAATGCCATGAGCTCTGTGGTATAGCGTCTTGATAAGAGAATACTTTTGAGATGGGTGGTGGGAATCCGGCTTCAAGTAGGAATCTGTGTGGGTGGCTTTCCTGTAGACAGAATGTCCCAAGGATCCGTCAGGTCTTCTCTCAAACAGAATGTCTAAGAATGGTAGTTTGCCATCTTTCTCCACTTCCATGGTGAATCTGATGGATGGGTGTCTGGAATTGATGTGGTCCAAGAAGTGGTTCAATGCTGGGAGGCCATGTGGCCAAATGACGAAAGTGTCATCTACATACCTCTTCCACCGGGAAGGACGCAGGGTGGATGTCTGGATGGCGTCTGATTCAAACTTTTCCATGAACATGTTGGCTATCACTGGCGACAAGGGGGAGCCCATGGGGGTACCCTCATTCTGTTTGTAGAAGGTGCCATTCCAGGTAAAATAAGTGTTGGTGAGACAATGCCTAACCAGAGCAGGTACATCCGAATACAATCCATGTTGGACCAAGTCCTCAATTATTGTTAGGGTGTCAGGAACTGGAACTTTGGTAAACAGAGATACTACATCAAAACTGACGAGGATATCATCAGGAGATAGTACCATGTCCTTGACCATAGAGACTAATTGGGTTGAGTTGAGTACTGCCGAAGAGGTCTTGCCTGTGAAGGGAAGCAGAGTGTCTGATAGAAAACGGGCTAGTTTGTAGGTAGGGGAGTTAATAGTTGACACGATGGGTCGTAGCGGGGTGCCTTCTTTATGGATCTTGGGAAAACCATAGAGTCTGGGAGGTCTAGCTGCCGAGGGTTTTTAGAGAGGGACGTTTGGTTGGTTCGATTAAGGAAGTCGTTAGGCTGTTAGTGGGATCGCTTTAAATTTTGGCGTAACTCCCATCATTAAGTAGGTCCAGGATTTTGTTGTTGTACGATTATTTATCCATGATGACCGTGGCATTGCCCTGGTCTGCCGAGAGGATGACAATATCATCTCTTACATTAACCACAATACTTGCAGTCAAATGCAAACAAAAAACAATACTCTGATATGTATCTTGGTGATATCTGTCTGCTTATGTCTGTCTATAGTTTTCTGGTTAGATTTTTTGTTGCTATTTCATTTATACCTGATGATGATTGCTTGTGTTGCAATCGAAACGTCGTAAGCTATTATTGAATTTATTATTTTATCTTTATACGTGACTTCACCGAAAGAACCAAAGAGTAATACTCTGATAATTTATGCATTGTCTTTGAAACTGATTGGTCCACACCAGAGACAGCTTTCTTTGGAGCCTAGTCTCATATGGTGTTCGACCAGATGACGCCAAAAGGCGGAATGATTATAATAATTCGAATGCGATTCAAATATCACACTTCAATGTACGGTTTCCTAATCTATAACACTAGTTAAATGTTATTTCATAGCGTTATAATGTATAGCTCATAGGGTATATTGTTAGAGTTCACAAATTTTTAGTTTTCTATAACACTAGTTTACGGTAATTTGTATTTTCTTCAAATGTATATGTTAATGTTTTTAAGATATATTGTTGGAGTTCATAATGGTAAAGTTCACAGTGTGAGAGTTTACAATGGCATCGATCTGGTAGGTTCGATCATAGTTTTTGATCAAAGACGTTATCCCATCACGGGACACCAACACCCTGCGAATATCGTATTGTTTACTGTGATAACATTTGGTTCTTCAAAGCAGTCCGCGACCGTGAATTGTGCAGCTTGGAATAATTGAGGACATCGCATCTATTTTGTTGGTTTTCGGAACTGAGGCCAATAATTACGAGGCAAATCACGAGCGAAAGCGATAGCATTTGCCAAGAATGTCTTCATCTATCCTATTGTCACCGCTTGTCCCTTAGTAGATGGATTGTATTTACATCAACAACAATTTTTAGCAGTCAAGTGCGTCAGGGAAGCAGCTGTAGCAAATTTTCCCGACGCCCGACAATCACAAACTCTCTTTCTCTCCGAGTCGTCCCACCTCTCTCTCTCTCTCCGAGTCGTCCTCTCTCTCGACGGGAGCGAGGAGCTGATACCGCGCGTCAGCGGCGCAGTGCTACGAATTTTAATGATAAACATGGATATGCATTCTAATAGGAGACGGCATTGCAAGTTATTTTGTGGAATTAAAGAGCGACTTGTGATTGGCGGCCTACTGAGACAAACGTCATCTCCCCAGCAACATGTGACCAGCACCTATCTTCAGAATAGCAAACCGCTCTCCGTGCCTCCGAGCGAACGCTGTGCGATGAGCCTCCTCATCTTCCGACGTGGGGTGTTGGAGACCCTGGGAGTGGGCCTGCCGCTTTAAATCTCAGCTCCCCCGGTCAGCCGAGCTTCCCGTGGGAGATCTGGGCCTGGATGTTCAATGCACGAGCCGCAGTCGGTTCTGAACCTCACCTATGGGCCCCATCGGCATCAGCAGATTGTGTTGAGTTTGTTGTCTTTCCCCCCTGTACCTCGGATGAGCACGATTGGCTCGTACGGTGAAAGACGTTCAACATACGTACTTGCGCACACACACAGCAGAATGGAAATATTCCAACCCCCAGCTGCAAGCGATGCACACATTGTCATTTGCGATTTTCGTCAGCGAGCCGAGACCGGCCTATTGTGGGTGTTAGGTGGATGCCCGTATCACGCAGTGGGAAATACGGCGCAGCGCATCTTGGAGATGAGAGGCCCCGGAGTCAGTGGGCAGATCAGCTCCACTGCAGGTCCTGGTGTCAATGACATGGGACCGCATTCGCTGTTCCGTCACGAACGTCAATCCAGGAGATGTTCCTGCTTGGACCCGGCGTGCATTGTTGTGTGGATGAGAGTGTTGATCATTGCAATCCCACGGGGATTGCACAGAAGTCGAGCCGCTGACTCCTCCCGTTATTCCAAAACTGACCTGACCCATGCCTTCCAGTCACCCCGGTGCACAAATTCAACCACAACTCATCCACAGCAACACAAGCACACAACAGCCGCCTATTAGCCACTGAGTGGAGGCGACGTCACCACAGCGCGTGTACCAGGCTAGGTGCACTTTTTGTGACATCACGTGAAGTGTCGAAGGCTCGCTGGCAGGAGGCCCCAGGTTGACTGCCTGAGATGACTGTCAGATGCACCATCTGTGCCAAAGACGCAGATCCCCCGTATAGCCTTAGCAGACTGTTGGGGCAAGTGCCGTTAGCGAGCAGCACCTGTGAAGGCCGCCACGGCCACGAGGGGTGGGTGGCCAGCACCACGCGCGTCCCCCTTTGTCTCCCCAGCGGCGATGTTTACTCCACACCGCACCAGGTGCTCATTTGAGACTGCGTCGACCCAGAGGAAGTCCACGACCGGTTCGCCATATAATCCTCACTGCTATCGGCGAACTCTGTGCTCCGGCTTCCTGTAGCGCAGCGCGCTGACCACTGGGTCGCCGCTCAATCCCCCCAACACACGCGCACAGACGGGGACAAACGCACGGGGACAAACGCACGGATTATGCGGCTCCTCTGAGCCCCCCTGTGCCTGCGTGGGTATCCGTAGGGGTAACTCTTTCACGGGCTCGGCATTAAATTTTCATGCTGTTTAATAGACGGCGGGCGGCTACACGCGCACACACACACGGGGCCTTCCTTCCCAAATGTCAACTCAACACCTCCGCCGCGATTCAGCCGCCAATTTTCGGTTCTCGGCATCCGAGGAGAATTGTTGTAGATGTCTTCTTCCCAAGAGCGAGCGAGGAAGAGGATGGCAGAAGCAGAGAAGAGAATCCGCTTCGTCGCAACTGCGTCGTCGAACATCATCAATAACAACATCGTCATCATTGTGTCGGCTCACGCCCAACCGATACTCGCGCGCCCGTGTGCGTCCTAACGCTTTCGGGTCCTGTTGGTCATCACGATCGTCACGATCGTCATGAACTGCATCAGAAGGTCATCAACGCGCTCACAAGACGACGCAGCCAGCTTGCCCGCAAAGTGTCTAGACAGAGCTGTCGGTGTGAAAAGATTCATCAGTTGGGGCGATGGGCCGGTTGTGACATTCTCACAGCGACCGTCTCCAGAATAAACACAGATTACGATCGCTATGATAATTCCCACATCAGCCACGTCGGTGATGAGCCATCATCAACGTGTGGCCAGGCCGCCTCTGAGCACGAGCTCGTGGCTCAGTGGGGCTTTAGCTGGTAAATAATGAAGTAGTTTACTCTGCGATCGACGAGTCGCGGTGCCGGAGGGAGCAGCACGCGCGCGCGTCTCCGTGCGGTTGGACGTGGCGATGGTGCGTCACCGACCCTGCTGCTCGATACTAACTCGATTGTCGGAAATGGAATTCGTACCCCTCTGTTTATTTTTAAACACGAGCGTCTGGAAATAAGTTTTAGATTGTTATATAATTACTTCGTCTCCCCCACGTGAATGCGTTGGAAATTAACGACGAGGGGCTTGACACGCTGTACCGCGCATTGCGAGAACACATCTGGCTCCCACAGCACAATGCGGCGGCAGCATTGATGGATGTCACTTTCACCTCAATGAGTCTATTGAGGAGTAATTCTTTTGGATCATCGAGGCATCTATAATTGAGGCTTTTTGGGTGAGATCGCGTAAATATATGTGTGTCGTTAAACCCGCCACCACCCGACACAGCCAACTAGTAAGGGTTGTCACGTAAACAGAACGTGACAATTCGTCACTATTACAGCACTAGTGTATAGTGTAGTGTGTCGTATAGTGTAGTGTATAGTAGTGTATAGTGTAGTGTATAGTAGTGTGTAGTGTAGTGTATAGTGTAGTAAACTAGTACAGCACTAACCGTTGTGTTGGAGTCAAGCCTCAACATTTACAATCTGACTACGATGTTTCGCCAGTAATTACAACTAGCTTCATCAGGCGACAGCCAGATTTGTGGAGAAGTCCACCTGTTTCGTTCCTTATATCGAGGCGTAGATGTGGTGACGACGCTTCTGTGCTCTTGAGTCACGTACACGATGCATGCGCATTATGCGGGCCCATCGATCTTGTCCTTCCTGTCCACTGTGTGTATTAAAATAGCCGTGCCAACGGTAACCCCGTCCGAGCAGAATATCCAGAAGTGGTCGAGTTATGTCAGCTTCCACTTCCACGTTGTCTGTTTACTCAATAATCGCTCCTGCTAGTTGTTCACATGTCAATAACAAAACTGGTCACCAGAGAGCATTGTTAGAATGTAATCACGTACTCTATAACATGCCCCATGATGTAAAAACGCGCAGCTTCCAACCCTCATCATCCACTCTGTCTACTGACCTCTCTATCCACACACCTCCGATTCGCGAAGGTTGGCTACGTACGTTGTGAAAGATTTTCAACAGGCATACGTAGTTCCCCGAAGAAGGGCCATTGCATGAAACGTCACCTATTAAAAATATTTGTTTTCCTTTCTAGGCCACAGAGTGGTATTGACAAATGTGTTGAGTTGTTCATGTCTGCTTGTGCACCAACGCAGCAGCAACAGCGGCAGCGAGGCCACCACCACACGTTGCTGTGCCCCCTTCTCCCGGCTCCTCGGCGGCCACCCAGGGTAGAGGGGAGTTTCAAACACATTTGTGGAATTTGTATACAAACTACTTACGCGTTGCTGAAGTGTCATGGGAACACGAAGATTAATTTTGGTTTATATGGAGTGATCTTGCCAAGAACAGCATTTGTTGAACAAGGATAAGTTCTCTTCTTGGTTCTTTCGGTAAAGTCACGTAGAAGGGAAATAATAAAATAATTAAAATAATAAAACATAATAAAATAATTCTCACGACGTTTCGGCCACAACGCAAGCAGCTGTCTTCAGGTGAAACCAGGTCTGTCGAGGCGACAGCGTCTGAATGGA
>CM025665.2:549186-586102 GCA_014621495.2 Entosphenus tridentatus
ACAGGTCTGTCTTCTCGACAGACCTGTTCTTCACCTGAGGACGGCTGCTTGCGTTGTGGCCGAAACGTCGTGAGAATTATTTTATTATGTTTGATTTTTATTATTTCCATTCTACGTGACTTTACCGAAAGAACCAAGAAGATGAATCCCTGCAGTCACGAAAGCTTTAAATCGAAACGAATTGAAAGCTTTCTTTAAAATCGTTACGGAATCGATCCAACGCGGATTAAACACTCCTCGCGTTTGTTGCAAAAGTAGGGCTGAACGATTTGGGGGAAATATCTAATTGCGATTTTTCTGACAGATATTGAGATTTGATTTGCGATAAAAAATGTTTAAGTCAAGCTTCAGTGCAATAGTCACTGTGTAATAGATTTAAAACATGTGATGGAGCATTACCACATGATACCATCAAAATATGACCTGCACTATATATTATAATGCAAGGATGAAAACTTAAAAGATATGATTTGCTTCCAACATGCATTTGTTAAACAATTGAAATAGAACAATCAAACATAGAGCAATTGTTAAGTTAAATCAATTAAGTGATGATAATAAAAAAAAACTATTCCAGTAAGAAAGTAACAGGACTTTTCAAATCTCAAAAAATCGCAGCCTTTGCGATTTCCTAATCGCATTGTTTAAAATTGCGATCTCGATTTGAAATCGATTAATCGTTCAGCCCTATGCTGCGTTATTTCGTCGGCATCTCCCCCCCCTCCCCACTGGTGTAGACCAATCAGTTTCAAAGACAATGCCATATATTCACAGAGCATGTTTGTTTGCATGTTCACCACAAAGACCGCGTGTGGTTAATACAGTACTTGATACCTTGCAACAAGGCCGTAATTATAATATATATTGGGGACGCACACATCCCCCCCCCCCCCCAATATTCAAATATGCTCAAAATTACCCTCTCCCAATATATTGCTATAAAATAGATTTCTGTTTATATGATTGTGGTTATGGTTGTACTTCATTAATCCCTAATCTCTGCCATTACATACAATGAAACAAGAAAAGGTAAAAAAGTAAAAACAGAGCAATGTAATACAATACACTATTAGACATTGTAAAACAAACAAAAATCCATCCTATGTGTTAGTGAATTTTTTATATTTTAGGCAGGAAATTCGTTTTAAAATTTAGATTTTTTTTCTGGGGGGGGGGGGACCCCCTGGAAAATTTGGTCCCCCCCCAATGTTGACTCCATGGCTATGGCCTTGCCTTGCAAAAGGTTTCTATTTGGTGTTCGAACATATAAACACCTATTCGTCACTTTACCGAAAGACCCAAGAATATGAATTCCTGCAGTCACGAAAGCTTTAAGTCGAGATCTTAACACCTGTTTTATTACCAGAAAGGGTAAAACCATTTTCTTATTAGTTTTTCCACATCCCCCCGCCCGCCCCCCTTTGTCTGGCGAAATCGGATCCATAAATATAACAACGCCAGCGTGCGAGAAGCGCCACACCCCACCACGGCGACCCACTTGCCGCAGTTGTGTAGTAATCTCGCTTTGAATGTCCCCCCCCACGACCCCACCCTTTACAATCTCCATATCGTCGTATGCGCGTCCTCGATAATCCACCAAATACGTTGTCATTTCTGCTTTTTATTTGGCCGTGTCAAATTTGCTGTATATTACGACCTTGCTGTAACAGTAGCTTTTTATTCACCGCTTTGTTCCACGTGCCAATTATATTTGTATTAAAATTTTATATATATATTCTTCTCCATCTCATTTGACTCGGGCGGCTATACATATCGTTGCCAAAAATATATTCTTCCCATAATACAATTATCAATGGGATTTTTTCTACTTAAGGGGAGGATGGTGGTGGTGCGGAGGTTTGTGCACTGTGCTATGAACCCTACAATCTGTGTAATACGTATGTTTTTGTACAGTATCTGTCTTCGTATATATGTGTGGCCTCGGTGCACTTAAGTCTGGCCCACGTTGTGCGTCTGTTTATATGCGCAGATATGTTAGCGGAGAGTGGTGGTGCAATATTTAGTGCAGCAAAATCCATTGTTGTACCGTGATTCGACGCTTTCACGTCTCTGCTTCCCGCCTTCACCAACCCGCACTGACCAGCACGGTAAATCATGGTCTATTTTAAAACTATACTATTAAAATATTTTTATATTTTACCGAGTAAAGCCCACTAAGCCATATCGCTCTTTTTTTTGTTAAGAGGTCACCTGGCCACAAATGAAAGTTCAACGAAGTGGCTTATCACGTTGGACATTTATAGCAGCCAAATACTCAAAACACGTTTTTTTTTAATGTGGAGGGAAAAACTGAAGGAAGTGGAGAAAATTCACGCAACCACATGGAAACTTCAAATATACAGGCGTCAGGGTCGCGATCGAACCTATGACCTCCTGTATACCAGGCGAGGTAGGTTACATCTCCTAGCCACCATAGCGGTCGATAACTGCCACCACCCAAGCCGGTATAGGGTGGTGCAATATTTAGTGCTCTGTGCTACGAACCTGATTTCAATTCCCTCCCCACGGCGGATATTTGATGTCGGAACTGGCCTCTTAAGCCCTCTGCTATATCAATGTTCATTGACCAGTGTGGTGAAGTATGGTAATTATACTGGTAGGAACCACCTGGTTCCACCAGCCCATAGGGGATTATTGTGTCCGTCCGTCGTGCATCCAAAAATGGGAGGGGTGGGGCTGTGTGGGGAGGGGCTGGGTGGAGAGGGGCTGGGTGGAGAGGGGCTGGGTGGAGAGGGGCTGGGTGGAGAGGGGCTGGGTGGAGAGGGGCTGGGTGGAGAGGGGAGGGGCTGGGTGGGGGGTGGGAGGGGTGGGGAAGGGCTGGTCACCCCGTGGTGCCCTTATGAAACTCAACGTTTAACCTACTCACGCCGGCTTGTGGCCCTCCCTCACAGTTGGGCATATTTGCGGAATACACCACGCTGCCGTTGACCCTGGCCATTGACCGAGCAACCCAACGTTCCTACCAGCTCCCTCCGCAGGAATGTTTTTCAATCTTGACTTAAAGCTTTCGTGACTGCAGGAATTCATACTCTTTGGGTCTTTGGGTAAAGTCACGTAGATAGAAAAATAAGAAAAAAATCACGACGTTTCGATTGCAACACAAGCAATCGTCCTCAGGTGAAAAAATACAGTGAGAGAGCTGTTGAAACAGGATGTTATATAGGCCTGAGATGGGTGCAGCCCAAGGGTAAGTGGGCGGGGTTAGAGATGGTGTTTGCATGTAAATGTTAAGCTCGGAGGGTGCCCTGAGGCTGTGGGGGTGGCCATTGTATCGTGAAAAAACGAGAGCCACCGCCGCATCGGTGACTGCTAGTAAGACATACAGTACAGCCTGTCAATGCAAAGACCTCCAACCTGGCAATGCAATTCTAGATTTGAAGCTTTCGTGACTGCAAGGATTCATATTCTTAGGTTTTTTCGGTAAAGTCACGTAGGTAAAAATGTAAAATTAATAAAAGTAAAAATAAAATAAAAATCACGACGTTTCGGAGGCAACACAAGCTTCCGTCTTCAGGTGGAACCGTCACACCACGATAACTGTATCAAGTGAGAGAAATTCCAAGAAACAGTATTTGTATATATACTGGTTGAGGGTGGGAGGAGCCAAGGTAGGCCCTAAATATTATTTTTGTGAGGTTCGGTGCGGCTGAAACACGCTGTTAGGAATGAGCCTTTGTTGTGTAAACTAGGTGCGGATGATGTAAAGGTGCGTGCAACTCAGAGAGTCGGAAATAACTGCTCACATCGGCAGGTAGGATGGAAACATCAGAGCCAGTTATGACTTAAACTGGTTCATAACGTCCTTCCAATGATTGCTCAGTTTGTACCCATCTTCTCGGTTGAAATTGTGTCTGTGTTTATACATCTGGATGGCTTCATGAACGAATCTTTGCTGATAGCCAGTAGGTTTGCAGAGTGCCTTCATCTTGGAAAAATCAATTTCGTGGAGAGGGTTGATGTATGTGGGGTGATCGCACCCCCCCCCCCCCCCCCCCCGGGGAGTTTATATATATATATTTTACGCATCTGCGATTTTTCAGATGCTTATAAGAACACTATTCATCTCAAATGCAAACGATTTCCCAACCGAGAGTGTTGCAAATTGCGCTTGTGTTAACAGACAAGGACGATATAGCATCTTATTGTTGAAGCCGTTCTGCTGCAGCGATAGCTCATGCGTGTAACTTAAGTGGTGTGATTAATTACCAAATTCTGCAATACTACCATCAACGTGTGCAATTACATGAACCTAATATGGCAACGTGACGGTCCACCTTTTCATACTTAATCAAATTTGTCAAAGTGCCTGCGAAGCAAAGCCCTTGGAATGCACCCGGACGCTAAGCAGAGTTGAGCTTGTTCGGCGCATGATATGGATGACCACAACATGCACCCTCACCGCATGTTGTTAGACTGCCGAGGGGCTTCGTTGCAGACGGTTACAGCAGTGCAGCAGAATTAAATTATTTGTACCGCATTTCTTTTCTCCCAACGTCTACTGACTTGCGCTGCTAAGCTTCACCAACCCACACTCTAACCAGTGTGGTGAAGTATAGTCACATCTTTTTCGATTTAAAGCTTTCGTGACTGCAGCGATTCATCTTCTTGGTTCTTTCGGCAAAGTCACGTAGAAGGGAAATAATAAAATAAACATAATAAAGCCGTATGTTTTTATTTTATTATTTCCCTTCTAAGAAAAATAAAACATAAAAAATTATGATGTTTTATTTTTATTATTTATTATTTCCCTTCTACGTGACTTTGCCGAAAGAACCAAGAATATAGTCGCATAATCACCCCAGACCCGCATGGTGTGTTGGGAAGTCCTCATCCAGCAGTGCATTGGCAAAAGGGTTGTCCAATTCCGCTGTCTCTGCACTCAAATGAGTGTTGGGTGGGTGTACATCTCTGAAAAGTGATCTTGAGGCAGTGGTAGGGTTACAATCGTTGGAAATTCCACATTACTGCGTCAATGAATTTCTTTGCAAAGGGAAAACGCTGGTGTACTTCCCCCGAATCGATTGCAAAATATGTGGATAGTGATGACGATGGTATTATTGGTGGAATGATGATCAGGTTGAGGAGTGGTGATTGTGATCTAGAGGGTGTTAAAGATATCATAGGCGATGGTTAGGTTGTTGATAGACGTAACTGATGAAGGTGATGGTAATGATGATGCTAAAAGTGACATTGGCAGTGAGGATTATATATTTTGTGCTGACCTTGTTGAGATTTTAACATCATAATCTGAATAATCAGCAGTGTCTTAGACTCTAATGCAGCATTAATTTACTTATTAATTCACGTCTGTATTACACTATCGATACACTTATTAATAATTCATTAGAAACACATTACGTACAGTATTTATCACCATAATGACAAATACAATCCACAACACTGCGTATGCATGATAATTGTACGTGCATTATTAACACCAGGAGACAATCAGGATTAACACTTTGCTTGTGAAAATAAATGCATTGACAGGCGTGTTTATGAAATGTTACATAGTGATAGGCAGCCCTTTAACAAAGTCTCCCTGAATGCATCCGATCTCATCGGATCTCTGCTAAGCAGGTTTGTGCCTGGGATAGTGCTTGGACGAGTGACCACCGTTGCATAACAGGTTGTTATAGTTTAACACGAAGGTTTTTCACGACCAATATTATCCATAACAGAGGTTTTTGGGTTAGATCGCGTAAAATATAAATGTGTCGTTGAATCCGCCACCACCCGAAACGGGCAATTATAGTAATCTTGATTTGAAGCTTTAGTGACTGCAGGAATCCGTACTGTTTTGGACAACCACTTTATGAAGATTGCTTGTGTTGCGATCGAAATGTCATGATCTATTTTTTTCTCTACCTACGTGACTTTACCGAAAGAACCAAAGAGTATAATTATAGTAATGCTTGTCCCAAACAAACCATGCCAATTCGTTACTCGTTCAGCACACCTGTGTGTTGGAGAGTAAACCCACTACAACATTTATAATTGGAGTATCACGTTTCGCCGGTAATTAGATTGTTATAGGCTGCAGAGCTTGTGTGGTTGGCAACGGATTGCGGTGCAGAAAAATCCATTGTTGTTCCGTGATTCGACGTTTCCACGTCTCTGCTTCCTGCCTTCACCAACCCGCACTGACCAGCATGGTAAGTCATGGTTTATTTTAAAACTATACTATAAAAATATTTTTTTCTTTTACCGGGTAAGGCCCACTGAGCTATATCGCTCTTTTTTTTGTTAAGAGGTCACCTGGCCACAAACGAAAGTTCAACGAAGTGGCTTATCATGTTGGACATTTATAGCAGCCAAATATTCAAAACGCATGTTTTTTTTTATGTGGAGGGAAAAACTGAAGGAACTGGAGAAAATCCACGCGACCACAGGGAGAACATGGAAACTTCAAATATACAGGTGTCAGGGTCGTGATCGAACCTACGACCTCCTGTATACCAGGCGAGTTCGGTAACATCTAGCAACCACAGCGATATGGGGATGCCCTCATCCAGCAGTGTTTACAAAAGGGCTGTACGTGTACAATGATTAACACGTATGCATTTAATGTAAACATTGGGCGGCAGGCATCACAGCAAAAATACTCATGGATCGATTTCGATTCCCGATTTGGGGGTTTCCCTTCCTACGTGGAGTTTGTGTATTTTCTTTTCCCTCTTATGTATGGGTTTTTCTCTGGGTTGCTGCAGTTTCCTTCCACAGCTAAAAACCATAAACAATCTAACTGGTATTAAACACACATCCAAATCCTAACAAAAAAATACCTGCAAATAACTCCTTTGGGATTACACAAAGCAACAGTGCCTCCCCCCGCCGCAAAACGTAGCGGGTACCCTCCTGAAAGATATATTGAGACTGTGAGGCTTTCCTGAGTGATCAAGTGTGGCAATAATGCATCGTGTACACAATTTGAGCAGCAACACAACCCGCCCATTACTCTGTAATGCATTTAACGAGCAGGTAATTGTATAGTGTGGTTTCCTTAACACAAAGAGCTCGGCACGAGTAAGGGGTGGGGGCGAATGGACAATGCTGTCTGGGTAAGCTTTGGGTGTCGTGGGGGAGGCAATACTGCAACCCCACAGCTCGATTTGCATTTCACGATGTTGGCGATTTGCAATTCATGGCCTTAAATACCCGACTCGGCGTATCTTTGAACCTTATTTGGCAACTTGAGACAACTGTTTTTGAGGCATCAGCAGAAGGGACGTTTTTTTGTTTGCGCAACTCACTTATTTATTTAACTTGTTAACTTCCCTCCTTGGCCAGCTGCATGAGGAAGCACATTTTAGCTTGCCGGTAGAGTTGAAGATTCTGGTAACGGCACTATAACCACTGAACCAGGTCATGCGCAGTTCACGGTTTGATTCCTACCACAGATGCGCGATCAAGCGATTATAGGAATCTGAAAACATTTTTCGTGCCTGTAATAATTAATGGCTTAATTCGAACTGCGCCACAATTCCATATTTTGGGTCCCTTTTTTTTGCCAACAACGGGGCTGTTTTGGGGAGTGTCTTATCGGCAGTGATATTTCAACACAGACGAACTCGGGGTCCGGTTTTTGAACTAATGATGGTGAATGGCCCAGCGTTTATAGGCAAGGGGGGGGCCCTCTCTAATACACGGGTTGTAGTGTTATACAAACCCATACATGCAATAACATAGACAAAAATAATCAATATGCGTCATTGTAGAGACTGTTAATAACAGAAACATATTAGTGGGCTTGGGCAGGACGTGTCCTGGCTCGAAGGGATTATGGCCGATGGTCAAGAAGAATGGGGGTGAAAGCCAAAGATTGAACTCGTCTCCAGAGAATGAACATTTATAATTCAACACCGCACCGCAATTCAACGAATTGTCACGTTGAATAATCCGTTTCTTTTGTCTTTTATTACCACCATATTTGTTTTGCTGGTTATTATTAGCAAATTCTCATTTTCCGTTACTGTAACATTTCCATATAATTTGTACGAATCGTACAAACAATTATTCTGGCACCTACGAGCCAATGCGTGCATCCTGAGCATAAGAGTTTATTTTTATTCAAGCGATGTAACAATGGCTGCATGTCCCTATAAATAAATAATGTCTGGCAGAGTCAACTTGGTTCCAACAGCATTCCATGTTCAAACAACATAGAGTTGTATTTACATTCGTCGCCGACTCTCAGCCAATGCAGGAAATTCCAAGTTGTCATGGTATGGGCCAGTGGTTCTATAGGATGAACACTCGATAGACCACATTGGCTCCAAAAGATGATGGGTGAAGAATATCAGAATATCAACTCGTGACCCGACTATGAGCATCCATTACTTTCAAACCATAGCACCAGATGGATAGATTGCTACTGTGTATCTTTATTCTGCGGATTATAAGATGCACCCCCCCCCCTAATTTTAAAGCAAAGGTTAGCAGTATGCTCCTGTGTGTGACCAGAATTGTACAATTTAATTGATGTCAGGGTCGGCATCGAACCCACGACCTCATTTGGCTGCTGTACATTTCCACACGATGATGATAAGCCACTTCGTTGAGCCTATCAGTTGTGGCCAGGGTGCTTGTGAAAAAAAAGTGGGCCTGACAACATGGTAAAATAAAAAAAAATCCGTTTTAACAAGTGAGTTTATATGGGAGGGTAAAAGATAAGGGGGAAGATGACTAACATAAAATGTTGGAGGGGCACGGGACGGGGGGAGAGGGAACGGGAAAGGCATGTAATAAAACAGACTTGACAGTAATTTAAAAACGCCTATTTATATTTTCCAGCAATCTTCAGCCCTTTGCATACTGGCACGTGCGTTTAAGTAATTTTCAAATTTGCTTCTTCATATTGGCGTGATTATACCAGGAGCGCCCGGTGAAATATGCGGAGCCGTGGGGCCGGGAGAGCGGGGTATTTTCAGAAATCTTCTTCTTCGACAGACGGTTTTAAACGCATTAAATTGGTGTCCTCCCAAGAGAGGGCCACGAATGAGCCACGCCCAGCCTAACAAAGACAGAGTGCCTGGCGTCTCTGCATGTGGGTGGGGGGATGATGTAATTTTATGTCTCCCCTTCAGAATGTATTCTCACAAAACGCGATGGAACTTTAGACAATTTAATCTGGCTCGTTTACAATATAATGTATACACGGCGGGGGGATTGGTGCAATTGTGTAATGGTTAGCCGCAAAGAATTACCGTCGTCGTTAGCTGCGTTTTCAACGCTGCGCAGACATGTCATCGTGCCGGCGAGTATGTCAGCCTTTAGATTTTGCATTGGCCTTTCATCTGACGGACGAAATAAGTTGTTGCGTCTTTAAGTAAAAATGTTTCGACTATGACGAATTGTATCTGATTATTTTACGCAATCACGTTGGTGACCAGTCTCTCGGACCATTGATTCGCTAAACTTCTGAACCATGTTGTAATGACGGGTGGTTTAAACGTCGATTCGAAGACTGGATCGCAACGGTACAAATTATGTCTCTGACATCGCTGTCACAAACTCGCTGAGCCACACAAACAAACGCTTGGAAGAGTTCGGGAATCATTATTTATACCGGAAGAATCCGATTAGCTACAACAGCTTCTTTTCACAGATGGTCCGGTAGTTAATTCCTATCGGAGATGTTTGGTGCGAAGTCGTGGCGCGTTGGTTGATAACAACATGATAAACGTCATTAATCAGTGGATTGACAAAGGGCTGTAAATTATTACCACATTATTAATGTATTGCAGCTGTTGGGCAATATATACAGAAAATTACCTAAACATTCCATCTGCTATAAAGTGAACGTTAAATAGCCTGGAATATCATTTGCAAAGTCCCACATTTATAAATTGTCTCCAACTCAAAATCGTAACAAAGCTGGAAAGCCATTTCTCTTAAAGGAGCCTTCATTTGGATATGTAGCTGGCTTTCATGATGAAACGTGCAAATGGAAACGCGCAAACGCACACGGGCGCACGCTAGTATTCCTACGTGCGTCAACCATGTTTGGAAGAAGCATAACCTTTGGGGTTTTCCCCCCTTTTCTTGGTGCTTCAATGTTAATCAAAGACTACAGATTTGGACATTGGTTGTCTGTACGCTGTGTGTGCTAAGTTTTATAACAATTGGTTCACGGTTTTTAAAATACATGTTGTACTATATATTCTTGGTTCTTTCGGTAAAGTCACGTAGAAAGGGAAATAATAAAATAATATAAATATAAAACAATAAAAATTCTCACGACGTTTCGACTGCAGCACTAGCAATCATCATCAGGTGTGAAATCCACAGCAAGAAAATTTGAAAAAAGTGGCGTTTTTTCCTAACGTCAGCACCACAGACAGCGATTTGGCAGTTGGTCAGATGGACGAGTCCATCTATGTTCAGAAAAAGAGGAGGGGGGAGCAGAAAATGGAATGTGGTCTGAAAGTCACCGTAAGCGTGAACACAATCAATTAAGACCCGAAATGGTTTATCAAATCCTTCCAATGATTGCTAAGCCAGAATCCATCTTCTCGGTTGAAATTGTCTCTGTGTTTGTATATGTGAATAGCCTCATGAACGAACCTCTCATGGTGGCCAACTGCCAAATCGCTGTCTGTGGTGCTGACGTTAGGAAAAACCGCCACTTTTTAAATCCTTTATATTAAGTTCACTTGCGCGCTTGCTTGCGCGCTTACGACCATGCAAATCTTTCGGTCGTTTTTTAACCCACTTCCCGTGATCCAATCGAGCTGACATTTTGCACACAGACTCGTTGTGCATGACAATTGATTTTCGTGAATTTTTTTTTCCAAAATTTTACACTTTTTAGGCAATTTTTTTAAATATTTAATTACCAATTGCTTAATGGTGGCAGGCAATCATCTGACCCATAGGTGGCAGCCTTCTCAAGCCAGAGGACGAGAGGACTCTAGCCGCCACGCATATAAAGGATTTATAGTGAAAAACTTTGTTTTTACGGGTTAATTTTTTTCAAATGTTCTTGCTGTGGATTTCACACCTGATTCTGATTGCTTGTGTTGCAGTCGAAACGTCGTGAGAAATTTTTATTGTTGTATATTTTTATTATTTTATGATTTCTCTTCTACGTGACTTTACCGAAAGAACCAAGAATATGAATCCCTGCAGTCGCGAAAGCTTTAAATCAAAACATGTTGTACTCTTCGTTTTTTTTGGTAAAGTCACGTAGGTAAAATATTAAAATAAATTTAATCACGACATACTTAAGCGGTTGTGCTTTCGCTAAGTTGTCCCCACTTGAAGAAGGACGCTTGTGTTGCACCCGAAACGTCGTGATTTAATTTATTGAAATGTTTTACCTACGTGACTTTACCGAAAAAACCAAAGAGTATGAATCCTTCTAATCTAGAATTAATACATGTTGTGTTTGTGAAAGCGATTAAGTGTCCTTTGATGGACAGGTGGTTAGGCGGACAAACTTAATACTTTCTGTGCATAACAATACATTTACTAGCATACTCACTCTCTTGATAGCAGCAACGAACTACAAATGATGTAGACAACCTGGCATTTTGTGCATTATAAAGTGTAAATTATATATGGCATCAACATTTAGCAAATTTGTTGCTCCGCTCATGTGCGATGAAGAAGGACCATTGCCTAAAGCGCTGCCTACATATATTTTGTCTTTTCAGGTCGCGGTGTTATTGATAAAAGTGTTTGAGTTGTTTTTTGTTAATTGTGCTTGTGTGCCACTGCCAACCCGGCATCGCCAAATTAATGTGCACACATCGAGTACACATGCCAGAAGAGCGAAAAAAAACAACTCGTAAAGGTGTGGTCAACTCGATCTTTGTGGCCCGTTAGGTTACGTACAGTAATAAATAGGCTTGTGTGTCTCGGGAGACAATTTTGTTGCACCTTACGAGGACAGCTGTGGGGTTTGCAGAGCCTAGAATGACTCGGTACGTCAATTCTTGAGGTACAATCCTTACCACAGCCATTGCAAGTGCATATTGTGGCAGCTTCAGATGTGTTTGTTACTTTTTGTTTAAGTAGCGCTCTCTTGGTCTGCCACGCAGTGTGGCTGTCTTTTCTCCTCACCTCTTCTGAGGCCTGATGTGAGTAGTGTTGTGGCACAGACGCTCAGGACGTTTACATGGCCAGAAGCGGTGAGCAGTCGCATGATCAGAATCCGCTTGAAGTCTGCAGTTGGTGGTTCTATCATCTCAAGGAGTGTGTTTTTGACGGCGAATCCAACACCATATTGCCTTGGTTTATTCGCTTGTTTGCCTTGCCAGGTATAAAATATAGTCACTCTCTCATAGTGAGCCACTGTCAGCAAGCCGGGTCGCCTGCCGTGCTGCAATATCCACATGGGAGTCTAGCCGGGTCCATGTCGATAAATGCAGTCTTGCGGATGTCCTCAATCTGCAATAGATTTTCGGAGAGACCAGGACACATTGTGCGTGCATTCCAGTTTGAAGGGCTGGTACCTTCTTTACTTTTGTCTTGCTTTTGTCGGGTGCGGGTGTTGCAGCCTACTTGTTTGGTGATAAACCATGAGCTCCAAGCACCCACTGGAGCAGTTGAGCCGTGGTGGCTCAACTGCTCCAGTGGGACTCACGTAGGGCAGGGTCGTAACGCCTTGCAGTGCAGTTTGCTGGGAAAACTACACTTGGGACACACGTGGGGCAGGGTCGTAACGCCCTGAGGTAGTTTGTTAACGCAATAGCTCACAAACTACCCGCTACAACAGGTACAGTAATGTGTACTGCTAAACTACAGTGCTTTACAAAGCCTTAAGTGTTTTTTTTTTCAATACAAATTACGCTTTTTTAATCAATATAAAATTCCAAGTTTCTCATTGACAATTTTGTAAGACCAAAGTTTTCGTGCGGTATTTCAATGTAACATTGCAGTTAAAGTGTGAGGCTCTAGTAAAAAAAAAGGCAGGGGTGGTAGGTCAAATATCCTCCAGCCAGGCTGTCTAGCATTCCCGCTAGAGGAGGCCCTTCAGTCCTCATTGGCATGCAATTGTAGTGTTGCATCTTTACCTTCTTAGCATGGACAGGGACCCGTGATGACCTCTCCACTGCCGAGTAAATTAATCCTGCTGTTCATTTACTAAACAGAGCCACGTTTATTTCTACTCACTTCGAGATGAGATGTCAGCAACATCGGCTTACAGAGTTCAAAAAACTTTTCTAGATTACTGGTGGGAGCCAGACATGAAAGTGGCAAGTTTACTGAATTACCCATTATGTCTGGTCCACGCAACTTTCAGAAGCTAATGATTTATGATCCCAATGCATGCATCAAAACACCCGCAGCATCACTTGTGACACATAGCCACTGCATGACATATATTTCGAGTGCCTGTGTAATTCAGGAGCACCGTACCTCTGATTGTGTACCGAGAGCCATGTCCTCATGCACCGCAACCAACCTGGTTTATGACTATTATTGCATCGCATGCAAACAAAGCACTGTGTGGCCTCCGCTACATTGGAGAAACCGGTAAATGTCTAGGTGATTTACATTTGCCCGACGTTTTCTGGCACCTTGCCAGCCAGACTTATCCAAGCCAGTGGCTAAGAGTGGTGATCGTAGCTCCAGTGTCATCAAAGTTCAAAGTTAATTTATTAGGTATAGCCCTGTGAGCCATTCGGCTCTTGAATCGGGTGCAACCGCAACAAACAAAAAACAAAAACATGAACAAGAAAACATCTTAAAGTGACTATGTGCAAACAGAAAATCCAAGAAAAGACAGCAAAATATTGCAGAAAAAATCACCGTACACCAACCCTGTGCAAATATCCCGGTGGGATGCAAGTCAAACAACAACCACAAGACAACTTAGATTAAGGCCATCAGTCTAACTCTGTACTACAACAAACAAACATGGCCAAACCAAAAAAGCTTTTCGAAAATCACCAAAATAAAGCCATAAAAGCAATGAAACAGTGGTCATAGGAACTGTGACCGAATTTTCACAATAAACGACGTAAACAACATGTACTACCAAACTCTGCAGCCATAGCTGGCTGCATGAGTCACTCCACAACGACATGCGGGTACGTGGCCTTGTCTTGAATTTCTGGTGGCAATGAGATTATAAAAAGGCCGCCTCGCCTTCACTTAAATTCTCGACGAACTTTCTCCATCATTAGACCTCCTTTGCCAGTACCAAAATATAATAATAGGGTTTTTCCCCTTTTTTCTGGCAACAAAACTGAAACCTTTTTAAAATGATGTAGATGCTCACCCCGAGCCCTCATTACTTTGATAATGCATTGTCTTTGAGCTGTATGTCTTTTGGCATCCTCTGGTCGAGCACCAATTGAGTCGAGGCTCAAAAGAAAGCCGTCCCTTGGTGTGGACCAATCAGTTTCAAGGACAATGCATATATTACACTGGTCAACACACTTTTTCTGGCATAAGGTATTCCAAAGGTTTTAAGGTAATTTTGGGGGTGCTGATTCCAAATCTGGCATCGGTTTTTGTCTATTACATCAGATTTTTGATATCAAATTTTGCATTTTCAATGAAAACTGCAGAAGAAAAATATTAAATAAATGTGGATATCTACATAAAATGATATTATAAACACACTATCCTAAAAATACAGCACCATATTTTAACACTAAAGCAGTCACTCACTCGCAACAACTTGCAATCATAAATGACAGAGTTAATTTTGGGTAAAATCAATGAAAATGGGGTATGCTGATAGCATAAAAATGATGTGATAGAGCAAATCTAAAATCAGATTTGGAATCAGCACCCTGAAATTAGTCTAAAACAGCTGCAAAAGTCCAGGCCAGAATTTTTTTTTGTTGACCGGTGTTATCATAGTATTGTTTGTTGTTTGCATTTTGACTGCAAGTATTGTGGTCAATGCAGACATTAATCCTCGTAAAAAGGTTTCAGTTTTGTTGCCAGAAAAAAATTCACCCGTAAAAACAAAGTTTTTCACTATAAATCCTTTATATGCGTGGCGGCTAGAGTCCTCTCGTCCTCTGGCTTGAGATGGCTGCCACCTATGGGTCAGATGATTGCCTGCCACCATTAAGCAATTGGTAATTAAATAAATAGCCTAAAAGTGTAACATTTTGGGGAAAAAAATTCACGAAAATAAATTGTCACGCGCAACGAGTCTGTGTGGAAAATGTCAGCTCGATTAGATCACGGGAAGTGGGTTAAAAAACGACCGAAAGATTTGCACGGTCGTAAGCGCGCAAGCAAGTGAACTTAATATAAAGGCTTTAAAAAGGGGACAACCCCTATTATTATGAACTTTCTTCAGTTTTTCGGTTTTTGTATGTGGCGTTAACACCGGTTGGAACCCACATTTGTTTACGTAACACATTTTCATTTTCGGTCAACTTGGGACAGCAAGGGCAAACGTAAAGCCTGATTCCTGCACGATGCTTGAAAGGTTCAGGAAATTGAAAATATTTTCTAATCCCTTCTTAGATAGCTTCTCTAATCATATTGAAATGAGAATTGAGCACGTCAATAACATCTTCAAGTGCATTATTCTAATTAATCCTATTAAAAGCTGAATTGAGCCCAGAGAATTGTCACCTAATTGCATTACACTCCTTCAAATCCTATTAAAATTAGAATTGTGGCCATGAATGCATCCCGAAGTGTGAATCATGTAAACACTGGTAATCGGGAAACATTTATAATTGAATACTTATGAGACCCACCCCATGGTATATAATTATTTATGAAAGTGCCGTCTCCAAATCTTATCCACTCCACCTTGCTGGCCTCTTGCTGTGATGAAGGGCCAATTCCCCAAAACGTCACCTATGAATGACACGTACTTTTTAAAGGCAATGCTATTGATGAACTTGTTGGGTATTTTAGAAACGTAACGGCAATATTTAAAGATCTATGACCTGGTTGAGACTCGGCTCCGGGAATACCGGGTTCAGGATCTGAGTCTTGAGATTTGGCTCCAGGAGAGACCGGGTTTCAGGTTTAGAATCTTGAGACGGGAGACGTGGTTTCAGGATCAATGTCTGGAGACTCAGCTCTAGGAGATCGGGTATCAGGATCGGAGTGTCGATACTTTGTCCCTAGAGAACCAATTCAGGATGAGTGTCTTGGGATCGGTCTCCAGGGTTTTGGGGATGAATAAACATCAATGTCTGGTTTATTGAATTAAGTCACTCATCTCTCATTTTTGTTTGGAGCTGATCTCCTAAAATGTAAGTTTCAAAGCACAGAGGCGTCGTTGTGGATTTAAAAGTCTATCGCTCAAACAGTCTGCAATGTAGACGTTTTTGCAGACATCCAATTCGCTCTCACTGCAGCCGTAGCCACCGATAAAATGCATTTCAACTCGTCCCTATTTTCATGGTGGGTGCAAGTCAAACACACCATGTACCCATTGCAATGCAGCACGCACCATTGTTTGCAGCTGGGTGGGGTTTTACGACTCATTAAGTGATACATCTCCACCCCACCCCCGGCGAAGACATGGTGCATTCCCGCCATTAGCGCCACAGATCAATACAGATCCATAAAGGCCGTTTCCTCTGGCAGGGATGTTGCTGCATTAATTGTGGGCTGTACCATTCCCAGGAGTGGGGGGTTGAGGAGGGTGGGGAGTGCGCGCGTGTGCGTGTGTGCGCGTGCGTGTGTGTGTGTGCACTGTCAGCCACACCCTGAAAAATGCGGCATGGCTTTTTTTTCTGCCTGTCACGTGAGGTAAAAGTCCATTGTCCCTTGTTTAACCAGGTGAAAGGCCACTGAGATTGAATCGCTTGCGCCTGGCAGCCTTTATTCCATCGGTTGAGTGTCCGTGGAGATTAATTAACTATTGTAATTGACTCCTTTATTTAACCATTCGGTTGAACCCACCTGAAAGTATTATCTCATTGACAAGATGTGTCTGAGTAACTTGTTACTTTAGAACGGTGTGTATTTTTGGTATATAAACACACACAAAAAACCTCATACCGCCGTCATGGTTATCACGGTCTTATTTTAGAAACAAATCTTTAACATGCGAGCCTGTCGGGCAGTCGCTCTTCAGAGTAAAGAAGGATGGCTGGGAGAATGACTGGCATAAGGTTGGGGAGAGCTAAGATATTGACCGAATTATTTCTGGAGAGCACACTTTTTAAAATGTTGTTCTTTGGAAACCCTGGAAATTGTTGAAGACTTGACCCTGAAGACGGTTTTGAAATTTGCATATTGAACAGCTTTTAAAAAAAAAATAGTTAACTCTCCATTACCCCGCAGGCGAATTGAACGGGTTGCGAATTAACCGTGGCTTGCGATTATTACTTTCTAAGATAAAATGTCGTGACACGTGCTTATTTCTTTGTGTATTTCTCCCCGTGGTCGCGTGGATTTTTCTCCGGGTCATCCGGTTTTTTCCCCTTCACGTTTAGGAATTAATGTCACACGTTTAGAGTAATTTGGCTGCTTTAAAATTTCCACACAAGCCACTTCGTTGAGCTGTCATTTCTCGCCAGGTCGCTTGTGAAAAAGAGCGGAATAGCTCAATGGGCCTTACTGGTAAAATTTAAATAGTTTAATTTTAAAAGTGTTATGTGTTATCAGCATGTTGGCTTTATCTGGGCCACCATGCCCCCCAGTATCCCAGATAATCAATAGCTGCTTGTATTTAAATTGGAAATGTATAGTTTATCTAAGGACACAATAGGCATGCATAATGCTACATTTGAATTAATTGTCCCTTATTTAACAGGTCAGAGGGCATTATCATCTCAATTAGATCTTGCTTAACCTGATGTGAAGCAGTGCCATTTATTGCATCTCTTAGTTACAGCCCGGGGGTTGAGTGGCCGTGCATTGGTTAGCGCATTGCACGATTTAACAGGGCGTCCTGAGTTGTATTTCTAGTCACGACGAACGATATCGGTCCTGAACCGGTCCTGGGCCCATCCCCACCCCCCATCACCCCATGCCTTCCCTTCACTGACCCATACTGACCAGCGTGGTGAAGTATGGTTAAAAAAAACACTGAGAAATTGACCAGTCGTGGTGAAGTATGGTGAAACAACCACCGTCATCGGACACGGCTTGGGGTAGCCATGATCAGGCAGTGGATATATCATGGCTGATTGTGACGACTTTACAGCCCTGAGTCCTGCGTGGAAATTAAACATTATAATACTTTACCCGTCGTAGCCGTGCACGAACTGCTGTTAACCTCCCGACTGTGATTTGAAAATTATTCTCAAGTGTCTGCGACTGCATTAACCAAAAATTGCATACAATTTGGCACCGCGCATAATTTATCAAAATTCCAGCTCTGATGATTAAAAAAAAAGATCAAATGGAGTGTTTTTTTGCCTACTCAACGTTACGATCAGTGGCAGGGTGAATGGGAACGTGCTGTCGGAGGCCTGGATGATACACGAAGGGTTTTCTGTGGGCTGTTCCCAAACACGAAGGGGTTGTTACTGATCTATGAGAGATCTGAACGAGTCCTTTATCTCGTCGTCACCCAAGACCCAATAGCAACAACTGGCGCAAAAAGACGGGGAACATTTTAAACGTTCCTCATCGGAGCAGATGGCACATTTTTGGTAATCTGCAGAAATTGCCGTGCAACTGTAGTGAGAATCGAACCCCCTCAAGTCTTTACAAACGACTAAGTGTCGTTAAGTGCTTTGTCCCTTTAGGGTCACCCATCCACCTAATCAATGCAAGGATCGAACCATTTTACTGTTGGGGGGGGGGGGGCATGGGGTTTGTTAGTCCTGGAACAGATAAGCCTTACGCCTGTCCGTGATGTTTCAATGGAAATGCAACTCAAAAAGCAAAACAACTATTGCAGAGTTTCATGAACTTGGGGTTTTCTGAAAGCTATCCAAACGTAACTTTGAATCGTCATTTATGAGGGGGGGGGGGTGAAAGCGAAATTATCAGTCGCGTGCATCGGTAGCCGTCGTGATATCACTTGGACTGCAGCACCAATGCAGTGTCCTTAATAGACTGCGTGCATGACTGAACTCCCTAACCAATGATTTAAAGTATTTTTTTTTATCATTACCAATTCATAAGATGACATCTTAATGGTTATTTTGTGTTGTTGCGTCTTCCTACTAAACAATAACCATTAAGCAAAATCACTCGCCTATCTGATTTGCTCTCGGTGGGAAAAAAAAATACCATCATCATCCACAAGTCACCCTTTTTATTACGCGCTTTTATTTAACTCACTCCGTCTGTATCCTTAAAAAAGATTGTAACTTAATTTTTACCCACTTCCCAATGTGCTATCGACTGCAAACTTGGTATACGTATGTCATATTGATGACAAGACTATATTCTATCATGACAAATTAAAATATATATATTTTTAAACATTTTAAACGCTTTTATTTAACGCGCTGTCTGTTGTCGTGTCCTCAATACTTGTAACTCAGTTTTAACCGACTTCCCAATGTGGTATCGACTACAAACTTGGTATACTTATGTCATACTAATGAAAATACTATATTCTATCATTAAAAATAAAAATACTATTTTTAAACATTAATTTTGAGATGTTATGTTTCGGCTTGGGTCTAATTGTCCACGGTCAACTGACGTTGGCTGTAATTGGCCACGTTCCCTTGCGTTATGGCAATCTTCGGGGCCACTTCCTGGAGTCGTGGAGTTCTGCCATTACTAGTATGGTACATTTCATAAAAGCGTGTTTAAAAAAAGTTTTCTTACAATATTACTTATTTTCAAGCAAAATTCTGAACATCAACACAATCGCTTTAAATGCACATTTTATGTAATAATCAGATTTCGGGGGTAGCCACGGTCGGTTTTGTCTTTCACAAGTGCCGACGATGCATCCCGCAACCCGCCAGGAATCCGGTTTATCGTCCCACAGACAATTGAGAGTTACAGCCGTATTAATTTTTAGGGTTGAGTTGTACCACATGCAAACGTTACGTTTAGAATGAGAGAAAACGAGGCGAGAGTAAACGATCGTGATAAGCAGGATGACGCCAACGGGATTGTACTCGTCAAAGAAAAAAAGTAATGGATCGATAAAGTCGACATTGTGATACTTAAGTACTCTAATCGTAAAGCATCAATGAATTACAAAGTTAATCATTAAATACCTCTTGTACAACATACATCATGAGGAGCCAGTTGAAACTGCAATTGGCAAGTGTCTTAAATTCCCCCCCCCCGCCCACCTTTGTAAAAAAAAACTTTTTTATTATGATTATAATTGTTAATCACCAGAGGTCACGTGGAGTGTTTTTATTTGTGCAGCGTCCTATAAAAAAAGCTCTGCGTTTCAGTACCGCCCCTCCCGATTTAGCACGGTTGGCTACATACGGTGCGAAGTTCTACACACAAACATAATACTGGTAGGAACCTCCTGGTTACACCAGCCCACAGGAGATTATTGTGTCCGTCGTGCAGGGAGGGGCTGGGTGGGGGGGGAGGGGCTGGGTGGGGAGGGGCTGGGTGGGGAGGGGCTGGGTGGGGAGGGGAGGGGCTGGGTGGGGAGGGGAGGGGCTGGGAGGGGAGGGGCTGGGTGGGGAGGGGAGGGGCTGCGTGGGGAGGGGCTGCGTGGGGAGGGGCTGGGTGGGGAGGGGAGGGTGGGGAGGGGCTGGTCACCCTGTGGTGCCCTTATAAAACTCAACGTTTAACCTACTCACGCCGGCTTGTGCCCGCCCTCAGTCGGGCATATTTGCGGAATACACCACGCCGCCGTTGACCCTGGCCATTGACAGAGCAACCCAACGTTACTACCAGCTCCCTCCGCAGGAATGTGTTTGGGTGCAATTAGATCAGCCAGCTCGCATGCTGTGTGTGGAGGGGGGAAGTATGGGTGTTGCCATCTTTTCCAAAACGTACTGGCCAGTGTGGGGGCCGTCCATAAATGACGTCACGCACCTGGGGGGTCAGACATTTGTGACGATGTGTGACGAGAGGGGGGGGGCCGAGAAATGTGACGTCACATCAAAATGCACAACTTTAATAATTATACTAAATATACTCTACAATAAGCTGAGTTACTAACAGTAGGTAATACATTACAATTCTACGTCGTAAAAAAAAATATAATATGCTTCCATCTAAACTTTATTCTCTTACATCGCACGAGTCTACACCGTACTATATACTGCCATAGACAAACCCAAACATTAAATTATATACTGTATTGCTATAACCACCCTATACCTTATCCATTGTAATGTTACACTATGTATTATTATACCCACCCTAATGTATATCACACTGCTGTATATTCACTATACAATTACGATATACAACACGTTCTACTTAAGTAAATAGACTTTTTAATAAATGTTTTCTCCTACAAAATCAGAGTGCAGCGCCATATTAAATACGCACTACAATGACAATAGTTTAAAGCGATTTAAAGAATGTTTTATATTAAAATGAAAATATGGTTTTTGGGGGGGGCAGAGTTTTGTGACGTTATATTTGAGGGGGGGGGGGTCTGACTTTTTGTGACGCCGTGTGACAAGGGGGGGGGGTCAAAAATCGTCCAAAATCGCGTGACGTCATTTAAGGACGGCCCCGTGGACAAATTGGCCATAATACCATCGGAGACGTGCTGACCAGTGTGGACAAATAGGCCAACATCTCCTAGTGGAGGCTCTATGGCCAGCGGTGACGTGCGCAAGTAATTGCAGGTGTGCCCCTTTGTCTGGTCCATAACATACTCAAACATTCATAATAAAGGTGGTTGTTTTTGGTTAGATCGCGTAAGTGTAAATGTGTCCATATTCTTTGGTTCTTTCGGTAAAGTCACGTAGAAGGGAAGTAATAAAATAATAAAAATAAAACATAATAAAATAATTCTCACGACGTTTCGGCCACAACGCAAGCAGCCGTCCTCAGGTGAAACCAGGTCTGTCGAGGTGACAGCGTCTGAATGAAACAGCACACGTGCTTGGAGCATATATATAAGCTGGGTTGGAAGGGGGGGGGGCCTTGACAAAATAATTTGCATATCAAGAGGAATTTAGCTTATATATATGCTCCAAGCACGTGTGCTGTTTCATTGAGACGCTGTCGCCTCGACAGATCTGGTTTCACCTGAGGACGGCTGCTTGCGTTGTGGCCGAAACGTCGTGAGAATTATTTGATTATGTTTTATTTTTATTATTTTATTACTTCTCTTCTACGTGACTTTACCGAAAGAACCAAGAAGATGAATCCCTGCAGTCACGAAAGCTTTAAATCGAAAAATGTGTCCATATTCTTTGGTTCTTTCGGTAAAGTCACGTAGGTATAAAATAAAGAACCAACGAGTGGATCCCTGCAATCACGAAAGCTTCAAATCAAGATTTGTAAATGTGTCGTTAACGACACATTTTAAACTCGCCCGATCTAACCCTAGAAAACATTTTATTACGATTATAATACCCGTCGCGAAAGCCTACGTGTCAAACGTACTCAAAACCTTTTAAAACTAATCTAGAAAACGTTTCGTGGTTTTGCAATACAGGGAAATGGTTGCTGCAATCGTAAAGCGAGTCATTGTGGCACTAAAGTGGGTTACTAATCGTAAAGTTGAAGCCCTGGGTAATAATCACTGTCATGCATGCGGTGATGCTCGAATAATGATGATGCATCATAGCTTTATTTCTTTAAAAAAAAATGTTCTGCTTTTCCGTTTTATTTTAAGACCTGTGCAGTTCCGGATAAATTGCCACTTCCATTTGCGAGTTTGTTATGATGACATGGTTTTATGTGGGGGAGGGGGGGGTGTAGCGGTTAGCGAGCTGCGTTACGAACCCGGCCACATGGGTTCCATTCCCGCTCACGGCCACCAACACTCATTGACGATTTTCCGAACCGGTCTTGGGCCTCCCCTAGGTCGACTCTGGTGCGATGTATAAACATCACCACTGGGGAGACAAAGGCGGTCGCGCGTGATGTTGGCCACCCAACCCCTCGTGTGCCGTGCGGATCTTCATAGGTGTGCTAACAGCTCTTGCCCCAACAGTCGTGTTAAAGGCTTTTGGAGGTGTATGTGAACAAGCGTGTGTGGATGCCTGAGTCTGGGTGTGTATGTCTGTTGAACTTCTTTCGCACCGTACGTAGTCAACCGTGCTATAATGGAAGGTGCGGGAACGGTGGTTGTTGTAGCGGTTAGCGGGGATGGTGGTTGTTGTAGCGGTTAGCGGGGACAGTGGTTGTTGCAATACGAACTCGCCAACCATCGGTAACACCCGGTTTATTCCACAAGGTCCACTCAGTCTTAAATTAGTAGTGCACAGTAAACCTCAAGCCTGTGGAGACCTAGAAAGCCAGGCATTATTCTGGCCACAGCGCAGCCCCTTCTGGTTTTTGGGTTAGATCGCGTTATTTATAAATGTGTCGCAACCCTCCACCACTCGGCACGGCCAATCGCTAAAAAAAAAGATGCTGGATGTAATTTTCAGCGAAACGTCGTACCCAAATTTGTAAATGTTATGGATCCACTCTTCAACACACCGGTGGGCTAAAGCAGTGAACTATTTGTCTTTTGTCAACGTGACACTTTTTTTACTGATTGGCCGTGTCGGGTGGTGGAGGGTTTGCGACACATTTATAAATAACGCGATCTAACCTAAAAACCTTTCTAGATTTGAAGTTTTCCTGACTGCAAGGATCCATACTCATTGTTTTTTTTCGGTAAAAGTCACGTAGGTTAAAAAAGATAACAAATAAATGTAATCACGACGTTTCGGAGGCAACATAAGCCTCCGTCTTCAGATGGAACCGTCACAGTATATAAGGTCATGTTTCTTAGAACTCTCTTCACTTGATACAGTAATTTTTCTGTGACGGTCCACCTGAAGACGGAAGCTTGTGTTGCCTCCGAAACGTCGTGATTACATTTATTTGTTTTCTTTTTTAACCTACGTGATTTTTCCTAACAACCTTTATTATGAATACCCATGTTGTCTCTGACCACCGTGTGTATTACGAGTGGCAACTGGCACCCGTGCTTTGCCTGGTTCTCTTAGGTCAACTTTGCCTAAAATGCATAA
This sequence comes from Entosphenus tridentatus, assembly GCA_014621495.2. Lineage (NCBI taxonomy): Eukaryota > Metazoa > Chordata > Hyperoartia > Petromyzontiformes > Petromyzontidae > Entosphenus > Entosphenus tridentatus. The sequence continues at coordinate 573,189 of CM025665.2, forward strand.
TACTTGATGGAGCGGTATTAATCATGGGCATCAACGTTGGCGAGACAACGATTATCTTGGGCTCTCACCTGCCTAATTGATGGGAGTGAGTACAGTATGCCTCCGCCGTTATTAAAATCTAACAAAAGCGCCTATGACACGGATGATTGTAGACTTGTTGAATATCCTGTTTTATTTTAATTGTTTCCTTAGCGTAATTGCACCTCCTGTGACTCGCTCTAATTGAGGTGCATGACACTGACGAAATTATTTTTTGTGTTTTAAGTTTTTCTGTTAGGATATCGCACGCATTGAGATGTTGTGAATTTTATCGTCATGCACAAGGTCTAACATAGACCTAGGTGTTGTCACAAGTAACTCGGCAGCGTTTAATACATCTGAATCTATATTTGAAGCTTTTGTGACTGCAAGGGTCCATACTCTGGTTTTTTCGGTAAAGAAAAGAAAAGAGCGAAAGAAATAAGAAAATAAAAATATATTTATTTAAATTTTATATATTTATTTTATTTTTTTCCTACGTGACTTTACCGAAAAAACCAAAGAGTATACATCTGAATCTACTGATGAGACCCAGGAGGTCAAAACCGAGTGCAGAGATTTCTTGCTTAAACAAACGTTTCTGGGTAGTATTGGTCTGGACCATCCAATAGGTTAAATGATTCAAACACGTGCATTTAATTTAATATGTAGAGATCTATTATGGAGTTCCCCTTGTATTTGATAAATTAATGAAGGGCCCTATGCTACGAAGAAGGACCATAGCCTGAAACGTCGGCGATGATTTTTATTTAGAGGCCACGGTGTTATTGACGATTGTGTTGACTTTTTGTTTTTAGAATACAAAAATTTGACATTGTGCCCATTACTACTATAATTAGCCAAGAATGTTTGTTTGTGTGTAACGCGCGTGACGTCACTTCACATGCCGCACCCCTCGTCTTTAATATTCATGAGCGGGTGGATTTTTACACTCGCGCAGAAGAAGGTCGAGCGGAAATTTTTTTTTTGCAAATTCGCTTTAAGTTTGACATTTCTTTATTGAAAGTGAATCTAATAAATAATTATACGAGACTCGGGATTTCCTCGGCCGACAACATTCGGAGCAGCTACTCGTAATTCTTTGTTTTTGAGAGCCGCAATCTTTACGCCGGGGAACCTCCGAGTGCTTTGCAACTTGCATCAACATCTCAAGGGCACCCCCAGTGGCAGCTGTTCCTGTGTGACGCAAGGTGGCTCTGCACCTGGCCTGCAAGTTTCGCGTTAATGTACCAGTAGGTGGCGATGCTGATGAATGTAATCCCAATCGAGTAATTTTCAAGTTTCTTTTTGCGGCACATATGCAGCAGTACACAATGGTGTGCTCGTTAAAGTGTGAGTCTTGTGTGTTTGTATACAGTCTTCGGGAGCGGTTAGCGCGCCGCGCACCGAAACCTGGAGTCCGAGTTCGATTCCCTCTCACGGAAAACGCCAGCGACGATTATCTGAACCGGTCCTGGGCTTCCCCTAGGTCGACTCTGCCTCAAATGAATACCTGGTGCTCTGTGTAAACATCGCCACTAGGGAGACGAAGGAGGCCGAACGTGGTGCTGGCCAATCCCCACTCTCTTGTGTGCCGTTCCGGCCTTCGTAGGTGCTCACTAACAGCACTTGTCCCTACAGTCTGTTAAGGCTATACGGGGCATCTTTGTCTTTGTTTATACAGTATGTCCTTCAAATATCTGGCTAATTCAGGGATGGGGTGCCCTGGTTTATCAGTTTTCTGAACTGAATCCCGTTATTTACATGAAGACCAACGTGTTTGCCCATTTACATCTTATTATGTTTTTTGATATTTACTTTTATAAATGGAGAAAAAATATACAGTACATATCAAGGTCGTAGCCATAGAGTCAATATTGGGGGGGACCAAATCTTCCAATGGGTCTGGGGGTTCCCCCTCCCAGAAAAATAAATAAATTTGAAAACGAATTTCCTGCCTAAAATATAAAAAAATTCACTAACACGTAGGATGGACGTTTTATTAATGTTTTACAATAATGTCTAATAGTGTATTGTATTACATTGCTCTGTTTTTGCTTTTTTACCTTTTCTTGTTTAAACACAATAAAAAAAACTGAAATCTATTTTATAGCAATATATTGGGGGGGACATTTTGAGTATATTTGAATATTGGGGTGGATGTGTCTTACTCAATATATTTTAATTACGGCCTTAGTACATATAAATATATAAACGTACAAAAACACTGAACCCAACACAAATTATTTGCCACGGCCTGGCGGGAGATCCTCATCCAGCAGTGGATTTCAAAAATTGCAGCGCTTGTGCAATAGTGACTTGCCCGAACAGCTTTATATAAGGCTACACTGGAGTCTTGTACTTGTCTCCGTGTGCTTGTCGTGGGAATGCTCAGTGCAGTGGTTAAATGCATTGCACTAAAACACCCACCACCGCCTGCTACCCGAGTTCGATTTCCGCTCACGGCCAACATCTGTGGCGAAAATAGAATCCGATCCTCGCCGAGGATGACTTGGCCGTAACGGAGTATCGGTTTAGTGCATAACCATCAGCACTGGGGAGACAAAGGCGGATGGGCCTGGTGTTGGCCACACCCACCCCATGCTGTGTGCCGTGCTCGTCTTCAGAGGTGCTTGCTAACAGCACTTGACCCAATGGTCTGTGTAAGCTACACCGGGGGTCTTTTGTATTTGGTGCGTGTGTGTGGTTAGAGGAGCGTTTGGTGTGCTTGTGCTATTACGAGGCAGGGAGGGGGGTGAGAAAAGGCGAGGTAGATTGAGCGGTTGAGAACGAGAGCGAAATGAATATTATTCGAGATGTGGGGAAGGGGGAAGGGAGGGAGGAGAAATGTTAGAGGTTGTGTGAGGATGAGAGAGAGAGGGACCGGGCCAGATAGATGAGGAGGAGACGAGGAAGCAGGGGGGGAATTAATAAATAACAAAATAATTGTGTTGTCGGCATTTTAAAAAAAGTGTGGTTACGCAAGAGAGCATAATTTTTAAAAAATGTGTTCGTTTCAGGCTCGTATTGATTCTCATTTTGTCTTGGAAAAGTGGCTTCAAATCTGGCCTCCTGGAGGCGAGTCGCAGTCGAGACGTCAAATTATAAAAACCCATTTCCTGGACAGATTAATAATAAGTATTTTGCGAGGTTCTTCATTGGGACATTGGGAATACAGTATAGGCGTTTGAATTGCATTTTTCTTACGTTAATGTTTATACTTTGGGGATGCATATTTGATACGTGCCAATTCCTATGCACAGTACTGCATGTACTGTATATTGAACTTCTTTTGCACCGTACATACAATACAGTGCTGTATTGATTTAATCTTCTTCCTCGGCTTAGTTTTTCGTCTTTGAACGTTTGATTTCCACTTTTCAGTCCCATGTGTTTTTAATTTAAATGTTTTATTTTAACCTCAATCTTCAGTTCCTGTTTTTGCTGCAAAGTTTTCTCCTTTTGTTTTTATTTCGTTTGCTGTGCTCTCGATGATGTCTTGGCACGGCACCACGGTTAACCCAGCATTCCACCCCTACAGGATTCATAAATTACCCTAACATAGCAATGTGGAATTTCCCCCACTGGTTAAAGGCTGCCAACAAATCCTGCCTGCTCTTGTTTGATCTCGGATATGCTTGGACTTTTAATCAGGAAATCTTCATATCTACCACCTTTTTTGCTGGATGTATGCATGTGTGTATGTTGAACTTCTTTCGCACCATACGTAGCCAACCGTGCTAATCAGAGGGGCAGTGTTGAGTCTATGGGTGGCAGTGTTGAGTCTATGGGCAGTGTGTATGTTGGTTGAACTTCTTTTCTACCGTACGTAGCCAACCATGCTAATCAAATGAGAGCCCCAGCCCCCCACGCCATATGGGTCATGATGGCTGTTTCACCATACTTCACCACGCTGCAGTAGGAATGTAGAATTTATACAACTGGTTTGGTACCACTCGTAAAAGATTAACTAACCCATATTTATTTGAGCATGGAAACTATGACTTTGCAGGTAACTTTCAGCATTGGGATATTTGGCACTAATACCAGTTACATTGTGTATACAGTAAAACCTTGGATTGCGAGTAACTTGGTCTGCGAGTGTTTTGCAAGACGAGCAAAATTTTCAAATAAATTGTAATTTGATAAACGAGCGAGGCCTTGCAATACGAGTAGTACGGACACGCTTTGTCTGCCGAGCGTCACGTGATCACAACTGATACACGAGTGCTTTGATATACGAGTGCTTTGGATTACAAACACGTTTCTGGAACGAATTATGCTCGCAATCCAAGGTTTTAATGTATATATTTGTAGCTATTGGAGGAAGCTGAGAACCTGGAGGATGGCCCATGCAGAACCGGGGGGAGAACATACAAACTCCACACAGAATTGGCACCCGAGTCTGGAATCAAACCCAGGAAATTGTTTCTGCAAGGCATGAGTGTTACCACTGTGCCCACCCACCCTCTCCTCCTACCCATGTTGATGGAAATGTTTGTGGCTTTCCAGCATGTCCGGTAAAAAAAAATGCGTGGTAGGAAACGGGCAAGCCACTTTCCATATCAGCCTCAGACCCCACTGTAAATCGGCACTGACCTTCCGATGAATATTGCAGTGCCATTTGCATCGGTGACCGGGCTGAGAAAAGTCAATTCGCTGCGGGCAATAATAATCTGGGTTAATCTAAAAAAAAAAGCTGCCTAGGGAATTAAACCCGGCATACTTGTGATTCTAGTGGCCATATTTGTTGGAATAGATGGACGTACCCACGCTTTGTCTCAACAAATTGCTACCCGCCAATCAGCCAATTTGGTGTGGAATTGAAGAAATATGCACCGTTGTTTCAACTGCTGTGCTAGAACACGGATTTGAACTTTTGCAACCTTTAGCTTGCAAGTTGCTTGTGCTAATTATTGTTACACTACAGCAGCTCCATAGTAATACTGAACTGGTTAGATAATAATTCATTCACAGAAATTCCCAAGAATTGAACTTCTGCCTATGCTGCTTCGTGGCTTTGTGAGCTGCCTCTGCGTATAAACGTAGCCGCAGAAATGAGCCCCAAGTTACAGGGCACAGGCACTGACTGTGACATTAAACGAAAATTATGGCTGGAGTCTGTGTAAATTCAGTGTTTCAGACATGGGCATGAATTCAAATGAAGAGAGAAGCAGGAGGGAGTGGGGGTGTGTGTATGTGAAAGTAGACAAGGTGCTCGTGTGTGTGCGTGTGTGTATATGTGCATGGTTGTTTGTGCATTGAGTGTAGTGTTTGTGGGGAGCGGTAGTGTAGTGGTTAGCGTGCTGCGCTACAAACCCAACGACTCGATTTGTTCGATTCCCGCTCGCGGCCAACACCAGTGACGATTATCTGAACCGATCCTGGGCCTCCCCTAGGTCAACTCGGCCTCAAAGGAGTATTTGGTGCGATGTGTAAAAACATTGCCACGGTGGGAGATAAAGGCGGCCGGGCGTGGTGCTGGCCACCCACCCCCTCTCACGTGCTGTGCCGGCCTTCATAGGTGCTCGCTAACGATACTTGCCTTGACAATCTGTTAAGGCTACATGGCGGGGGGATCTTTGTCTTTGTCTCTGTGTAGGTGGAGGCCGTGAAGGGCGTTGTGGAGGAGCTGAAGATGCGCATCGTGGAGATGACGGACGAGAGCGCTTGTCTCGACGGAGGAGATGTCCTCTTCACCGGTAACCACTTCACTGTCGTCAATGCACTGGGATGGGGTGGGGCACCACGGTGGCTAGGAGATGTTAACTACCTCGCCTGGTATACAGGAGGTCATGGGTTTGATCACTACCCTGACGCCTGCTGTATATTTGGAGTTTGCGTCTCTCTCTCTCTCTCTCATCATCACGGTGGCTAGGAGATGTTAACTACCTCGCCTGGTATACAGGAGGTCGTGTGTTCGATCCCGACCCTGACGCCTCCCCGCTGTATATTTGGAGTTTGCGTGTCTCTCTCTCATCATCATCACGGTGGCTAGGAGATGTTAACTACCTCGCCTGGTATGCAGGAGGTCATGGGTTCGATCCCGACCCTGACGTCTGCTGCTGTATATTTGGAGTTTTCTTGTTCTCCTTGTGGTCGCGTGGATTTTTCTCCCAGGTGCTTCGGTTTTTACCTCTGCATTAAAAAAAAACACATGCGTTTTGAGTATTTGTCTGCGACAAATTTACTGAGCTGTCAGTTGTGGCCAGGTCGCTTCTGAAATGGAGCTATGTAGCTTAGTGGGCCTTACCTGGTAAAATAAACAGTTTCGTTTATTTCCATTTTGTCAGCAACGCCCACGTTATTCCCATTTTAAAAATCAAATCATTGGGCCTAGATACCACATTTTATGATACAATAAGAGTTTCTTTTACATTTTGGATTTATTTAATTGTTACATCACAGCAAGTGTGACGTCACTGAATGCCATGTTATATGTAGCATATACACATCGGCATTGCATTCTTAGAAACATTCATACAAACAGGGGTACAAGTACAAGTGCAGACCTTTTTCAATCCACTGCTGGATGAGGGCTGACCCACTTCACGCGAGGTTGTGGGTGATTATTTGACGTTACTGCACCACGTTGCCCAATGCTGCTTGATCAAAGAAAGGGGTTTCCAGGCCTGGTGAAAATGTCACTCGCCACTAATCGTTCACCGTGCCAGGCTAGGTGTATACCTTAAGAGGCCGCATGCATTTTTTTTGTAGAAGGCAGGCTGGCTGTCTGGCAGAAGAAGGTCAAGGAACAGAGACCCCAGGTGTTATGAGATAATTGACTTGAGATGACTGGCAGATGCAGCACCTGCGCTCCCCACTACCAACAAAAGCACAGATTTATATGTAGACAAAGACAAAGATCTGCCGTATAGCCTTAACAGACTGTTGGGGCAAGTGCAGTTAGCGAGCACCTATGAAGGCCGGCACGGCACACGAGGGGGTGGGTGGCCAGCACCATGTGCAGCCGCCTTTGTCTCCCCAGTGGCGATGTTTACACCGCACCAGGTACAAATTTGAAGCCGAGTCGACCTAGGGGAGGCCCAAATAATAGTCACTGGTGTTGGCCGTGAGTGGTAATCAAACTCGGGTCACCGGGTTCGTAGCGCAGCGCGCGAACCGCTACACTACCGCTCTGCGTGTGTAAAGACAGACGGACACACACACACACACGACCCACTGCTTTATTACTTCAATAAAATGCAGGACATTATTACTTGTATACATTACACATTTGATTGCGATGATGCAATTCAACTTAAAATAGTCTAAAACTGGTTTGTTGCTACATTCTACACAGTTTCCAAGCAAAACTGTATACACGGGCGTGTGTAAAATAATAGCAGGGGCATGCGCAGGTATAAAATTAAAGTATATTGCACATTTAGGAATTTGGACGCGGGGCGTTTAATGTTAGGCGTCGGCGGTGATTACCCATAAGCGGAGCAGAAAAGGTGAAGCATGCATTTGGACTTGAATTTTTGGGGGGGCGGGGTGGGGGAGTGTGAGCTCCGGATAGAAGGTAAAGGCGCAGCCCTGCAATTAACTGGCTCTGGATCTGAATTCAGAATCTAAGCGGCGGGGGTGCCGCTTCTGTGCTCTGACATACGTACGTACGTATGTTGAACTTCTTTCGCACTGTACGTAGCCAAACGTACTAATCGGACACATTTATACCCCCCCCACCACCAATCATGATGCCTATTGAGCGCTTTGTTGTGCAGGAACGACCCAGGCAGTATTTCAAGAATGTAAAGTTGTATTGATCAAAACCAGTCCTTACGTTTTATGAGGCGTGCAATTCATATACGCTGTACGTCAGGGGTTCACGGACACCCTGCGGCCACCGTAGGTTCTACATTCATCATAAGAGCACAACTTTATATTTTCAATTTATTTTGATCAAGATTGCGTCGTCGTCAAATATCGGCGAAGGGAGAGAATCGTTACATCCCAAATAATCTTCTTCTGAGTCCCTTTTTTCGGCCCGATACGTGTTTTTTCGCTGCCAGTTTAATCGCCGTACTTTCTCCACTCGTCGCTGTCCGTCACCGGCATCGTCCAACTGAGACGGCTTCCGTCACGTCCAGTGTTTTGACGCTTGACGCCCACTCGGATCGTGGTCTTCATCTTTTCCCCAAGCACCTCCCCCCAGCTTTCTCTCCATGATCACGCTCTGGCAGCCGGTCACCAGTCTTTGTGTCGCATGTCGGCAGTATTGACGGTTTCCTGTACTAGGCCTGACTTGGTAGTCTTGATTATTTGTATGTGTATATTGTTGCAGTCGCATTATCCTTCATAAAAACACACATTTTTGTGTCTTCTGCCCTAAATAAAAGAACGCTTTTCCTAGCATCTTCAGCGGGGGATTATAATCGTCAACTCGATGTTTAAATTGACTGGGGGGAAAATTGATGTCTAGCTCAGTGGCAGAGCGTGAGTGGCTTGCAATCCGAATGTTGAGTTCACATCCTGATGGCGGTTGACGCGGCCCACGATCCATCTTTGATCAATAAAATAATAACACTTAATGAGGTCGAGAGTGTGGTTGTCCTATGCACAGACTCTCCCCCCACCATCGGAATGTGAAATCTTCACCGAGGGCCAAGGGCTGTAAATCTGAGATGAGCGCAGCTTGAATGCTCAGTTGACTTTTTGAGAGTTAACCAATTCAGTACCCAAACTTTGAAGAAGAACTAAAGAATGGCAAATTACATTGAAAATGTGCCAAGACTTCTGTAAGAACACGACCGCACACAAAGCTTCAGAGGAAAAGCATCGTGATCAAGAGCACGATTTCGTGGAGGGGGTGGGGTGTGGTCGTATTTTCCTTTTTTTTTTGGACCCGTCAAATGAAGCCTTCGAAAAATCCCCATGACCTTTCTCGCCAATTCTTTCGTGTTGTTAAAATATAAGCTCGCAAATCGCTCGCCCTAAACCTCCCAGTTTGAGTGGCTTCTGTCTGTATAGCGCTTTAATCTGCGACCCACCGATTTACGATCCTTCTAACGTGTGCAAGGTGCTATCAGATTTCATTTCGTTGGCAAGCCGTCGAGAAATTTAGAAACTCTGCATTATATTTTTAGGTCGCTTTGCTATTAGATAGAGCGTGCGAGTGTGCGCACACATTCCTGCCCTGCCTAATACAGAAGCCAACACCTCCTTGAGCACAGACGACACAAGGCGTACTGCGTGTCAGAATCACGATCCCGATCGAGACTCAGCGCCAGGTGATTTTGGTTAAACTTCCACTCGATGGTTGATTCAGGCCATCATCATTCCTCCTCAGTTGAACACATAGCAGGATTTCGCGACCAATATTATTCATAATAAAGGTTTTTGGGTTAGATCGCGTTATTTATAAATGTGGTCGTAACCCTCCACCACCCGACACGGCCAAACAGTAAAAAGTGTCACGTTTACAAAGGACAAAATAATTCACTCTTTTAGCCCATCGGTGTGTTTGAAGAGCGAATCAACATCGCCCGATTTGAAGCTGAATGTGTAATTACCAGCGAAACGTCGGACTCAAATTTTTTATGTTGAATCGCTCAACACACCGGTGGGCTAAAGTAGTTAATTATTTTGTCTTTTGTCAACGTGACACTTTTTTTACTGTTTGGCCGTGTCGGGTGGTGGAAGGTTACGACACATTTATAAATAACGCGATCTGACCCAAAAACCTTTATTATCATTCCTCCTGCATCGGTGAAGGGTGAGTACCACTTTGTAGGACATCAACAGTAGATGTCTTATGGAATGGACTAATCCCCTGCCCGTAGGAATTTAGAATCCCCAACCGAGGAGAGGTTGATCTTCGTTTGAGCAGGGAGATCCTTTTTGACTTTAAATGACCGCAGTGGTTAAGGTTTTTGGTTCACCACACCTGCCCGAGCCAAGGTAAAGATTCCGTTTTGACTTCAGCAAACCATCAGCTGCATGCCTGAGCACGCTTGGAATCGCACTTGGGAGGCGGGAAGATGAACACGTGGATTCGGCAAACATTTTGACTTCAGAAAGGTTAGCGGGGCTGAAGAGGTTTTTGGCCGATGGTCGTGAGCTTTAATGCAGACGGAGCGACATAAATCGGCTTGTGCATGGGAGCCAAAATGGATTGTTAAGTTTCGGGATTGTGAGAGGTCAGAATCAGAATATCGATGTATGACTGGAATGTGATCTGAAGCTCTCTGTCACACATCCAGTGGGGGCTACGGGTTTGAGGCTTTCATCCAACAGTGGATGGATCATGACGAAATGATGAGGCTTATGATGATGAAGCATCGACCGAGGCCCGTCAGTCACTTTGAGAAGAAGAAAATAATCATGAAATGGAACACTTTTTTTATGCTGTAGTTATATAAAAAAAAGCGTCTTTTGAATGCAAATGTGCCTGTGGTCACACACACACACAAAAACACGCGCACGTTAAAGGGCAGCTATTTGAAACATCCCTGGATTTGCGGGATCGTGTGAATTGGGCCGGCGTTTGCAGTGGCAGCTAAAAAAAAAAAACTTCACACCTACTGGCCCCGGGGGTGCTCATAGAGCACTTCATTTTACTTTATTTTTTTGTGTTAAAAGCGGCCCCTCCTTTTCAGCCGCCTGGGTGGCGCTGTGGCCAGGAATGCTTCAACTCGGCAATCGGAACGGTCGCGAGTGAAATTTCCCAGAGGTCAAGTTGCTATTCGTCATCTCCAGCAGCTCACGAGCGGTCGGTTGTCAGCTCCGTCACTCCTGTATCGCTGCTGCTGCGGTGGCTGTCCCTGTGAACTTCAATCGGTGTATCCGCCACACATGTTGAGGACTCGGTCTGATCAAGCCGACTGTATCGCCTCCTCCACACTGTTCACTCGGCACACTGCAGGTTGTAACAACGCACCGACTCGCCCACTGATTTGCTCACTCGCCCACTCGCCCACACTCCATGTCGCAACTACAGCGCTCGCTCGCTCGCTCATTCACTCGCCAACCCACCCACTGAGTCACTCACTCGCCCACTCGCCAACCCGCTCGCTTCACCGCAGGTCACAGCGCTTCTCTGTCCGCTTCTTACGTCACACTGCTCTGCCTTGGAGTTCCTCCCCGTCATTTATCGTCTCAAAATAATTTCCAGGTTCTTACAACCTTGCTCGATTGTAAATAAACGTGTGTGTTTTTTTTGTTTTAACTGTTACCGTTTTGCAACTTTTATAGTGCTGGCCACTGTGACGAGGGGTGGAGGAACCCACAAAGACGAAGTTCCCCCATGATATGACCCTCAACAGACTGATGGGGCAAGTGCTGTTATCAAGCACTATATGTTAAGGCTGGTACAGCACATGAGGGAGTAGGTAGCCAGCACCACCCCTTACCACCTTTGTCTCCCCCAGCGATCACGTGGAAGCAGATCCGCTGGGAAACGCCTCGGTGCGGTTCTAGCATCGATCTGCTACTCGCAACCGAACGAGCTAGGTGGACCAAATGGGCCCCTCGTATTTCTAACCTTTCTTACGTTTTCACGCCACACCAGGTGTTTCATTTACTACGGGCGAGTTGATGCCGGCAAGGCTGAGTCGATCTAGGGGGAGGCCTAAAGCCGGTTGAAATGTTCGCCCAACGACATTGGCCGTGAGCGGGCGTAAAACTCGCGTCGTTGGTCTCGTAACGCAGTGCTCCCCTCCAACCCCGCACAAGTGCACACAATCTCGCGCACACACGCACACACACACGTACGCACACACACGCACACACGCGCTTCTAAAAGGTCTGCGGTGGGGTCTCCCCGGAGCGAGAAACTTAAACCCAGGGACCACCCGATTATATAAAAAAAAAAGTGGCGTGAAATGTCGGTTGCATCGCGTGCATGCAGACAATCATTCCTCACGCGCGCGCTCTCGCCGGTATCTCGCCCTGCGGGCCCGCGTCACACCTCGACACCACCCCCCCCCCACCTCACTCCACCTCCCGTCCCCCTTCGCCGCGCTCGCTAAACAACAAAAAATGCCTCGCTTGCGTCACCTCCGAGCGCCGCAGTCTGCGCGATAATTAATACAGCCGCGGTGATGTTACAGGGCGGCGCTGTTTCTTTTTTTGGGGGGGCGGGGGGGGTGGATATCTCGACTAGAGATGTGCGTGGGCTGAAATCGTCTGTCTGGGGCTGACTCGGTCTCGCCGCGTCAATGTTATCGACGTCACTCGACGGCGTCGTCAATACATATCGCATTGGCGTCATCGTCATTACCATGGTCAATCTCATCTTCTCGTCATAAGTGTCATTCTCCGGCATCCTACAAACGTAAGAAAGATTACAGACGAGAAGGGGGCCCACTCGGTTCATCAGACTCATTCGGTTGAATCGTTAAATCTCCGTGGCAAACATCAGCCGTGAAAATAATAACTCGTCATCATTATTAAATTAAACGATCAAAATTAATCATTAGTAGTAGAAGCAGCCGCATCATCACTACAAACACCATGCTCCTATGCCTTCACCATCCCACATTGACGATCATGGTGAAGTATGGTCAAACGAACCCCCACGACCCACACGGCACGGCGAGGCCCTCATCTGGATTGACAAAAGGGCTGTACATGTACTACGTGTGTGTGTGTGCTCTGTTCACTGTAGATATTTCCAATGTAGATTTGTGTAAAAAGAAAAGTCTCCGTGCGTGTCTGTTTATTTACCACAGGACGGGAGTTTTTTGTGGGTCTGTCCAAGCGCACCAATCAGAGAGGAGCCGAAATTCTGGCGGACACGTTCAGGGTAAGAGTTTCGTCCCATAGCACTGTGTGTTGTGTGTAAATAACACGGGTGCTGTGTCTGCATATGCAAGAATACAGTGGCATCTACATCTGCAGAACGTTAAGAAACCAGTGGCATCTACATCTGCAGAACGTGAAGAACCAGTGGC
>CM025665.2:723348-733567 GCA_014621495.2 Entosphenus tridentatus
AGTCTATGGGCAGTGTTGAGTCTATGGTGCAGTGTTGAGTCTATGGGTAGTGTTGAGTCTATGGTGCAGTGTTGAGTCTACGGGCAGTATTGAGTCTATGGGCAGTGTTGAGTCTATGGGCAGTGTTGAGTCTATGGGCAGTGTTGAGTCTATGGGAAGTGTTGAGTCTATGGGCAGTGTTGAGTCTATGGGCAGTGTTGAGTCTATGGGCAGTGTTGAGTCTATGGGCAGTGTTGAGTCTTTGGGAAGTGTTGAGTCTATGGGCAGTGTTGAGTCTATGGGCAGTGTTGAGGGTCGAACACAGTCCGCAGCTCGCGTTGTTGACACTGATTGCGTACAGTGCAATCGGGCCCTGGCCTTCGCGAAGTGTCGAAGCTCACCTTTAAGCCCCTGGGCTCCTCGTCCTCCTCCTGTCACCGACGGGGTTGTTTGAACACGGCAGAGTGTTGTGTATTTACAGCATATTCTAAAGTTTAATGACAATTTAATGAAACATAATTTCTCTAGCTACTACTGTAGCGACAACCCGCGGAGGGAGAAACTATTGTCAACCACAGGGGTGTTTTCATCCCATTATTTCACAATTTTACAAATAAAACGTAACCCTATTGCGTTGATTTAAATTGAAGTTTGTAAAAAAAAAATGTAAAAGTTGCTGTGATTTTGTAATGCTGCATTTTGGTTTGTTTTTAATGTTTTAAAGTATAAGCCAATGCAAACAATTTGTATTGTTACCCCGGTGTGTGAGTGGTACATTCCGAACAGCTACGGTGAGCAATGTGGATCAAAGCAGATAGCGGTAACGCGATTTCTTATTACTGATGTCAATTTGGCATCATTGGACTGACCTGTATAATATTTACATTAAAAAAATAACTGACGTGCTTATTTGAACAGGCTAAGTATTGTATATTTAAAGCATATTTTAAAGGTTAGTTACAATTTAAATAAAAAAAATTTTATCCGCGATTCCTGTAGCAAAAATCCACGGAGGGAGAAACCATTGTCATACACGGGGGTGTTTTGATTCTATTATTTCACAATTTTACAAAGAAAACAACCATATTGCGTTTGTTTGTATTTCAGTTTTTTAATTATCTTATATAAAATTTGCCGTGATTTACATTGCTGCGCCTTGATTTTTTTATGTTTTAAAGTACAAGTCCATTCAAAACTATTTGCGTCGTTCCCCCGGTGCGTGAGTGGTACATTCCAAACAGCCCAAAAGCTACGGTGAGCAATGCGGATCAAAGCAGATGGGGGTAACGCGATTTCTTATTACTGATGTTCATTAGGCATCAATGCCAAATTAATCATAATATTTATTTATACTGCAGGAATCCGATGAGCTAAAAAGCTCATTTTCACAGATGTCCAGAATGGGCGGCTAAGAACGTTACAAAAACAAACAATACAAAAGCATGATAATAGTACACAGAACAAATCAATTTAGCATTTTTTGGTGATATAAAATGTAGCGTTCCTTACTTAGCGAGTCTATCTAGCTATTATTGTTCTATAGTTAATCCAATCAGGGAGGTTATTTTATGGTGTTTTTTCTTTTCCCCAGGCTATATCTCTCATTTTCATGAACGTCACTCGCAGTGGCAGAGCAGGTGGCAAAGTGCTGCCCTCCACTGTCGTTTGAAGGGATCTCAGTGGTAGCTCCTTGACAGCCACTTCACACAAACCTTACTAATTGGCTGTGTCCGGTGGTGCTGGTGGTTTCAGTTTCATTTCAGTTTCATTTCAGTTTCATGTATTAGGTATAACCCTGTGAGCCATGCGGCTCTTGACTCGGGTGCAAACGCAACAAAAAAAACATGAACAAGAAACATCTTAAAGTGACTACACGCAACAGAAAAGTCCTGGATAAAACAGCAAAGTCTTCCAGAAAAAAACACCGCATTTCAACGCTGTGTGCAAAAATCCCAGTGGGGTGTAAGTCAAACAATAACAACCATAAGACAGTGTAGATTAAAGTTATCAGGCTAACTCTGTACTACAACAAACAAACATGGCTAAACAAAAACGTTTTCAAAATTACCAAAGTAAAGCTATGAAAACAATGTAACAGTGGTGGTGGAGGGTTTAACGACACAGGAATTTATATTTACGCGACCGAACCACCCAAAGAATACAGATCTACCGTGGATAACATTGGTCGCAAAAGCCCTACTACTTACCGCTACTTACTGCTCCTGACTATGATAATAGGGTTTTCTCCCTTTTTTCAGGCAACAAAACAGTTGTGTTAAGATGTTAAAACACCAAACAGAAACCATTCGCAAGGAATCATGTCTGCATTAACCACAATGCTTGTGGTCAGAATGCAAACAAAAAACATCCTCTGATAATATATGCATTGTCTTTGAAACTGATTGGTCCACACCAGAGACAGCTTTCTTTTGAGCCTCGTCTCACACGGTGTTAGACCAGAGGACGCCAAAAAAAGGGGAACAACCTATTATGATAGTAGGTTTTTACCCTTTTAACTGGTACAAAACTGACAGCTTTATACAAGGGATCATGTTTGCAATAACCACAACACAAGCAGTCAAATGCAAACAAAAAGAAACAACTCTGATAATGATGATATGCACTGTCCTTGAAGTTGATTGGTCCACACCCGAGACAGCTTTTCTTAGAGCCTAGTCTCCATTGGTGTTGGACCAGATGACACCAAAAGGCGGACAACTCAAAAACAGTTTTGTACCAGTTGAAAGGGTAAAAACCTACGATTATATTTTGCCACTGGTAAAGGAGGTCTCATAGCGTAAAAAAACCTATTATCAGTTGTTGGTACTGGCAAAGGAGGTCCCATGATGTAGATACTCTTGACTACTTACTACAACTTACTACGACTGACTACTCCCTATTACTTACTTAGGGGCCGTCCATAAATGACGTCACGCGATTTTGGACGAATTTTGACCCCCCCCCTTCGTCACACGACGTCACAAAAAGTCGGGCGTCCGGGACATAGAGGGAGACCGCAAAAACCTCTACCCCCCCCCCCAAAACATATAAAACATGCTTCAAATCGCTTTAAACTGTGGTAATTGTAGTGCGTATTTAATGTGGCGCTGCACTCTGATGTTGTAGGAGAAAACATTTATTAAGAAGTTTATTTAATTAAGTAGAACGTGTTGCCTATATTTATTTAAAGTTGCGCATTTTGATGTGACGTCACATTTCTCACCCCCCCCCCCCGGCACCCCTCGGCCCAAATGGCTGTGACCCCCCCCCCTAGGTGCGTGACGTCATTTATGGACGGCCCCTTACTGCAACTTACTACTACTAAGCATTGGTAGCGGACACAACTTCGGAGGTGCGTCCTATAATCCGGTTGATGAATCGATTAATACGCATCGATTACTATGCCTTGGTTAGTGGACTTTTCGATTCCACTAAGGAGGGAGGGGGGCGGTGGGGAATCGATGCCGTCTTATTCTTCGGTGCGTCTTATAATCCGGTTGAGGAATCGATTACTACGCCTCGATTAGAACGCCTCGATTTGTAGACTTTTCGATTCCACAAGAGGGTGGGCAAGGGGATGGTGCGGGGAGAATCGATGCCAAACTTCCAGAAGAAGAATTTGTGTTTCATTTAGCAATTTAGTGCGGCTGGTCTACCTCTTCCAGATGACGCGCTCATGTTTTGTTGTTGTATTCTCACGTCGGAAGAATCTTCTGGAAGCGGTAGAATTCGCTTGCCACGGACACGCACTACGCGCGTGATCGCCTTGGCCCCCGTGGCTTTACTGGATTGGTTAACGCGGTTACCACGTGATGATATTTAAATATTCTTTGGGTTTTTCGGTAAAGCCACTCCCCCACGTTGCGTTTAAAAAAAGCAAAAAATATATTCTCTGGCGAGGAAAATTTAACTTACGCTCAATTTTGAAGAGTCTGCGCTCACCTTTCCTGGACAAAAAAAATATATAAAAAATAATGTGTTTTTACGTTTTCGACAATATGTTAATGATATGCTAATTAGGGCACGTGACTTCCTAGCAATATAATGGTGAGGCTTCACTCGATTGGTTAGCGCGGCTACCACGTGATGATATTTAAATAATCTTTGGGGCTTTTGTCAAAGCCACTCCCCATGCCAGCGTTTTACAAAACAAAAAATATATTCTCTGGCGAGGATAATTTTACTTAAGCTCCCTTTTAAACGCGGCTACGCTCACCTTCCATGACAACAAAAACATATATTTTTTAATGTGTTTTTACGTTTTCGACAATATGTTAATGATATGTTAATGAAGACACGTGACTTCCTGGCAATATAAAGGGCAGGCGTCACACGACCGCGTCAGTTGGAGAGCGGGTGCAGGTACGTGAGGAAGCAAGGACATCGTCTCCGCGTTAAAGATTTTTGGTTAAAAAAAAATGTAACAAAGGACGCAAGTAATGTTTCGTAAAAACGTTTCTTTTTTTCCCGCAGTGTATTTATTTTGGGCTCCTTCTCTTCCAGGTTACGCTGTTCTGCCGCTCGGTGGACTCGAGGAACATTTAATGCCGAGAAGACGACTTTGATTGCATCGGCCATTGACCTTAAAGCGGGCCTCTGGGGGACATCTCCAACAAACACCGATGAAGAAACCTAGATATTCGAACTATTTCGTTTAAAACAAATGTTTACACAGGCAGCTTCAAAAAAAACCTACTTCCAACGAAAAGATTTACCGTAACATTTAACGAGCTCTTTAAAGCTTTGGGTGTCCGGATCAAAAACTAATAGTAAGTGCGAAAGAGCCGATTTTATTTTTGTTGAGATGAGCTCACAGCACACCGCGTTGGGGCAATAAAACGCGACGTGTGCCTGTGAGACGGGGTTAAAAATTAGGCCGCGATTTTTTTAAGTCTAAAGATAATCAGAGAGGAAGGAGAAAATTTAGAACAAAAAAAATTTCAACGCTGCGTTGAAGAAAATGGCGGCGGCGTCCTTCGTTGGGCGGTGGCTGCAGGGGCCGCGGGAAACCCCGCAGCCCGGGCGGTGACGTCACCAGCCTGGCTCTTGCGTCAGTGGCCAGAGTGGAGTTGGCAATTTTGGATTATTAATGAGTAATTTAGATAATTTAATTTAAACATTAAAATAAAAAACTTGGAATCCCGTATGTGGTCTTTTGTCCCCCGGGGGGGGGGGGGGAGGTTCCCCCCCCCCACATCCCAATAATATCCGTGGGATATTTAAAGCTTTAATATATTTTTTTGTTAGGTGGCATTTTCTCCAAAAATGCGTGGTGGTTGTTGGCAAGTTGGGCATTAAACCACCGTTTCAATTTATACAGCCGGTTAAAAGTGTTAACTATGGTAGCATCGTTAAGCCATGAGGTGGGGGAGAAATGTGGCAGCAAGTTGGACAGCGCTTTATAATAACTAAGTTCCTTTAGCGAAACGAGGGTGACGCACAGCTCTTGCCATTTAGTTTCCAAAGCTTTCGTGTGCAGTGTTGCGTTCAATGTTTGGCTGTACTACTGCGTGTTTTAGATAAAAGTATGCCGGGCGTATGCCACCTAGTATATTGTTTGTACTGTATTGTCATCTAGCAGTGGAGTTACGTGTGGAGTGTTAGCCGGGCCTAAAAAAAAGTGCAGTGTGTGTAATTTGAGAATTTGTAAAAAAAAGGGGGGAGCGTTTTAGCTACATTTTGAGGGTAAGGGAGTTTGAAGCGGGCTTCTCACGAGCGTGGGAAGAGACCCATCCCCACCCAAACCGATCTTTGTCGAGGAACTTTGAAGAGTGACGGCGATGACTGTGCCTGCCACAACAAGATCCCGTCCATGAGATGGCTTCGAAGCCCCATCCGTTGTGGCAAAGCCATCGCCAAAGTCATTTTAGCGACCGGTAGGGGGTGATGGGGCGGGCGGGGGGGGTTGACGAGTAAGTAAACACTAGACGTTGATTGACATTGATTTGCGAAGGGAGAAGGGATAATTTTAGCCTCGGAAAGGCTCACCTGGGTGGAGATTTGGAAAATAATTATTCTGGAGTCGTGCGTTTGGCCACGAATTCTCCCTGAGTCGTAGGCAACGTTGGTTCACAGGCAAGTGAATCCACATTTAAAACAGGGCCAGGCTGACTGCGTGTGTGTCCTATTGTGTTGCGATTTCTTTAATAAATATTCTAATTTTTACCCTCAAAATGAGCGCCATTAGGCGTACGAAGCCTTAAGCCTCTCTTCCCCCTCCCCTCCAGAGATATCTGCGTGTTGGAGGTAAGAGAAAGATTGGGTCATGAACAACAACGATTTATATACAGCCTATGGTAGCGACACGACTTTGTCGTGATTCATCTGGACCACCTAGCGGTCAGGGCAGTGTAGTTTTCGTTATGGGAGGGGTTGGGAGGCTTTCAAAGCTTGCGTATTGAATTCGTGTCGACAACATTCCAGCTTGCAATAAACTCAATCCCAGGCAGGGATGGATGTTTATTTAAGGCAGTTCTGTAGGGTATAGTAGACCCAGCTGAGAGGTTTGAACTTAACGACTTATGGTTAATACTGCTTTATATTAGTCCACACTCCAGCTTATAGAATACTCAACTTGTATTACACAAGTGGTTCTCTTAAGTGGGTTAATTTTAAACAACGCTCCACATTTACAGTATAGACCCAGCTTAGCTTGTAATAGCCAGTCCAGCTTGTATAGGAAGTCGACCCAGTCTGCCTTAAAGTTTGGCCTTTCTGTGTAGGTACTGGATTTATAATGGCCAACACTGCAAGCTACGTACCAAGCCAAACTTTGGTCTTTAATTATTAGGCTTGCAGAGTAAAACTAGTTGCTTTAAGCCTGGTCTGTGTGTCGACTTGTTTACAATGGTAAACTCTTAGGACAAGGGAGTTAAACCCAGGCCATTGTGGCATTAGGTTGTTTTTAGGAAACTTTTTGAGTATAAATCAAGTGTTAAGTATTTAACACTTGTTCCATATGCACGTGGGTTTATAATACTTGGCACTCGGTGACGATATCCACCGGTGTATCGTCACCAACGATTGAGCCGAAAAGAGAAGACAGGGCCTTGTATAGGTCTTAAGCATGCCCTTTTGGGTCCATAGACCAGTTTTATAATAGCCACTAACCCCCAGTTAGACCCAGTCTCGTGTTAGACCCAGCCTCGTGTTAAAACTCCGTTGTAGTGTTTGTAACTAGCCTAAGTGTTGGATGTCCCATTTTTTTTATTTTGTCGATTGGCCTACTTTCAGACATTTATCTCAAACCTCCGTTTTGAAAACCCCGAGTTTTGTTCTGACCTCGTGGGCTTGAGTGTTTTGAGATCCATCTTAGGATGTACGTCTTTGATAAGTGGACCGTGTCGTATTTGACCCGGGTCTGGCTCGTTTTCAGTAGTTACCTGGCGTTATGTGGAAATGTATCAGCAGCAGCAGCAGCCAAAACGTCCGTTACAGCGAGCATATACGAACCCGTATTTAACTTGCGTTGGGAGACACGATTTCCATGTTCACTTTCACCCATACCGCGGTAATGATTTAGATACACGTTACTTAACATTTAATTATTGCACAGCGCTTTATATAAGCTCCAGGTGATTAGGCTGTCTGAGTCGTGTACTTATAAGCTGGATGTTGAAAGTGTGTGTTAGGGCTTGTATGTGTGTGTGTGTTCTGGCTTGGCATAGTAACATGCTGCGTTGTGGCTTTGCATGGCAATCGTTATCGTATACTATCCACGTTGGTGTCACTGTTGTATTAATGTTTGT
Organism: Entosphenus tridentatus; assembly: GCA_014621495.2. Classification (NCBI taxonomy): domain Eukaryota; kingdom Metazoa; phylum Chordata; class Hyperoartia; order Petromyzontiformes; family Petromyzontidae; genus Entosphenus; species Entosphenus tridentatus. The sequence goes on from CM025665.2 coordinate 731,076, forward strand.
ATCAGCACTCATTGTAGTTATGTTTGGTATCGGTACCGAGTTACTGTTTGAACTTTGTCACTCCACTGCTGGATTTATCGTGGAACATATAAGTGCAGTCCAACAACGCGATTGATGAAACTGCCCTCTGTACACCAACGTGTAGCCCTTAGTAAGTACAGCAGCGGCGACGTGGAATCGAACGCGCATTTTGGGATGCGTTTAGAAATGATCAATATTTAATGGGTCCGTATTATTGACTCGTACGTTTGATACGTCCTGGACGCTTTTTTGTTGCATTTATTTCTGTTTACGAGATTAATCTTGGCTCGACAGGATTTAGGTGTTCAAAAGTTGTGTGCAACGGATGGAAGACCACCAAAACCCATGCCTTAACCAGGTGCTAAAGGCCGCTTCTGATGGGGTGGAACAGCAGAGGCAAACGTACAGCAACTAGCCCGTTGTACCGTACCGCTCTATGCTCCCGCCCGCCTTCAACGACCCCCTCGGGAGGCACACACCCCCCCCGTGTCTTCTGCATCCAGCAGTGGATTGGCAAGGCTTGTTCATGTATGTTACATCATTATTGTTGTTGTTAGTTTAAAGTGCTGTCAATTAACGTCGGTTAAATGTGCCGAGTTTGTAGCGTATGTTTAAACAACATTGACGTAATTCACACCGCGCGTATTTAAACGTAGTAATGTTTACACCACGGCGTTTTAGACGTTTAATTAAAATATACTACGGACGCATTTATATTTTTTTACATTTAAATTCGCGGTTGGCCGTGCAGTTAATGAGTCTCTGGTTTTGCCATCGGAGGCAACGATTTGGCCGCTCCCCGCAATGCAGCAAAGCCACGTTGACGGGAGTGGTGAAGTATGGTCATTTTGCCACCCCGCCACGGTTGGGGCTCGGTGCGGGTTGGTGCCATAGCCGGGGAGCATAGAAGTGCAGTGCAATAACTTGATTTGGCTGCTTCTGCCCTCTGCAGCGATCAGCAGCTGCTGGTCACTGCGTGTTGTGGTGAGACCCGTTCGATTTGATTGTAGGCTCTGTATGTAATCAGTTTAACACGTAGCAGGCTTTTTCGCGACCAATATTCATAATGAACGTGTTTTGGGCTAGATCGCGTTATTTATAAATGTGTCGTAACCCTCCACCCGACACGGACAATCAGCAAACACTGTCACGTTTGATAAAAGACAAAATAGTTCACTACATTCTGCCGAATTGCCCGATGATGCTGGATGCAATTACCAGCGAAACGTCGTACGTACAACTCAAATAATTAATTGTAAATGTTGTGGTTTCACTCTTCAACACACCGGTGGGCTAAAGCAGTGAACTATTTTGTCTTTCGTCAACGTGACACTTTTTTGCTGATTGGCCGTGTCGGGTGGTGGAGGGTTACGACACATTTGTAAATAACGCGATCTCACCCAAAAACGTTGATTATTCTCTATGTAATATTACACACGTGTGTGTGTGTTTACTGTGGGGAGCGGTGGTGCAGCGGTTAGCGCTACGCTGCGCTACGAAACCCGGCGACCCGAGTTCGATTCCCGCTCACGGCCTCAACGCCGGTGACGATTATCTGAACCGGTCCCTGGGCCTCCCCCTAGGTCGACTCAGCCTCAAACGAGTACCCGGTGCGGTGTGTATACGTCGCCACTGGGGGTGGGGGGGAGAGAGACAAAGGCGGCTGGGCGTGGTGCTGGCCACCCACTACCTCGTGTGCCGTGCCGGCCTTCGTAGGTGCTACTCGCTAACAGCACTTGCCCCAACAGTCTGTTAAGGCTACACGGGGGATCTTTGTTTTCTAGCTTTGGTCTGTGAGCTGTGGGTGAATGTGGAGGGGGGGGTCATAGATTCCGTTAATGGCCAAACCACGGTTACTGTTCAAAAGTTGTACTGCACTGCCCTCTGCCGATGGCTAAGAGAATTGATAAGAAATTTGGGATATTACAACTTCCGGTAACCGTCCTATTAACTCAAGGATTTATCACTTAAATGATCGGTACGTTTATAATCGGCTCTATCTGGCGATTATAGTATAATGTAGGTTGCATGTGAATTAGAAAGTGCTGTAAATAACCGCGTACTATTAAACCGCAGTACTCTATATAGTACTTGGGTTTGCACGTTAATTGGAACAGTGTTCTTAAATCTTACCGTGTCAACCCATCACGATTTACCCCGTATTCTTGCACAGGGAAATTTAGATTTCAGGTCCATACGGCGTACAGCCGTTTCAATACGTTCAAAACACTTTTTTTGTCTGTTTGTGTTTCTCCCTTGTGATGGGACTTTGTAGGATGAACGCTGAGATTGATAAGGGGCACGGGGTGACCAATAAGGTCTGAATTGGTCTGTGATAAGGTGGGGCCACTGATAAGGGTTTGCTAAATAACGCTGCTGGAAAATGAAGACTTAATAGGCTATTGAATTTATCTTCTTGGTTCTTTCGGTAAAGTCACGTAGAAGGGAAGTAATACAATAATAAAAATAAA
>CM025665.2:744212-754503 GCA_014621495.2 Entosphenus tridentatus
GTGGTTGGTGATGGCGGTAGTGTTGGGGTTAGTGGGGTTGGTGGTGGTGTTGGTGGTTGGGTTGGGGTTGATGGTGGTGTTGGGTTGGGGTTGGTGGTGGGGTTGGGGTTGGTGATGGCGGTAGTGGTGGGGTTGATGGTGGGGTTGTTGGTTGTGTTGGTGGTGGCGGCGGTGGTGTTGGTGGTGCTCTCTAACGTCGTGTCTTCCTCCTCGCGTGTCCTAGGCACAGGTCCATAGCCATGGGTCCTGGTCCCATCGACCCAAAGGAACTCCTGAAGGGCCTCGACTGCTTCCTGGGCAAGGGCGGGGACATCAAGGGCGTCGAAGATGCGGCCAGGATATACACGTGAGTTACAACAAAGAGGACCCCCCCCCCTCTGTAGACGTTTTGGGGTTCGCCTTTCAAGGGTACCTCGGAGGTAGCCCTGTGATGTCCGCTTCCCGCGGGTGCCCCCGTTCTCCGACGTGAAGGGTTCGCGGAGCTGCTGTGCGAGATTTTGCGAGTGGATTCGTGTCGTGGTGTGAGGCCGGATACAATTGTTGATAACTAAATAACGAAAAGGCAGTGTTAACTGCCTCGCCTGTTGTACAGAAGGTCGTAGATTCGATCCCGACCCTGACACCTGCTGTATGTTTGGAGTTTGCATGTCTCTCTCATCATCATCACGGTGGCTAGGAGATGTTAACTACCTTGCCTGGTATACAGGAGGTCGTGGATTCGATCTTGACCCTGACACCTGCTGTATGTTTGGAGTTTGCGTGTCTCTCCCCTTGGTCAAATCGATTTTTCTCTCCACATTTAGAATCGACGTGCTATAAATTTCCACGTGATAAACCACTTCATTGAGATATCATTTGTGGCCAGGTCGCTTCTGAAGAAGGGCTACATAGTTCAGTGGGCCTTACCTGGTAAAATAAAATAAGTTAATAATATAGAAATGCGTTTTCAATTTAGATTTAAAAGTGCATCATAGCTCCAGTGGCTTCTTGATATCGGAAGGAAGAGCGTTCCAGACAGCCGCGGAAGCGCATCTGAAATGGGGTGGCCGCGATGCCGTTGACGACTTTATTCGTTTGACCGTTAGCTAGAAGCTGCTGCTGCTGCGCGGACGACCGGAGTGCAGCGTGGCGATGGTTTATGCTCCGTGACGAGGTCTCAAGCGAGGCGTTGTGTGGTTCTTTTGTGGCGACCTCATTGTGTGTGATGAGGTGAAGCAGGGCTGTTACTGAGACCCACGTGGTGTCCATGCAGCTCGGATTTTGATGTCCAGCTACCTGTAGAGACCACCTTCCGTGATCTTCGTTGCTAAGTTTGCGTGTTTGTTATTGTGTGCGGGCGTGCGTCCCTGTTTCAGTTTGATGAAAGATGCGAAAAAATTGGTGAGCAGATGCACCTACTTGAACATCATCCTGCAGACGAAAACACCGGACGTGCTATCAAGGTGAGGCTGCAAGTCCGCAGCTTGGCCACGTCCAGCAGTACCCACCAAGACACAGTCGTAGCGTTTACAGCCAGGCCCGGACTGGCCAATAGGTCAGCAGTCCGGAGGTCAAATTGCCTGGTGAGGTCGTGACATTGCGAGGGCCGATGGGGCCTGTGTAGGGAGAATGATAAGTGTTAAATAAAAACAACTATTTTATTACCCCTAACGTGTACGCTTCATAGCTCAAGTTGGGCATTAAGCCCCCCCCCCCCGTATATTCGGCAGCAACACAAAGATTCTCCCTCGCCGTTGCTGCCCCCATTCGCTTCATCGGACGCAGCCCCACAATGGTCCCGAAGAGAGATGGCAAAGTCCACGCTGACTCGTCGTCACGTCGCAACGTCTAGCTACGAGTACTAGACAGTTTGCCGCACAGCAACCATTTATTTATGTAAAGAAATATATTTGCTCATAGCGGGAATTTGGGGCCGTCTTTCGCGATGCTCTCCAACGCGCACCAGTGTGTGCTGTACGAGTAACGAATTGGCACGTTCTGTTTACGTGACAAACGTTGCTAATTGGCTGCATCGGGCGATAGCGGGTTTAACGCCGCATTTATATTCACGCGGTCCAACCTCAAAAAAATGTATTCTAGATTTGAAGCTTTCGTGACTGCAAGGATTCATATTCTTAGGTTTTTTCGGTAAAGTCACGTAGGTAAAAAATTCAAATTAATAAAAGTTAAATAAAAATAACATAAAAATCACGACGTTTCGGAGGCAACACAAGCTTCCGTCTTCAGGTGGAACGGTCACAGCACGATAGCTGTATCACATGATACAGCTTTACCGAAAAAACCCCAAAAAAGTATTGATTATGCATGCGGTGGCCGTTGTGTTTACAAATGCCCGGGTCGATCTGTAGCTCCAGTCTCGTGTCACTGCTCACCGCCGGGCCTTCCGTGTGCGTCGACCACGTTTAGGCGGTCACGCTCGCAGAGCCCTTCCCGCACGGCCACACTTACGGCCCACTTGGGGCAGCGAGTAACTCCAGAGGCCGGTCCCTGATATCTGGACCTGTCCTGGGCATCCCCGCGGTTCGCTCGGCCTGATATTTATTGTGTGCGTGAAATATCGACTACAAATCCGGCGACCCGAGTTGGATTCCCGCTCGCGGCCAACACCGGTGACGATTATCTGAGCCGGTCCTGGGCCTCCCCTAGGTCGACTCGGCCTCAAATGAGTACCTGGTGCATAAACATCGCCACTGGGGAGGCAAAGGTCGGTGGGGCGTGGTGCTGGCCGCCCACCCCCTCGTGTGCCGTACTGGCCTTGATAGGCGCTCGCTAAAACAGCACTTGCCCCAACAGCCTGTTCAGGTCACGTGGGTGATCTTTATCTTCGTGTCCTCCGCCACCGCCCGCGCAGGTTCATCAGCATGGGCGGCTACAAGCTGCTCAACTCGTGGCTGGGACAAGCCAAGAACTCCAACAACATCGCGCTCATGCTGCAAATCCTAGTCACGCTCAAGAGGCTTCCGCTCTCCGTTCACCACCTCAAGCAGGTGAAGCTCGCCCCCCCCCCCCATGTCCGTGTCACCGCTGCGTTCTCGCGGGAGCACGGAGCTCACCGAGTTGCCGTTGGCTCGTCACGCCTCGGCTCCCTCCGGTTTTTCCCGCTCGGTGCCGTTTGCGAGCCGGAGCCGGGAATTCTTCGTGCAGATTTCGCATCGGGATGGGAATCTTTTGTTTATGCTGGAGGAATCCGATGAGCTGTGAAAGCTCTCTTTCACAGATGTTCAGTAGTTCTTCCACAGATGTTCAGTAGTTGTTCCACAAATGTCCATTATTTCCACAAATGTGCAGTGGTTTGTTCCACAGATGTGCAGTAGTTGTTCCACAAATGTCCAGTAGTTTTCCACAAATGTCCAGTAGTTCTTCCACAGATGTCCATTAGTTGTTCCACAGATGTGCAGTAGATGTCCAGTACTCTTTGGTATTTTCGGTAAAGTCACGTAGGTAAAACAATCAATAAAATAATATAAATGAAAACAACTAAATTAAATCACGACGTTTCGGAGGCAACACAAGCTTCCTTCATCAGGTGTAAAAAAGGCACAGCAAAATAACTGTAGCGAGAGTTACAGTCACGAAAGCTTTTCCACAAATGTCCAGTAGTTTTCCACAAATGTCCACTAGTTTTTCCACAGATGTCCAGTAGTTGTTCTACGGATATCCACAGACTGCCCGGGGCGAGTGTTTCCCCGTCTTTGTGGGAATTTTGAGCCGGGCGCAAAACGGGTCGTGTTTACGATCGGGACGTTGTAGACACGGTGTGAGCATTCGACTTGACGTCTAACGAGGCCTCCTCCGACGCCGTCACTACGCGTGACGAGATCGCATCGCGTGGCTGGAATAGATCACAGGGTGCTTAGAAAAAATGTTAACGCTCACATGGGACTATCGTTTTTAATGGCAAAAGAATAATGCACTGTCACATGATAACAAATGTATGTTAATAGCTTCACAGAGTCAAATAGTTCTACAGCTTGTTCACCATCATTGTCAACGCATGCGTGGAATTTTCTCCATGTGGTCTCCAGAGCCCGGAGCCTCATTTCTCGTGGTATTAGTTGCAAATTCTCAGAAGTGTAAAAACATTTTGTTTGAAGCACCCTGAAAATATTACGACGTCGCGGTCGGCGGTCGTATGCTCCCGAGCAACGAAACACGCGTCGGAAGAATCTACGTTGCGCGTACGTATGATGATTATTACTCATCATGTTTTATTGTTTTTTTCCTCGCCCCCACCTGCAGAACAACACGGCCAAGATGGTGAAACAGCTGAGCAAGTTTGCGGACAGCGAAGGTGAGCGGAGTCGTGCATCGGTAGGGGCCCCCTGTGCCCCCGGGGTAGCCTCCCCTCTCGTCTTAACGAGCGGCGTGGCGGTGCACCCTTGCGCCCTTGCGCCCTGTCTTGTGGGGGTGCCTTGTTAGGGCAGCGGGCCGGCGCATCTGAAACCCCCGGGTTCGACCCCAGGATTAAGCCGCGCGCGCGATTAGGCCGGGTTCCTGACGCTCGTCATTGCGACGTTTTCCGCACCGCCGCCAATGAGGCCGCACAAAGAAATTGGGTGAATGGTTTTCGTCAGTTTGATTTGGTTCAGCCCAGCTCTCTCAGGGTTCTAAACAAAAACTAAGGGACAAAACTCAATACGTTTGGTGATAACTGAAGTATGTGAGTGGTTAATGCATACAGTAAAGCCTTGGATTGCGAGTAACTTGGTCTGCGAGTGTTTTGCAAGACGAGCAAATTTTTTTTTATAAAGATTAATTTGATAAACGAGCGAGGCCTTACAATACGAGTAGTACGTGTTTACGCTTTGTCTGCCGAGCGTCACGTGATCACACCTGATACACGAGTGCTTTGATATACGAGTGCTTTGGATTACAAACACGTTTCCGGAACGAATTATGCTCGCAATGCAAGGTTTTACTGTACATGATTACTTGTAAAGGGTGTCTGTTTGGTGCTTTAACATCTTAACACAACTCCTGTTTTATTAACAGAAAGGGTGAAACCTCTTCTTATATTTTGATACTGGCAAGGGAGGTCCCCCCCACCAGCGCGTGCGATGGCTGCGTTGTAACACGTCGTGTGTGCGGCGTGCGTGTCGTTCTCAGAGCTGAGAGAGGTGGCGACGTCGCTGGTGAACGGCTGGATGACTGTGATCCGCTCGCAGAGCGCGGCCAACGCTCCCGTGCCAGGTAAGGACACGCACACACGCGGCATGTGATGAGGGCGGCAGCTGTGCGTACCCTACCCGTACCCTACCCGTACCCGGCCGGGTACGGGTAGGGTACGGGTATGGCCGGGTACGGGTACGGGTACCCGTTTGCGACCCTGGTGCGGCCGGGTACGGGTACGGGTAAGGAATCGAAAACCCGTTTGCGACCTTTGCTACAAGACAGAGAGGAAAGTGGGAAAAAAAATGGCGAAATGTGCAGTGGGGGGGGACACCTGCAACTGCTGCGGGCTCTCCTTACCCGTGGTCGGTGATGACGGCGGTGTGTTTTGGCGATCTGTGCCGGTAGCAGAAAGGCCGGAGAAGAAGAGGAGGAAAGAAGACGGCGCTGCCGCGACGGTGCCAACCGGCGTCGCCGCCGGTGCCGCCGGCGTCGCCCCCAGCAATGTCGTCGGCAGCGCCGTCAGCGGCGCCGGCAGCAGCGCCGGCAGCACCACCAGCAACGCCAGCAGCAGTAGCAGCGGCAGCGGCGGCGGCGGCAGCGGCGGCGGCGGCAGCGGCAGCAGCGGCAGTCCCGTGGTGGAGAAGAAGACTGCGGAGCCGCGCGGCATCGTGCAGCTGGAACGGCGGGAGAAGCCGAAATCGGCGCGCACGGTCGCACCGTCACACGCTCGCTTCCGTTCCACCGGTAAGGCACGCCGATACACACACACGCGTACACACGCACGTACACACACGCACGTACACACACACGCACGTACACGCACGTACGCACGCACGTACACACACACGCACGTACACACGCACGTACACACGCACGCACGTACACACACACGCACGTACACACACACGCACGTACACACACACGCACGTACACACACGCGTACACACGCTCGCTTCCGTTCCACCAGTAAGGCACACCGATACACACACGCACGGTACACAAACACGCACACGCACGTACGTACACACATACACACACACACGCATACACACACACGTGCGTACACACACATATACGTACACACACGCGTATGTACACACACATACACACACACGCGTACACACACACATACGTACACACACGCGTACGTACAAACACGTACACACACGTACACAGATGCACTCGCACACCTTGAGACACGCGCACCCTCAGCCCGCAACACGAGTGCATACACACGAGCGCTCGCTCCAGACCGGCAGTGCTAACGTGGCGGACGCCGCCTCCGTGGGTTGTCGTGCTCCAGGCCTCGAGGAGGAGGCTCCACTCCCGTCCCAGATCAAGAAGACGGCGGCGGTGGCCGTCGCGGAAAAGCAGCCGACCACCGCCAAGGTCCCGCCGAGCATAACGATCAAGCGGCAGAGGTGAGGGCTGGAGGGAGGGAGGGAGGGAGCGTGGGTGGGGTGGGTGTTTGGGTGAAGGAGTGGATGGGCGAGTGAAGGGGTGGGTGGGTGAGTGAAGGAATGGCTGGGCGAGTGAAGGGGTGGGTGGGTGGGGTGGGTGTTTGGGTGAAGGAGTGGATGGGCGAGTGAAGGGGTGGGAGGGTGAGTGAAGGAACGGGAGGGCGAGTGAAAGGGTTGGTGGGTGGGATGGATGTTTGGGTGGAGGAGTGGATGGGTGAGTGAAGGGGTGGGTGGGCGAGTGAAGGGGTGGGTGGGCGAGTGAAGGAGTGGATGGGCGAGTGAAGGGGTGGGCGGGTGAGTGAAGGAATGGGGTGGGCGAGTGAAGGGGTGGGCGGGTGGCTGAGTGAAGGGGTTTAAGAGTTAGTTTAACACGTAGTGAGTGAGTGACATTGAATGTTTGGGCGGCTGTATAAATCGCGCCTGTGCACGCGTGTTTGTGTGTGTGTGTAGCCCCGTGAGCATTGGCTCGGGACCCCCAGAGAAGAAATACAAACCCCTGAACATGAACCCCAACAGCAACAAGGAGATCAAAGTGAAGATCATCCCCGCACAACGTGAGTCTCCACACCGCTGTCATGCACACGGGACATCAACTGGGGGACTGTTAACACTTGGCAGGACCCTCCTAAGAGTCTTGAGACTCTGCGAGGCTCTCCTGGGTAAACTTTTGGCGTCATCTGGTCGAACACCATATGAGACTAGGCTCCAAAGAAAGCTGTCTCTGGCGTGGACCAATCAGTTTCAAAGACAATGCATAAATTATCAGAGTATTGTTTTTTTTTGCATTTGACTGCAAGTATTGTGGTTAATGTAAACATGATTCCTTGCAAAAGGTGTTAGTTTTGTTGCCAGAAAAAAGGGGAAAAACCCTATTAGTAGTGCGAAAGAAGTTCAGCATGCGTACGTACGTACATACACACATGCATGCATACTAGCCGAACGACAACAACAACAACAACAGGCGTGACCGGTGACATTTGTGAATTGGCAGCCATCGAGAGCCTGGGCTTCATGGAGGCCCTGAACTCGGCTCCGGTGCTCGGCGTGAAGATCAAGAAGAAGCGGAAGAGCTCCTCGCCCACCAGCGCCAAGTCCAACCCGCTGGACGCCTGCGGAAAGTCCGACGTGCCCTCCAACCCGGCCTCGCCTACTTCGGGGGCGTCCGGCACCACCTCCGCTGCTCCGGGATCGGAGGGGGAACCGGGAGCCACCGGCAGCGGCGGCGGCGCGGCCGCAGCCGCCGAGGCTAACGGCGTCGTCCCCGCGCCGGCGGCGGCTCCGGCTGTTGCTGCTGCTGCTGCTGCTGCGGTGGTGCCCGTGCAAGGAGAGACGGACGGGGAGCCGATGGACTTTGGTAAGGGCGAGCGATTGAGTCGATGGCGTTAACGCGCGAGGGGGGGCCCTGGTCCGTCCGTCCGTCTTGTCGGGGATGGGGGTGCGGGGAGGCAAGGGAGGTGGCGGGGGGGGGGGAGGTCGCGATAATTGTCGTGACGGCCGCGAGAAGGATCCTGGGTTCATTACCCGGCTGGGGCGACGCCTTCCCCGAGTTTCCTCTTCCCCCCCCACCACAATCATCTTCTTCTTGCGTGGGGTTCCTCCTGGACGCAATGCAACCGTCGGTATTGGCCAAACACTCTGGCAGTGCGGACAACAAAAAGATTTACCTCTATTTTACCCCTTTGGGATCGACTGGAAACCTGGCAGGACCCTCCCGAACAAGAGGCTTGAGACTCGGCGAGGCATTTCTGGGTAAACTATAGTAATAGTAATAATAATCTCTTAATGAAAGACAATCCCCATTAGAGAATGCAGCGGTTAGCCTATCTGTGTTTGAGACGTTTCTCGGTCGTTGCTGAGAAAACGTGATAACGGCAAATACTAACACCGGCAATAAAATGGTGGAGAATGTAGCGTGTGTATGTTGAAATGCCTTCGAATCGTACGTAGCCAACCGCGCTAATCGCAGGTGTGTGGGGAAGGACAACAAACTAAACACAGAAAGCTGTTCTTAATAAACGGGTTTGTCGATCTAGACGACGATGATTTAAAAGTGCACTGCACCCAGTGGATTCGTAATATCGGAAGGAAGAGCGTTCCAGAAGGCCGCAGAAGCGCATCTGAAAGCGCGCGACGCGGTGACCACCACCGTCTTTGTTCGACGGTTATCAAAACGCCGCCCGCTGCTGCCGCGAGGATGACCGGCGTTTGCGTGACGATGCTTTATGCTCCTCGACGAGATCAGCGAGGTCCATTTGTGGCGAGCGCTATGTTTGCGCGTTTTCAAAAAATCTGATTCGGCCACGCGATAATTGTTGTCCCCCATTTTTAAAGCCTTTATATTAAGTTCACTTGCTTGCTTACGACCGTGCAAATCTTTCGGTCGTTTTTTAACCCACTTCCCGTGATCCGATCGAGCTGACATTTTGCACACAGACTCGTTGTGCGTGACAATTAATGTTCGTGAACATTTTTTTCCAAAATTTTACACTTTTTAGGACAAAAAAAATATATTTAATTACCAATTGCTTAATGCTGCCATCAAATCATCTGACCCATAGGTGGCAGCCATCTCAAGCCAGAGGACGAGAGGACTCTAGCCGCCACGCATATAAAGGATTTATAGTGAAAAACTTTGTTTTTACGGGTTAATTTTAATTCCCTCTTCCTTCCTCCTCCTCCTCTCCACCGCCGCAGAGCCACAGGCCGAAGGCACGGAGCTGGCGCCAGAGGCTCCGGCGGCCGATCCGGTGGTGGTGGCGGCGGCGGCGGCTGCGGCACCGCCCGTCGACCGGACGAAAAAGGGCAAGAAGCGCAAGACGGTGTGGTGGCCCGAAGACACGAGGCTCCGGGACATCTTCTACTTTGAGCTGGACGAGATGGAGAGAGGTACAACACGCGCGCACGCACACACAACAACAACCGCCATTCGCCACTAAGTGGCGGTGACGTCACCACGACGCTCGTGCCAGGCCATGTGCACCTTGAGGCCACCACGTGAAGTGTCGAACGCCCGCTGGCAGGAGGTCAAGGGGCAGACCCAGCAGGTGCCACGGGTCGACTGACCGAGATGACCGAGATGACTGGCTGATGCACCACCTGTGCCCCCTACTGTGCCAACTTGCTGTGCTTTAGCCACCCGGCGCTCCGCTCGTTGTTGTGAGCATGCACACACGCGCACGCAGATTCCCCCTCCAACGTTGACGATGACAGGGATGGCGAGGACGACTGTTAATTAGGAATGGAGACGATGGTTCTTCCACCCAACCACGATGGCAGTGATGAAGATGACGATTACGACAACGTTGACACTGACGACGTGGATGTTGTTGAGTGATGATGGTGACGACGATGATGGCGGTGATAATGGCGATGATGATGATTATGACGGTGATGACGGAGATGACGATTATGACGGTGATGACGATTATGACGGTGATTATGACGGTGATGACGATGATGACGATTATGACGGCGATGACGATTATGATGGTGATGATGGTGATCACGGTGATCACGGTGATCACGGTGATGACGATTATGACGGTGATGACGATTATGACGGTGATGACGATTACGACGGCGATGACGATTATGACGGTGATGACGATTATGACGGTGATGATGGTGATGATGGTGATGACAGTGATGACGATTATGACGGTGATGATGGTGATGACGGTGATGATGGTGATGACGGTGATGACGATTATGACGGTGAT
>CM025665.2:869708-886036 GCA_014621495.2 Entosphenus tridentatus
GTGGGGTAGAGTGGGGGGGAGCGTGGGAAGAGAAAAGTGAGCGAGGAAAGAGAGAGGCGAGAGAGTGGAGAGAGAGTGGGGAGAGAGTGGGGAAAGAGTGGGGAGAGAGTGGGGAGAGAGTGGGGAGAGAGTGGGGAGAGACGGGAGATGGGCAGTGGGCGAGAGACGGGAGAGGGTCCGTGGGGCAGCAGGGAACGGTGAGCGAGACCACTGAGAAAACATTTCACGAAATCCCCCACCGATGATTTCAAATCCACCACCACCACTGATTTATGTGATACTAATTTTTTTTTTCAAAGGTTGAATCCCCAAACTTTGGGGGGGGGGGGGGGTCTCTCAGTACGAGTCAAACTTAATCGCCGTGTCGTATCCTCCGAGGGGGGGCGGTTATAAGATGCTCCGCCAAGTTAAAAACGCAACCCCCTTAGTCTTGCGGCCGCCGGCACATCGGTAAAGTCACGCGGACGTGGGCACGCACACAAACGCGTGGTTTAGCAGATTCACGAGCAGCGCCCCCCCCTCTCCCTCCACGCCACGACGAGGCGGGGGTGGGGCGGGGGGTGGAAACTGCTCATAATCTGGAAAATACGACAGGTCATCGATTACAACAGCGGCTCTTCTTCCCAAGAATATGAATTCCTACAGTCACGAAAGCTTCAAGCCAAGAATAAACGTGTGCTTTTGTCGAAAAACAACGTTGCCTTAAAAGTAAACTACAGGTAGTCCTCTACTTACGATGTGGATGCGTTACGATGACCCCATCGTAAGTCAAAAATATCGTAAGTCGAAGATGGCCTATAGCCTACCCAGGAGCCTTACAGAATGGTGATAATTTAGCAAAACAGAGCGATTTACAGTACCGTACTGTATAAAATATATACTGTATGTAATTAATAATTACAATACTGTATTGCACAGAAAAATGTAAAGTAAAAAACAAGGTCAATTCTTAGCCTACCTATATAAACTGCAATTTCATGGAAAGTTTTTTCAGGAAACAATCCTATCTGCTATAAAAACTTTTAACGTGCATTGAACACCGAGACAACTTAACTCCCGTCGACCGCTGGTGAGAGTGAGAGGCATCACCACGCAAGGCGTGAGATGCGTACAAGAACATCCCGGCAGCGTCCCAACGTACAGCATCGTACACCTCGTACGCTGCTGCGTTTGCCTGCCGCGCAAAATGTAAAATATTTGACAATTTTGTCATATCGATATCGCCATCGTAAGATCGAAATATCGTAAGACGGGGACTACCTGTACATATATATATACACACGTGTAACGGGCGTTGTTTCCGGCATTTTCCCTTCTTAAGTGCGTCACTGAAGTAGGGCCATCGCCTGGAACGTTGCCGGGTGCTGCTCTCCTTTCGAGGCCGTGCGTACGTCGCTCACCAACACGGCAGGATGCCGGAGTTGCTCTCCGTGGACGTGCCGATCGTGCCTCCAACCAGAAAAGAACACGGTTGCAGGATCGCCAAATTTGCTTTGACTACTCCACGACACTTTGTTGCGACTTCCTTGTTAAATAAACTCCTTAAACAACGGTTTTATTCACAACTTCATTAAACTCACGGTCGAGGAGTACGTCAATGTTGCGGTGCCTGCTCCCACATCAACGCTTACTTGAATTCATTGATTACTTTATAAATGAATCTTCAATGTACAACTTTTGTTTGTGTGGAGTGAGGGTGCCTGTAACTCGTTCACACGGAGCGTGCGCGCGCCTGAGACGGCACGTGGTGCTTGCTTCTTGGGCGAGGAGATTCCAGAGTTTAGGGACCACGGCGTTTTTGACCCACACACATTTATATATAAATAAGGCGTCCATACAAAATGCTAATTGCTTTAAAGTAGCGAATTCATTGATGCCGATTTTGATACAGGCATGCATTGTCACCGGATCTGAGTACGTGTGCGAAATTTTGAGTTGATTGGCCAACAGGAAGTCGACTAACTTTTGATTACAGGATTTGACCATGACACAGGAGTCAAGTTAAGTAAAACCGTTGAAGAAAAAATTGGAAACAGATTAAATTTTTTTTTAAATGAGAACGCAGGTTCCCGCGGAGCGTCGGCCATCATCGTCATCACGCAAACCCTGGCCTGGCATAGGCCATCGTCGTAGGCAAACTCTGGCCTGGCGTAGGCCATCGTCGTCACGCAAACTCACGCCTGGCGTAGGTCATCGTCATCACGCAAACTCTGGCCTGGCGTAGGCCATCGCCGTCACACAAACTCTGGCCTGGCGTAGGCCATCGTCGTCACACAAACTCTGGCCTAGCGTAGGCCATCGCCGTCACACAAACTCTGGCCTAGCGTAGGCCATCGTCATCACGCAAACTCTGGCCTAGCGTAGGCCATCGCCGTCACACAAACTCTGGCCTGGCGTAGGCCATCGTCGTCACACAAACTCTGGCCTAGCGTAGGCCATCGCCATCACGCAAACTCTGGCCTGGCGTAGGCCATCGTCATCACGCAAACTCTGGCCTGGCGTAGGCCATCGCCGTCACACAAACTCTGGCCCGGTGTAGGCCATCGTCATCACGCAAACTCTGGCCTGGCGTAGGTCATCGTCGTCACGCAAACTCTGGCCGGCAGCGGTGGCGGCGGCGGGATATGTGGC
This sequence comes from Entosphenus tridentatus, assembly GCA_014621495.2. Lineage (NCBI taxonomy): Eukaryota > Metazoa > Chordata > Hyperoartia > Petromyzontiformes > Petromyzontidae > Entosphenus > Entosphenus tridentatus. Next base: position 872,340 of record CM025665.2, read on the forward strand.
TCGGCCGCCGAACAAAAGCGGTGGTCATCAAAAGCGGTGATCCATACTATTTGGTTCTTTCGGTAAAGTGACGTAGGTAGAAAATAAATTACCCCACACCCCCCCCTCTCTATCTCTCCTCCCTGGCTCCTCCCCCCTCTCTTACCTATATAGCCTCTTGTCACGGCAGACCTTTTGCCCACTTCAGCAATTGTTTATTGCTGTGGTTGTCCCACCTGATGGCGGACGCTTGTGTTGCGCCCGAAACGTCGTGATTTAATTTATTTTATTTTATACCTCCGTGACTTTACCGAAAGAACCAAAGAGTATTAATTGGACTTGTTCCACGGACGATTCCGTTAAACCAGTTACCCGGCTATTTTTTCTTTTTTTGGGTGGGGGGAGCCAAGGGAGATCCGATAAAAAACAAAACAAAAAAATACTGCGGAGAACGAGCAGAGCACAAAGTTCAGACAAGCTCGCCAAGCAAGCTAATAGTTTTGGCTTAGTGTACAGTGCACTCGGCAATTTCCTCTTGATCCTCAGGAATGCAGAGCTCCGTATTATAATAATAATAAGAGTCCTTGTAAGTGCGACGGGCTTGGCTCAGCCTGAACTTGTAACCAAACACGGTGCGCGTGTCTTTGCCAATCGACGGAGCCATTTCCGTGGGTTATTTTCAATGAGAGATATGCCCTCCGCCAACAAGACAGACACAAGCGCGCTCACACACACATAAAAAACACCCGTAAAGTTTTGATTCCGTTACTGCCCCATTTTACGTTGTGTGAGGAAGGGCGGGCGGACGATGCCGTTAACTCTACCCTCTACCCCATTTCACGTTGTGGGAGGAAGGACGGACTTGCCCAAAATGTTATTAAATGTCTCCATTTTAAGGCCACTGTGTTACGGACTAATATGCTGGGTTGTTGTTAGCCACGACTGTACGTAGTGGTATGTGCAGTTGTGCCGTGAGGTCTGCTTCTTATCGGTGCACATTTTCAGGCTGTGCCGTGCGTTGCTCTGCACGGTGTCCGACGTTTCGCGACATGTGCCGGGAGCCTTCTTCCGAAACGGAATTGAGCGCCCGCCCTTTTCTTGTTGTCGTCCCTCGACAGTTTTAATTTCGGCAGTCTCAGTTCATGGCGCATTTTGAGGCCTACAGTCATTTTAGAATTAATTGCAGCCTGAAGTTTAGTTTAACAACCTACTTTTTTGTTTAAAACGTTTAAGTTAATTCCAAATGTTAAGGCCTAGTCGTTAGGCACGTGAACTCCAGCCTGCAGTTTCACTTGCAACAATTATTAACTTATTATTCAGAAGTGTATCCAAACGCCATTTCAGAACACTCGCCAGAGATATTTCTGTGGCAAAATCAACTATCGTGGTTACATTTTGTGGTTGGGGTTTAAGTTACAATAATGACGAATTTTTTGAGGCCCTGGTCTACATAAATGTATCTGCAGCCTGAAAAACAAACTTAAGAGAACTTGTTTTTTTGAAAAAAGTGGCGTTTTTTTTCGCACATTTTCTTGCTGTGGGTTTCGCACCTGATGATGACTGCTTTGTGTTGCAATCGAAACGTTGTGAGAATTATTGTTTTATTTTTCTTATTTTATTATTTCCCTTCTACGTGACTTTACCGAAAGAACCAAGAATATGAATCCCTGCAGTCACGAAAGCTTTAAATCGAAATTTAAGATAACTCAATAACACCGATAATGCCCCACCCCACTCCCTTCCCCATACCTATCTCTTCATACGTAGAAAGTAAAAGTATAAACAAAGTATTTACACAACCCATCATTCACACTGCTGTCAACCCACGTGGTTTACACGCATTCTTGCACAGGGAAACTCAGTTTTCAGGTCCATACGGCGGCATACAGCCGTTTCAATAGGGGAAAAAATAACAATTATTGTCTATTTGTTTTGCGTTTCCCCGTTGTGATGGGGCTTTGTAGGATGAACGTTGAGCTTTAGGAGCGGCACGGTGTGACCAAGAAGTTTTGAACTGGTCTGTGATAAGGTAGGGCACTGATAAGGAGTTGACAGGTTTGTGCATTCGGAAAGTTAGTTCACTTCACAACAATAATTAACCGATTGTTGCAACTTCTTTCCCTCTTCTAAATTCATAAGGAGTGGAGGGGGAGTGGGGAGGGCAGCCACCCCTACTCACCACCCCCCCCCCCCCAGACGCCATTGTGAGAGAGAAGAATGAGCCCAGGGTTTGTGGAGACGGTGGTGGTGGTGGTGTGGTGGTGGTGGCTGTTTGTGGTGTTTGCTTGATGACGGTGGTGGTTGTGGTGGTGGAGTGGTGGTGGTGGTGGAGTGGTGGTGTTTGCTTGATGACGATGGTGGTTGTTGTAGAGTGGTGGTGGAGTAGTGGTGGTGGAGTGGTGGTGGTTGTGGTAGAGTAGTGGTGGTGGTGGAGTAGTGGTGGTGGAGTAGTGGTGGTGGTGGTGGAGTGGTGGTGGTGGAGTGGTGGTGTTGGTGGCTGTTTCTGGTGTTTGCTTGATGGTGGTGGTGGTGGAGTGGTTGTGGCTGTTTGTGGTGTTTGCTTGATGACGACGGCGGTGATGGTGGAGTGGAAGTGGTTGTGGTGGAGTGGTGGTAGCTGTTTCTGGTGTTTGCTTGATGGTGGTGATGGTGGTGGAGTGGTTGTGGCTGTTTCTGGTGTTTGCTTGATGACGACAGTGGTTGTGGGTTTCATTTCTTGAGGTGACCTTCGGCTCAAGAGTTTAGAGGAGGAGGAGGAAGGGGGATGGGAAGGGGTCATTCTACAGCGCCTGTGCCCGCGTCCGATTCTCCCACTCAAGTCCCGTTAAGGCCTTGCTCGAGGGCAGCCTTGCGTTTCATAAATCGCCATGACAACCTGCCCTCATCCCCAAGGCCCCTTGGCGACAACCCCCCACCAATCTCGCCCCTGCATTCTCCAACCACCAAATCCCATCACCCACCGCCACCACCACCACCAACCCCCCCCTCTCCCCACCCCTTCACAAAGTACAACAACAACAAAAAAACCCGCCTGGGCAGATGGTTCTTTGTTTGAGAAAGTTTGGCTGAAGAGAGTGGGGTGCGTTGGGTGGGTGGGTTGGTGGGTGGGTTGGTGCGTTGGTGGGTGGGTTGGTGCGTTGGTGGGTGGGTTGGTGCGTTGGTTGGTGGGTTGGTTGGTGAGTGGGTGGGTGGGTTGGTGGGTTGGTGTGTGGGTTGGTTGGTGGGTTCGTGCGTTGGTGGGTGGATTGGGTTGGTGGGTGGTTTGATGGGTTCGTGCGTTGGTGGTGGGTGGGTTGGTTGGTTGGTGGGTGCGTTGGTTGGTGGGTGGGTTGGTTGGTGGGTTCGTGCGTGGGTGGGTTGGTTGGTGGGTTCGTGCGTGAGTGGGTTGGTGGGTGGGTTGGTGGGTGGGTGGGTTGGTTGGTGGGTTGGTTCGTGCGTGGGTGGGTGGGTTGGTGGGTGGGTTCGTGCGTGGGTGGGTGGGTTGGTTGATGGGTTGGTGGGTGGGTTGGGTTGGTGGGTTGGTTGGTGGGTTGGTAGGTTAGTGGGTGGGTTGGTGGGTGTGTGTTTGTGGGGGATGGTGGAAGAAGGCGGGAGAGGCAAGGTGGGTTGGCGTGATGGGGAGCGGTGGTGCAGTGGTTTGCGCGCTGAGCCGAGCTAGCACGTTGAACTTCTTTCGCACCGTACGTAGCCAACCGTGCTAATCGGAGGTGCGGCGTTAATCTCTTGGCAGTGTTGAGTCTATGGGTAGTGTCTACGTTGAACTTGTTTCGCACCGTACAAACACCAGTGACGAATGAACCGGTCCTGTGCCTCCCCTAGGTCGACCCGGTGTGGCGTGTAGTAAACATCGCGAGGTCGCGCTCGTCACAGAGACAGATATTCCCCATGTAGCCTCAACAGGCTGTAGGGGCAAGTGCTCTTGGCGAGCACCTGTGAAGGCCGGAACGGTACGAGGGGGTGGGTGGTCAGCACCACGCCCGGCCGCCTTTGTCTCCCCAGTGGCGATGTTTTTACACACCGCATCGGCTACTCATTTGAGGCTGAGTCGACTTAGGGGAGGCCCAGGACCGGCTCAGATGATCGTCACCGGGTCGCCGGGTTCATCGCGCAGCGCGCTAACCGCTGCACCACCGCTCGTCACACACATACATACATACATACCGACAAACCGCACGATACCCACCTCGCTGATCTTGTCCAGGGGCTAAGACACATCATTGGACCTGCCCCCCCCCCACCCCCTTGCCAGTGTCACAATATAAGAATAGGATTTACCCTTTCTGGCAACAGCAAAAAAACCATGCCCTGGTAGTGTGCGATGGCGTTGTCTATGAAAGCGATTGGTCCACACACCAGAGGCAGCTTTATTTAGAGCCGAGTCTCCAACAGCGATAGACCAGAGGAAGCCAAAACGGCGAACGGCACAAAGACAATACCACTATAAAGACAAATATCGATCGGGGCGAGCCGCTACATCATGGGACCTCCATTGGCAGGATCGAAATATGGGAATAAAACGGGAGTTGTGTTAAGATGTTAAAACACCAAACAGAAAAACCCTTTACAAGGAATGATGTCCACATTAACCACACACACACATACTTGCGGAGGAACATGCAAACAAAAAGCATGCTCTGGTATTTCATGCATTGTCTTATACTACATGCTCACCACAAGTATGTGTGTGATTAATGCAGACATGATTCCTTGCAAGAATGGGTAAAGGCTATTCTTATATTGAGCTATAAACCATCACAGCATGTTTACATCAGCTACCTAACTCTATGGGTCTCCTCTCTGTGCATCTCTATGTAACGCTACGGGTCTCTGTGCAACTCCATGGATGTCAAACTCTTTGTAACCGCAATGTCCTGTAGCTGAACTCGTCAAGGAGCTATAAACCATCGTCACGGACACTCCGCTCATCCTCGCAGCAGCAGCAGCAGCAACAGCGGCTCGGCTATCCAACAAAGACGGTGGTCACTGCATCATCGTCATCATCATCGCGCGGCGCGTTCAGATGCGCCTTCCGTGGCCGTCTGGAAAGCTCTTTCTCCCGATATTTGGAAGGCACTGGAGCTAGGTGCTTTTAACATCTAAATGAGAACCCGCTTCGTGTGTTTAGTTTGTTGTGCATCTCCGATTATACGTACGGTGCGCGAAAGATGTTCAACTTGCGTACAATCAACATACACTCACACAAAGACGTTCACCACACACACTCAAAGAAGTTGAACAAATATTCTTGGTTCTTTCGGTAAAGTCACGTAGAAGGGAAATAATAAAAACAATAACATGAATTTATTTTATTTTATTATTTCCCTTCTACGTGACTTTACCGAAAGAACCAAGAATATGAATCCCTGCAGTCACGAAAGCTTTAAATAGAAATTTAAGTTGAACACACTCAAACAAGTTCAACACACACACACTCACTCAAAGTTCACCACACAGACACGCACTTGCTCAAAGAAGTTGACCACACACTTACTCAATACACACATACACTCGAAAAAGTTCACAACACACACACTTACTCAAAGATACCCCATATAACCATAACAGACTATAGGGGCAAGTGCTGTTAGCGAGCACCTATTAAGGCCGGAACGGTACACGAGGGGGTGGGTAGCCAGCGCCACGTCCGACCGCCTTTGTCTCTCTAGTGGCGATGTTTACACACCGCACCAGGTACTCATTTGAGGCTGAGTCGACCTAGGGGAGGCCCAGGACCGGTTCAGATAATCGTCACTGGTGTTGGACGTGAGCGGGAATCGAACCCGGGTTGCTAGGTTCATAGCGCAGCGCGCTAACCGCTACACTATCGCTCCCCATGTCACTTACTCAATACACACATACACACACACTCAAAGAAGTTCACCACACACACACAAGTTGACCACACACTCACTCAATACACACAGACACACTCACTTACTCGACATAGACACACACACACTCACTCAAAGAAGTTCACAACACACTCACACACAATAATACTTGCAGGCTAATTGTTAATAGTATTAGCATTGTTGTTCATTCGCCAGCTGCTTGCCCACCCTCCCTCCCGTCGGCGTTTCCCAGGGGAGCTCTAAAGAGTTCCCCCCAAGGAGCTCCAGGCACGTGGAGCGGAACGTCGGACAGCGTGCCGAGCAACCACCAACAACAACAACAACACCACCACCACCGCAAGGCAGCAACAACTCGGGAGGGTCGGGGGGGAGGGGGGCAACGCACGCGGTGGAATTCAGCAACTCCTGAAGGCCACGCGGAGAAACTTTCTGTCAATGATTACAGATCAGGCCAGAGACTCGACGCTACGGTGGCTCACGACACGGACAGCCTGAGGGTAAAGGCGCAGCCCCTGCAATTGCCCGTGCGCGGGGGACCCGCGGTGCAAACGGTTGGCGCAGGACTTGGCGGGCCGAAACCACGGTGGGGTGCGGTGGCCCCCCATGTGTCCATCCGGCAGTGGATGATTAAAGACAAAGCTGTCCTTCCTTACCGCCTCCTCCTACCCGGCACCCCCCCCCCCAAACAACCTTCCCCCCCCCGGGCCCCCCCCCCCAACGCACGCCAACACATCTTCTACACATCTTCTACACATCTTCTACACATCTTCCCCAATGATGCAAGTTCACCAGTGGCGGGGGGACGAGATTCCCACAGCCTCATGCCGCACCCACACGCATGCATGCACGCACCCACACACATGCACGCATGCATGCGCACACACACGCACCCACACACATACATACACGCACCCAGACACACACACCCACACGCACCCACACGCACGCACGCATGCGCACACACACGTGCACCCACACAAAGATCAAAGATCCCCCATATAGCCTGATGCAGACTGTAGGGGCAAGTGCTGTTAGCGAGCACCTATTAAGGCCGCAACGGTACACGAGGGGGTGGGTGGCCAGCACCACGCCCGACCGCCTTTGTCTCCCCAGTGGCGATGTTTACACACCACACCAGGTACTCATTTGAGGCTGAGTCGACCTAGGGGAGGCCCAGGACCGGTTCAGATAATCGTCACCGGTGTTGGCCGTGAGCGGGAATCGAACCCGGGTCGCCAGGTTCATAGCGCAGCGCGCTAACCGCTACACTACCGCTCCCCACACACACACACGCACACACACACGCACGCATGCGCACACACGCGCACACACGCGCATGCGCACACACACACCCACACACGCACACGCGCGTGTGAACGCACATGCTTCGCGTTAAAAGATCGCGGCTCAAAATCCCATCCCCGCCCGGTCAGAGCGTTCCCACGAAGCGGAAGAGAAGCGGCGCTCGCATCCGAGCCAGAGAGATTCCAACAGAACGGGGACGGTGCCTTCTGACCCCCCCCCACCACCCACATTCTTTAATAGCGCCCCCCCACTATCCACTACCCACACACACAACCACATCCACTCCTCGAGCTGCTGGCGGTGGTGGCGGTGGTGGCGGCGGTGTAACCCATCAGCAGCACCGCTGGACTTGCGATCCAGAAGAGGTCACCGGCTTCGAATCCCACCACAGTCGCAGTCGCCGCCACCAAAGAAAAGGCAAAGCTCCCCCCCCCCCCCCTGTATAGCCTTGGCAGATCGTCGGGGCAAGTGCTGTTAGCGAGCACCTGTGAAGGTCGGCATGGCACGCGAGGGGGCGGTGTGGCCGGCACACCGCGCCCGGCCGGCTTTGTCTCCCCCGGTGGCGATGTTTACTCCACACTGTGCCAGCTAACTCATTTGAGGTCGAGTCGACCTAGGGGAGGCCCAGGCCCCGGCTAAGATAATCGTCACCGGCGTTGGCGGCCGCGAGGGGGAATCCAACTCGGGTCGCCGGGTTCGTAGCGCAAGCGTCGAGCTAAACCACAGTGCCATCCGCTCCCCCACCACCACCACCACGACCACCACCGCCTCTGCAGAGCACCCTGAGAACGTACTCTTCACTCTTTGGTTTTTTCGGTAAAGTCACGTAGGTGAAAGCAAAATAAAAATGAAAACAACTAAATGAAATCACGACGTTTCGGAAGCAACACAAGCCTCCGTCATCAGGTGCGACTGCTCCGGCAAAATTACTGTAGCAAAATTACCGTAGCAAAATTACGTTACAGAAAAAAATTATGCTACAGGAAAAATTACGCTACAGTAAAAAATTTTCTGGAGTAATTTTGCTACAATAATTTTGCTAGAGCAGTCACACCTGATGACGGAGGCTTGTGTCGTTTTCATTTTTATTTTATTTTCACCTACGTGACTGTATGGTATGGATCCTTGCAGTCACGAAAACTTCAAATCTACCCTGAGAACCATTGTTTAAGGGCGCTTCATACATTTAAATTCGTATTGTTGTTATTATTATGATCACCGCCCAGCGGTGTAGATGGTTACATCACAGCTTGTCGTGCCGGTAGGTCACACGAGGTGGGGGTTAAGTGGGTGGGTGGTGGGCACCCCACCCTTTTCCAAAACTCCCTGTCAACGTGGACTAGAAGGCCAAGTACTGATCGGAGGCCCTTCCACGAGCAGTGACCCGGAACCAGCAATTGCAGGGCTGCACATTTACCTAACGCTCAGCGGTAGGGCGAGCGGCTCGCAATTCGGAGGCTGCAAATTAATATCCTGGTTGGTTGGTGGGGGTGGCGGGGGGTGACACAGCCCATCATTCTTCCGGCGTCAATAAACTTAGGACCACTTTGTGAGGAAGTCAACAAAACTCGCCACCGCCGAAGGGATCGTAAAATTCTCAAGCACTGGTCCAGTGACGACTGCGAACGAGTGATGACGCCAACGCCTCTCGATTGCCAATCGGAGCGGGAAATCTTTTACGCAACAACTCGCCGGAGAGGGAACCTGCGAATCTCGTGCCGTTGTTTCGACTGCGGAGCCTCCGGCAGAGGGGGACGGATCGAACCGGCGAAACTCCGGGATCGCGAGTTCAACGCGGTGCGAAACCGTTAAGTGGTGGCTAAGAGATGTCATCTACATCGCCTGGTAGGCAGGAGGTCGTGGGGTTCGATCCCGACCCCCCCGACGATGCCTGTACGATTGAGGAGGAGGATTTCTCGACAATTCTGGATGTCGTCTTATGAAGCTGCTGGTGGTTGTTGTTGTTGTAATTACCGGTGAAACGTCACAGCAATCGAATCGTAAATGTTGTGGGTTTGCTCTCCAAACACAGCGGTGTGCTGAACTAGTAACTAATTGGCACGTTTTATTTACGTGACAAACCCTACTAATTGGCTGTCGGGTGGTGGCCGGTTGATATTTACGCAATCTAACCCCAAAAAAATTACCTCTTACGTATATTTGGAGTTTGCGCGTTTCTCTGTCTCTCTCCCCGTGGCCGTGTGGATTTTTCTCCGGGTCCTCCGGCTTTTTCCCTGCGCATTTAGAATCAACGTCGCGCGGAAATGTCCACTGGACGATGGCAAGCCACTCCGTCGAGGCGATCATTTGTGGCCAGGTAGCTTCTGGAAAAAAATAGCTACAGAGCAGTTCAATGGGCTTTTCTTGGTAAAGTAAAAAAAAAAATTGATTTACAAAAAAAAGTTCAGTTTTGGTTTACACGAAATTTGTTTAGCTTTGCTGCTTTTTTTAAAAATGTTACCGTGGGACATTTTGAGAACGGACGGGCTAACACGAAACACGTGTTCGGCTTAGCTGGGGAAGAAGTTTGTGTTTTTTTTCTGATTTTAATAACTTTGGCTTGTGGGTGCCCCCCCCCCGCCCCCCTCCTCGGGCTCTTTCCAGCCGCGAAGGAAAACCTGCGTGGAATCCTCCTCCCTCCCTCCCTCCTCGTCCCTCCCTCCCTCCCTCCTCCTCCCCTCCCTCAATAAAAATATTCTCCCCCTCCCCCGACCCAAAAACCGCTCCGGCGGAGGGGGAGAATGAATCTATCTGCGATCGCTCGTTTAGCGAGAGGGGCACATCGTGGAGAAGATGTGAAGATGTGTAGATGTGTAGATGTGGGGACCCCCCACCAGCCCCCCCTGCCCCCCCTGCCCCCCCACACCGCCCCCCTCCAGCAGCAACGACGGCTTTTGCGGGAAGCCGTCGAACAAAGACGGCGGACACCGCATCGTCGCGCGGCGCGTTCAGATGCGTTTCTGCGGCCGTCTGGAACGCTTCTTCTCTTCCGATATCAGGAAGCCACTTGGAGCTACGATGCACTTTTAAATCACCACCATCGTCTCCATGGACAAACGCATTTCTTTTAGAACGCCTTTTTGCATTTAGTGTGTCGTCCTTAACCCGAGCACCTCCGATTACGTAGGGCGCGAAAGAAACTCAACGTACGTACGCACGTACGCATCCCCCGTATCTCGAGAGGGCATCGCAGAGCAGATGTGGCCCTTCGTTACAAAGCGAGCGAGCGAGCGGGCGGCTGTGGTGGGAAGCCGAGAAGGCAAGACGGGGAGGGGGGGGATGCTGGTTTACTAATTTTTAACGTTCCCATCATTTATTAAACGGACGGACGGCAGGCCGGACGATCCGTCACCCCGGTTGGCCCTCCGTTTGCCGCCTTGCGCGAGGGCTCGCAAAGCAGCAGGTTTTGTTTTTTGGTTTTCCGAAAAAAGACTCGACGCATCCGGCCATAACGCTGTGTGGCCTTCAAATAACAAGTGATGATAAAATGAGGGCGATCGCCTGCGTTGCTGTCGAAACGTCGTGATATACGATTTTTGTTCATTTTATTTTTCGACCCACGTGACTTTACCGAAAGAACCAAAGAGTACGGATTCCTGCAGCCACGAAAGCTTCAAATCAAGATTAATAAAATGATGCATCGGCCGATATTTTTGCATTCAAGAAACACGTTACCGACAAACTCCCGGAGTTCTTTTGCCATTTTTGCGCTTGAGCACCCCGATGGCAAGCCCTGTAGAGTGGCGGCACAGTGATTAGCGCACCGTGGTACGAGCCCCCGCCCCACCCCCCCTACTGTGAAAAGAGCTTCATAGCTCATCGGATTCCTCCAGTCCAAATCAACATTGCGAGTTTCACTCCCAGACACACGGAGCGACACCACCTGAACCCGTGCGTTCGCTCAGCCTCCCTCCGCCCTTCGCCAAACCCCGCACCGACCGGCGTGGCGGTGAAGTATGGTCACACTACACCGCCCCCCTCCCCCGTAACCGACAAGGCCTTCATCCAGCAGCGGACTGACAGAGCGCCGTAACTCGACGCTATGCCGTTGCCGCTGCGCAGCGGATACCGGCCCACGGGCGAGTTGAGGAGTGAACGGGCGAGTGGACGATCGCACGAATGTTTAAGCGAATGGACGGACGAGTGAGTGAGTGAGTGAGCGAGCGAATGGACGAGTGGCTGCAGAGAGGTGCGGTTGCTGGCTCCATCGCCGAAAAAAGAAAACCCACCGATGTTTTGTTTCTGGTGTCGGGGGGGGGGGGGGGGGGGCACGGGTGGTTTTTACGGGAATTTGGGAAGCTTCCGCTTATCCGGGTTGACTTGCTGGGGTGGAGTTTTATTTGTTATTTTTTAACCGAATTCGATTTTTTTATCGTTACTTTGATTTCCCCTTGCAGAGGCCCCGGGGGTGAAGGCTCGTCTGCGTAGTTCGACCATACTTCACCATGCCGGTCAATGTGGGTCGGTAAAGTGAGCAGTCATGGAGGGGGTGGTGGGGGGTAGAGACAGGGCCGGTTTTGATATCTCGCCGTGGATGGGAATCGAACTCGGGTCGCCGGGTTCACGGCGCGGTGTGTAACACGCACTTCAACATCGCCCCCCACTGCTAAAGGTCCCCTGCATAGCCCCATAAAGTGCTGGGAGCAAGTGATGTTCTAGTGAGCATCTATTGCCACACAGACACCCCCCCCACCCCCATGCAACTTGGCGACCGGGGCAAGTGCTGTTAGCGAGCACGTGTCAAGGCCAAAGATAAAGACCCCCCGTATAGCCTTAACAGACTGTTGGGGCAAGTGCTGATAGAGTAGTATCTATGAAGGCCGGCACGGCACGCAAGGGGGTGAGGGGGGGGGTGGCCAGCACCGCGCACGGCCACCTTTGTCTTCCCAGTGCTGATGTTCAGACACTGCACCAGGTACTCATTCAAGGCCCAGTCGACCTAGGGGAGACCCAGGACTGGTTCAGGCAACCGTCACTTGGTGTTGGTCCGTGAGCGGGAATCGAACGCGGGTCGCCGGGTTCGTAGCGCTAACCGCCACTACATTACCGCTCCACACACAACAACAACCGCCATTCGCCACTAAGTGGCGGTGACGTCACCACGACGCTTGTGCCAGGCTAAGTGCACGTTGAGGCCACGTGAAGTGTCCAACACCCGCTGGCAGGAGGTCACGGAACAGACCCAGCAGGTGCCACGGATCGACCAACTGAGACGACTGGCCGATGCACCACCTGTGCCCCCCTACTGTGCCAACTTGCTGTGCTTTAGCCGCACGCTGATGCTTACACACACACACTATAGAGACACACACGTACATAGAGAGAGAGACACACACACGTACATAGAGAGAGGCGCATACACACGTACGTTGAGGGAAACACACACACACACGTACATAGAGAGACACACACGTACATAGAGAGAGAGACACAAACACACACACACGTACGTAGAGACACACACATACGTAGAGACACACACACATGCGCACCGACACGTTTCAGTGCAGGGTTTTTTTTATCACCTACGGTAGATAAGAGAGGGCAGCCCTAATAAAGCCACGGCGACGAGTGAACTCCTGTTCCCTGTTTATTGCACGACTGCGCCAGCGAGTGAGCGTCGTTCGCTCGCTTGACAGGCCTGGGAACTGCCGAGATTAAAGCCTTGAGAATGGCGCGTGGGAGAGAGAGGCACGTGGGGGGGGGCAGGCGAGAGCAATAACGCCGCTCGATTCGCGGGTCACCACACACACCTTCATACCTCGAAACTCGCAAGCGTCCGCGCGCCATCCCTCCACACACCCGGTGGTTCGTCGTCAATTTTCAGAGGAGGAGGTTGGCCCGCTCTCGCCGATGAGACATCAGAGGAGGACGACGGCTCCTCGCCATTCGAAACCGCTGTTGGGTTTGACATGTTGACGATGATAATGACGATGATGGGGTGCTGGGGCCCCCCATTAATAATGATGATGGTGAGGAGAATATTCTTAGGTTTTTTTCGGTAAAGTCACGTAGGTAAAAAATTTAAATTAATAAAAGTTAAATAAAAATCACGACGTTTCGGATTTTTATTTTACTTTTATTCATTTTATTTTTTTACCTACGTGACTTTACCGAAAAAACCTAAGAATATGAATCCTTGCAGTCACGAAAGCTTCAAATCTAGAATGATGTCCTCATCATTCTAGATTTGCAACGCGCCACATTTTGCGAGCAAGTCAACAACTCGGGAGAGATGCGCAAGCCCAGCTAGGGGCTGCTCGTAAAGGCCCCGACTCAAAACGCGGAGATTAAGAGGAGGCCTTTCTTAGGCCTTTTCTTCAAAGTCAGAGTGCAGTCGATGTTGTGGATGTGCCAAGGGAAATACGGAGTTCCACACCGAGGGGGGCAACGGCAGGGAACCAATGTGACGCTGTAACAGTGCAGTGTATAGTAGTTAAGGGTGTAGTAGTGTACAGTGTAGTGTATAGTTGTGTACAGTGTAGTGTATAGTGTAGTGTATAGTAGTGTAGTGTATAGCGTAGTGTATGGCGTAGTGTATGGCGTAGTGTATGGCGTAGT
>CM025665.2:916373-934627 GCA_014621495.2 Entosphenus tridentatus
TAAATGGGGTCGCTGCTGGGCTCTGGCCCAATCACACGGCCCGGTATGGGGGGCGGAGCCCGGTATGGGGGGCGTGTGGGAGGGGCCGCCGTTCACCTCGGCTCCAATGGGAAGCGAGGTGAATGGGGGTGGAGCCAGCAGGGCAGTATGGGAAGGCCGGATCTGACGATCCGGAAGGGGAGGAGTCAGGATCACGTGGGGGGAGACGATATAGAGGTGAGCCCGGAAGAGATCGGAGCCAGTTGATCGAGTGAAGAAGCGGGACCACGTTGGGTGGCCGCCGCGCCATCAGCCATGTGGCTGATGGGGCTTCGGCACACCGTCGGCCAGCGGTGTGCGGAGCGGGGAGGAGCGGACAGACTGACGAGAGGAGCGTGCTTGGCACGCGAGAGGAGCGTGCGGGGCACTAGGCCTCGGCAAGGTAAGGTAAAAGTTAAAAGGTAAAAACAACGAGCCTACCTTTACCCTACCTTTTACCTTACCACAATACAATCACTCTACCCTTACCTTTTACCCTTTAGCAGGTAAGGTACAAGGTAAAAAGCAACGAGCTTACCTTTACTCTACCTTTTACCCTTACCCCATACAAATTACCCGATTACAGGGTAATTACTAGGGAACTACTACACATGAACAAGGGTTATAACGGTAGATGTTAGGTAGAGCGCTTTAATCATATAGAATACTCTCGATTATTCCAATTTTACACACTTTCTTTTAACTCACTCTGTCGTTGTCGTTATTGTTGTTGTTGTATCCTCAAATCTTGAAACTCAATTTTTACCCACTTCCTAATGTCGTATCGACTGCAAACTTGGTATACTTAGGTCATACTGATGACAATACTATATTCTATCATAAAAACATCTATATTTTTAAACAATCTTTTGTATATGTTATGTTTCGGCTTGGGTCTAATTGTCCACGCTCAACTGACGGCTGTAAATCACCACGGTCCCTTACGTTATGGCAAGCTTCGGGGCCACTTCCTGGAGTCGTGGAGTTCTGTCATTACTCGTACATTTCATAAAAGCGTGTTTTTTTATCAAGTTTGTTTTAATATTACTTATTAAATATAGGCCATGGACTGTGCGACGGAGCTTGTAGCGGTTAACAAGGTACCGTATTTACCGGGTAATACTTTGCGCTATCTTTACCCTACTGGGTAATTCTTCTGAGCTACCTTTACCCTACCCTTTACCTTACCCCTTGGCATGTCGACATCTTTACCCTTTTACCCGGTAAAAAGGGTAAATTACCTTACCTTTCCGAGGCCTACGTGGCACGCGAGAGGAGCGTGCATGGCACGCGAGAGGAGCGTGCGTGGGTGGCACGCGAGAGGAGACGCTGGTCCCTTGTCAGGACCAGCGGGGTGTGAGGACGAGTGGAGGAGCTAACGGAGGAGCGTGCGTGGCACGCGAGAGGGAGCGTGCGCGGGGTGCACGCGAGATGACGCTGGTCCGTGGAGGAGACCAGTGGGGTGCGGAGAA
The DNA here is from genome assembly GCA_014621495.2 of Entosphenus tridentatus. Taxonomy (NCBI): domain Eukaryota; kingdom Metazoa; phylum Chordata; class Hyperoartia; order Petromyzontiformes; family Petromyzontidae; genus Entosphenus; species Entosphenus tridentatus. The sequence continues at coordinate 917,864 of CM025665.2, forward strand.
GAACCTGAATAAAAGACAAGCGGAGACCAGCAGTGCCTGACAGTCTTTTATTACAATGTTTGCTTGTTCAATTTCAATGAAAACATTTTAATAAATACATGTTGGACACAAATTGTTCTTATCCTTGAATATATAGAGCAGTTCATATTGTGATGGTATCATGTGGCGATGCTCCGTCACATGTTTTAAATCTATTACACAGTGAATATTGAACTGAAGCTTGACTTCAAAATTTGCAATGGCAAATCAAATCGCAATGTCAGAAAAATCGGAAATTAGACATTTCCCCCAAATCGTTCAGCCCTACCCCGTAGACTCAATTGTTCCTCACCTGGTAAATTAACCCTCTCAGACTCTGCCTCTTTGGCCTCTCTCACCATCTCTCTCTCACCGTCACACAGACCTCTGGGGTGATACTGATGGTGATTGTCACCGTCCTCGTCTTCCTGATCTTCAACGTCTGCTGCGCGTGCGCCACTGGGCAGAGCCTCGACCAGGTCGACGAGGGGATGCCGCAGGAAGAGATGGCCGATGCGGGGCCCTCGCACGTTGGTCTGCAGATGCCCAGATTTCCCAACACCAACTGGGCCTTGGACGTCAACATTGCGGGCCAATTCGATGAAGCGGAGGCTGAATACTAGGGGCGTTATCGCCTCCTTCACGGTGGCTAGGAGATGTTCACGCGCTCGCCTGGTCTACAGGAGGTCGTGGGTACGATCCCGACCCCCGACGCCTGCTGCTGTATATTTGAAGTCTGCGTGTCTCTCTCTCTCATCATCATCATCAACATCACGGTCGATAGGAGATGTTAAATACCTCGCCCGGTATACAGGAGGTCGTGGGTTCGATCCCGACCCTGACGCCTGCTGCTGTATATTTGAAGTCTGCATGTCTCTCTCTCATCATCATCCTCACGGTGGCTATGAGATGTTGACTACCTCGCCCAGTATACAGGAGGTCGTGGGTGCGATCCTGACCCCGACGCCTGCTGCTGTATATTTGGAGTTTGCGTGTCTCATCACGGTGGCTAGATGTTAACTACCTCGCCCCGTATACAAGAGGTCGTGGGTGCGATCCCGACCCCTGACGCTGTATATTTGGAGTGTGCCTGTCTCTCATCATCATCATCATCATCACGGTGGCTAGGAGATGTTAACTACCTCGCCCCGTATACAGGAAGTCGTGGGTTTGATCCCGACTCTGACGCCTGCTGCTGTACATTTGTTGTTTGCGTGTCTCTCTCATCATCATCCTCACGGTGGCTAGATGTTAACTACCTCGCCTAGTATACAGGAGGTCGTGGGTTTGATCCCGACTCTGACGCCTGCTGCTATATATTTGAAGTCTGCATGTCTCTCTCTGTCATCATCCTCATGGTGGCTAGGAGATGTTAACTACCTCGCCCCTTATACAGGAGGTCGTGGGTTTGATCCCGACTCTGACGCCTACTGCTGTATACGTGCTGTTTGCGTGTCTCTCCCCTCCACATTTCGAATCAACATCGCGCGTTTAGAATATTTGGCAGCCGCTGATAAATTTCCACGTGATGATGGTAAGCCGCCACTTCGTTGAGCTATCATTTGTGGCCACGTGCCTTCTGAGAAAGAGCCACATCGTAGCTCGGTGGGGCCTTATCTGGTAAAATAAAATAAAGTTACAACAATAGCCTCAAAGCAGCCGAGGATGAATTACAAACATCATAGATCCAACCTAAGGCCCTCTATAGCAGTGGTTATCAACGTTTAATGGCTACTACTGTTACCCCTCTCCTTGTTGAAATGTGTCCAACAGGACAGTTCACCCCCCCTCACCCCAACAATGGCTCCGAGTCCAATAAATGCGCAAATTCAAGAACGTCAATATTTTAACCAATTTGTCGATTTTGTGAGGTTTTACCCTAACGAGCTGAGTAAGTGCAAGCGAGTTCGAAACAAACGTTAAGCGGACGCTTTGCAGCACGTGACGTTATTTCTTCCTCGTTCGCCGGTTACGCACGGCAACCAACATTGTATCACGAAGTCTTTAACGTCGTTATAGGTTCACCACGTGGATTAAAAAATGTATCGCGGTGATTTTATATCGGCAGATTCATCCAACGTGATTCCATACCTATCAACCCCTTATCAGTGCCCCTTACCTTATTTACAGACCAATTCAGACCTTATAGGTCACCACGTGACCGTTATAAATCTCAACGTTCATCCTACAAAGTCCCATCACAAGGGAGAAACACAAACAAATAAAACAAAGATATGATTTTGCCCGCATTGAAAACGGCTGTACGCCGTATGGACCTGAAAACTTAATTTCCCTGCACAAGAACACGTGGGTAAACCGTGATGGGTTGACACGGTATGCGATTCCTCACCATCCATGACATAATTTCACACCCACCTCACGTTGCCCCCCAAAGAGGGGTCCCCCGGTCGAGTACCATCAACAGTCCTCGGCTCCAGAATATTTCTCACTCCGATCTCATCCGTGAGCCTTTAGCCACCGGAGCCAGATGACTCCTGTGGGACTTTTTGTGCGTGGTGGTGGTTCGTGAAGGACGCTGCTACTGGGCAGTTGGGAGGCAGTCGCCCTCCAACAACAACGGAAGACAACAGGAACGACGCTCACAACAACGAGCGGAGCGCCGGGTAGCTAAAACGCAGCAAATTGACACGGGGTACAGCCAGTGCCGGATTATCCTCGTAGAACAAGTAGCTACATGTGTAGTAGTGTAGCGGTTACGCGCGTAGCAGCTACATGTCTAATAGCTACATGTCTAGCAGCTACATGTGTAGTAGCTACACGTGTAACAGCTACACGTGTAACAGTTACACGTGTAGTAGCTACTACACGTGAAGTAGCTACTACTACACGTGTAGTAGTAGCTACATGTGTAGTAGCTACACGTGTAGTAGCTACATGTGTAGTAGCTACGGGTCCCGCACTTTCAAGGGCCCCGCGCTAAATGCTTTCAAGCTATCAATGCCGGTTCAGTGATTATGCACTTGCTCTTTTACCGCCTTCAACTTTTATGAACGACTAGGTGCTTAAGGTTAGCGATTTGGCGTGTTATCTGGCTGTGCAGCAAATGAAAAAATGCAATTACTTTACTATGCAAGTAAAAAAAATTTTTTTAATATTTTTTTTAATGTAGGGCCCCCTTTATAACATAATGCTAGAGGCCCCGCGCTAGCTTCATCCGGCACTGGGTACAGCTGGTGGTGCATCTGCCGGTGATCTCAGTCAGCCAAATCCATTGCACCTCCTCCTATCGGCAGCGAGCCTTCAACACTTGAGAGAGAGCCTCAAAGTGCACCTAGCCTGGCACAGGCGCCGTGGTGAATAGGGGCGGGGGGGGTATTGGTGGTGTCGTTGGCTGCATGCAGGGAACGCCGTCTCCATCCCATGTTAAGGTTCGAGGGCGGGGCACGTGAAGTCGGTGTGAAACCCACATCCATTGTGTGCATGGCTAAAGCCTCCCCTACATCCGTTCCAACTTACGAGTGAACATAGGCGTGGGGGTTGGGCGAACTGGTAAATGTTCAATAACGATATCTACAATGAATAATACATTCTAAAGCACTCTGTGCTTTTTGCTATCACAACAAACCCATTGTGACGTCACCGCGAGGTTCGTCGAGTTTGATTACGTGGTGCCACGTGGACAGCCTCGCTATCGGGTCTTGCGACACAAAACCAATCAATGTTCACGATTTGACGATCGATGATTTTCGCAATGTGATGTATTTCGTACGTCGAATTGTGGCATCGTCGTTTGCGATTTGCCGAACTCCCGGTAGCTGTAAACTTCGACTCGGAGGCTATTCGACCGCTGTTCATGCAACGTAATCTACTCATTTCAACTTGCCAAGCAACGATGCTTATGACAGCTTATATCGTAGATTAAGATATTAAGGTGACAATGAGTGGTGCGGAGGGGGGGTTGACATTTAAAATACCCTTTCTGAAAGAGAAACGTTCTTACCTGGCTTATCCGGCTTTTCCAATTAACATTTAGAAATGTTCAGGAAATGACCAGCTTGAACATGAACTCAAACGTTTACCGTTTTGTTGATCGTTGAAATCTCTTGTTCACTTTGACCGGACTCAATAAACCCAACAGCGGCACTTTGCGTCGGTGTCCATGGGCATCTCCAACTCATTCCGCCACACACACACCACTCAAAATAACTCTCACGGCGCAAGCTACGAGTGATACATCTCTCAAACTCTCTCCACCCCAGGCATCCGTGCTGCCAGGTCTGTGGCCCAGTTCAAGTCTAGGCCTTGCTTTATGCCTCTGCCCAACTGCGTTTGCCCAACAAGCAGTGGACAATGGTAGAGCCTTTGACAGGGATTTTATTTTTTGACTTACGCGGAGACTTAAAATTATCACAACTGAACCGGACTCCCCGACAAGCCTTCGGCAGGGAGATCCAGTTCAGGGCCCTCGCAAACGAAGGCCCAGTGAGTTCCACAGTCCAGGTGCCGTGCAAGTGAAGGCCCAGAAAGTTCCACAGTCCAGGTGCCATGCAAGTGAAGGCCCAGCGATCACTGCCCATAGATCACTGCTTCATTCTGGAGTTTGCGTGTCTCCGTCTCTCCCCGTGGTCACGTGGATTTTTTCACCGCGTGCCTCTGGTTTTCCCCCTCCACATTTAGAATCAACGTGCAGTTCAGAGTAGTTGGCTACCGCTGGACAGTTTCACGATAAGCCACTTCGTCGAGCTATTATCATTCGCGATAGCCAGGTGGTCGCATCTGAAAAAGAGCTGTACGGCTTGGTGGGCATTACCTGGTTAAAACACATTCCTGCGGAGGGAGCTGGTAGGAACGTTGGATTGCTCGGTCAATGGACAGGGTCAACGGCGTCGTGGTGTATTCCGCAAATATGGCCGACTGTGAGGGCGGGCACATGCCGGCGTGAGTAGGTTAAACGTTGAGTTTGATAAGGGCACCACGGGGTGACCAGCCCCTCCCTACCCAGCCGCACCCCTCCCACCCAGCCCCTCCCCACCCAGCCCCTCCCTCCCCACCCTCCCCTCCCTCCCCACCCAGTCCCTCCCTGCACGACGGACACAATAATCCCCTGTGGGCTGGTGGAACCAGTGCGTTCTTACCAGTAATAGTAGTTTAGTGGCAGCAGAGCAATGTAGCAACGCAAGACCCACTTCCCTTACCAGAAACGTGGCTGTAAAGAGGAATGACCGCTCTAAAAAGTTCACCGTTTTATTGAAAAACGAAATCTCTGTACACGGGACAGGACTCGAACAAAAACACAACACGGGCACTTCATGTGGGTATCCATGGGTATCGCCAACTCATTCCGCCACGCACACACACAAACGCAACGCAATTCATACAAACCCTCACGGCGTACGCTACGAGGGACAACAACACACTGCCTCCCAGTCTCCAGACCCAGTTCAAGTTCAGGTCAAGGCCTTGCTTTATTTAATGCCTCCACCCACCAAGATGCAGGGTCTGCACGCTCCATGCAGGTTCGCTCTGTCCTATTGTGTGCTGTACATGCGGCGAACCGATTTCTACACAAAAATTTGCTCTGTGGGGATTGAATTCACTCTACACGCGGCTATGCGGTCGGACGTGAGACAACATTGTGTGTGTACTGTTCGTTTACTGTGTGTGCACTGTATGTGTACTGTATGTACTGTGTATGTACTGTGCGTGTGTACTGTGTCCTGTATGTACTGTTTGTATACTGTGTGTATCATGTGTGTGTACCATGCGTGTACTGTGCATGTAAAGTGCATGTGTACTGTGTACTGTATGCGTGTACCGTTTGCGTGTATGCGTGTACCGTGTGTGTGTACCTTGTGTGTACCGTGTGTGTGTACTGTTCGCGTGCGCGCTGTGGTACCCCCCCGCCCGCCCCCCCCCGGCCCCCCCCAGCATCGGCGCGCTTGGACACCTCCAGCCAGTGGGGCCCCGTTGCAGTTCCATCGCGTTTACACTCGGCAGCACGCACACACTTCGCTATGGCGAGATGTTAACTACCTCGCCTGGCATGCAGGAGATCGTAGGTTCCATCCCGACCCCGACGCCTGATGTACATTTGTTGTTTGCGTGTCCCTCTTTCTCTCTCCCCGTGGTCGCGTGGATTTTCTTTCCTCCGGCTTCTCTCTTTTTTTCCCTTTGCATTTAGAATCAACGTGCGTTTAAAAGTAATTGCCCGCTATAAATTCCCACTTCGTTCAGCTATCATTTGTGTGGCCAGGTCGTTTCTGAGAAAGCTATAGAGCTCAGTGGGCCTTACCTGGTAAAATGATTTCGTTTCATACTATGGGTCTCTTTTGCGAATCTGTGGGTCTCTCTGCAAGTCTCTGGGGGTCTCTATGCGAGCCATCGGTGCCTTGCCTGGGACCATCCAACCGCTGGAACTCCTTAGAACAAAATATAACTCTGTCCACGTAAGAAGCCTCCCTCTGGGTCCCTACGCGAGCGTACGGATTCCTGCGTGTCTATGGCAGCGGTGCGGGCATGGATGACATGGGTCCTGGTGCCAGGAATTAAAAGGGCTTGCCCCCCCCCGCCAGCCAACGCCCAAACGTCTCCCTCTCCGTGTAACCCGGCGCCTGGACGCCCCCCCACCCCCTCCCGCGCGCTCGCCAGCTCCCCTTCACCGCAGCACCCTCTTGAGGAAGAGGTCGACGAGGTCGTGGAAGGCGTGCTCCCACGCGTCCGCCACGCCGCCCCCCGCCGCGCCGGCGGAGCGCGACGTCGCTCGCCCACCGCCGCTGCCGCCGCCGCCTTTGGCCTGTAGGGAGACCCCCGCCGAGGTGCCGCTTGCGCCGCCCGTCGCCGCTCCTCCTCCTCCACCGCCGCCGCCGCTTCCACCGCTGCCGCCGCCCGGCGACACGGGGCTGCCTCTGCGCACCCAGCGCAGCATGCCGTTCTGCAGCGCCTCCTGGCACGCCATCGCGGCGGAGTGATACGGGAGGTCAAGATGAGGGGAGGGGGGTCAACGCAGGTCAGAATCGATCAGAATCTTGATTTATCCTGGAGGAATCCGATTAAGCTATGAAGCAAATTTTAAACTAATTTCTTTAGAACTGCACATGCATGCACACGCACGCACATGCATGCACACCCGCGCACATGCATACACGCGCGCACATGCATACACACGTGCGCACATGCATACACACGCACGCACACAATGCACACCCATGCACAAGCGCACATACAAACAGAACCGGCGATAACAAAACGAATCCCCTCTTCACCAGCTCGGAGCTGAGCTCGCGCTTGATGCGCTGCTTGTCGCGGCAGGAGACGGTGCAGTGCTTGAGGTAGAGCATGGCCTGCGACATGAGCAGCGCCAGCGCATTCTCCATCACGAACACCAGCGTGGGCCTGGGGGCAACGCAAAGACAAGACGTCCCACAATGTGTAGCCTCTAGCAAGGCTTTTGGGGGCAAGCGCTGGCGGCGAACAGCAGCGGCGCCTGCGAAGGCTGGCACGGCTACACGTGGGGGCGGGTGGCCAGCGCCACGCCTGGCCTTTGTCTCCCCCCAGTAGCGACGTTCACACACAACACTCGCCACTCGTTTGAGGCCGAATCCCAGGACCGGTTCGGATAATCGTCACCGGCGTTGGCAGTGTACGGGAACCGGAGGGCGGCCAACACCACGCCCGACTGCTTTTGTCTCCCAAGTGGCGATGTTTACACACTGCGCTAGGCACCCATTTGAGACGCACACAACATAAAGAACCCCCCCCCCAATGTAGCCTGCAACAGACTTTTGGGGCAAGTGCTGTCAGAGGGTAGAGGCGCTGACGAAGGCTACACAAGAGGGTTGGTGGCTGGCACCACGCCCGATCGCCTTCGTCTCACTGCACCAGGTACTCATTTGAGGCTGCATCGACCCAATCGAGGCGCAGGACGGGTTCCGATACATATACGCCGCTGGGAATCAAACTCCCGTCAACAGATTGGCGGCGCAATGAGCTAACCACTAAGCCACCGCTCACCACGGATGCACACAAAGACCTCCCTTTGGCCTTATGCGCTCTGAAGAAGGGCCGTCGCCTGAAACGTCATCGATTATATAATTTTTCCTTTCAAGGCCACAGTGTTATTGATGAATGTGTTGAGTTTTTTGTTATTTGTGCCATGGCCTTGCTAGACTGTCGGCGCAAATGCTGTTAAAGCCAGATTGAAAAGACGTTTCTTTGGAAATGATTTTTGTATTTTAGTTTGTTGTGCTTCCCCCCCCACCGCCGCCGCACCTCCGATGAGCACGGATGACTATGGACGGTGTGAAATCAGTTCAACGTACATACATACGTTGGCGAGCACCTATTGTAGGCCGACACGGTGTGAGGTTTGGCCAGAACTACTGACGCACACCGCAACTCCACCCCCCATTAGAGCCATCGTCACCAGCCGTGTGACACTAGCAACGCAATTCAACACGAGCAATTATGGCCACTTATGTACGATTATGATAACAGCAAAGAGTCACAGGGGTTTTGTCTCACCAATGAAAACAGGGTAATGGCATGTGAAGCTGTAATGTTGTAAATCTACTGCAAACAATAATCTTTTTGTTGTTGCTAAAACCTTTATTTTGCCAGAAAAAGCCCACTCAGCTATAACAGCTCTCTTTCAGAAGCAACCTATCACAAATGAAAAGTCTACGAAGTGGCTTAATCATCACGTGGAAATGTATTGCAGCCAAATACTCTAAAATGCGTTGATTCTAAATGTGGAAGGAAAAAACTGAGAACACGGAGGAAAAAAATCCACGTGACCACAAAGAGAGAGAGACACCGCAAACTCCAAATATACAGCAGCAGGCGTCTGGGTCGGGATCGAACCTATGACCTCCTGTATACCAGGCGAGGTATTTAACATCTCCTAGCCACCGTGGCGTCCAGCGATACTTACTTCAGAGCCTTCAAGTCACCGGCGCTCGTGTGCTTTGCGAGTTCCCTTTTCCCGTCGGCCTGCAGATCCAACATCGCTGGTTAGTCACAGTGCCACGGGTGGAAGAGGTCAAGGGTTACAGGTCACCGCAGCGGGTTTATCGTTTGAAGGTAAGGGGAGGAGGAGGTGGAAAAGAGGAAGAAAAGATCAAGTAAAGTATTGTGGTTAATGCAGATATGAATCCTCGTAAAAAGGTTTCAGTTTTGTTGCCAGAAAAAAAGGGGAAAAACCCCTATTATTATAACTTGCAGATGCTTCGGGACGGAGAAAAGGGTTAAGTGTGCATGGTTACGGCAGCGGTGGTGCTGATACTTGGATGGCGATCCACGGGTGGATGATCGCAAGAGATATTCTTGTGTATCTCAGAACGGAGCAGAGCCAACGCTGGTTTAATTTAGCGAACGCTTTTACAAAGAGCACCAGATACACGTGAAAAGTAATAAATTAAGTGCGCATGTAGTATGTCGATGTTACGTGGGAGTGGACGTCAGTCAACGTAACATAAGCCGACTGCGATCCTAGTTTCGGCTGATGGCAATATAAACATCCCCCCACTAGGGAGAATTCATGCATTTAAAAACATGATCAATTTCACCAACAGATTGCGATAGTAAATTTAGGTCTTTGGCATTGTAGGGTCAATTGTAGTAATTGTTGGTCACAGCTTTGTATGTATGTAAGTGTTGAACGTCTTTCACACCACCTTATGGAGCCAACCGTGCTAATCGGAGGTGCGGGGGAGAGGATAACTAAACACAAAAAGTACTTCTAAAGTAACGAGTTTTCAATCTAGATGATTTCAAACTGCATAGCTCCCAGTGATTTCCTGTTGGAAGAGCGTTCCAGACGGCCGCAGAAGTGCATCTGAAAGCGCCGTGCGATGCGGTGACCGCCTTTGTTCGATGGTTAGCCAAAAGCCGCCGCCGTTGCTGCGAGGGTGACCGGAATTTGCGTGATGGGTCATGCTCCCCGACAAGATCAGCGAGGTATTGTGGTTCAACTGTGACGAGCAATTTGTGTGCAATGAGGGCCATCTTAGACAGTATTCGTTCGGCTTTCTGGTGGATCAGCACGGAGCCACGCTTGGTGGACTGGCCACCGCTGGATTTAATGGGATGGGGGGGGGGGTCAAGGGTGAGAGGACGAGCCGTTGTGCGTGATGGCTTTAGTGCTGAGATTGTTTGATTTGTTACGCGGATGATGATAGTGGTTCCGCTTAGCCATTTGCCCCGGTTAGATTTTACGCCGGAGGTCCCTGGGGTGATGCGCGAGCAGAAAGCGAGTGCAAGGGGGTGGGGCGCTTCAGGAATGTTGCACAACTAACAAACGAGGCGTTTGACCCTCGTAAACGAAACGCACGGCGATAATAAATACGTGACAGCGAAAGTATCCGAAGAAAGCTCGACACTTGAGGCTAACGACGACATAAACAAACAATCTCCGTGCCCCAATACTCACGTTCCCCCCCCTCTCCTGCATAATAAATAGATGTTATCAATCGGCTTAACTTCGCATTCCTATAGCTTATCCCCCACTCCCTACCTTGGCTCCTCCCCCCCTCTTACCCTATATAATCGCGTATCTCTATTAGCTCTCTTCACTTACTACAGTGATTTTGGCTGTAACAGTTCCACCTGAAGACGGATGCTTGTGTTGCCTCCAAAACGTCGTGATTTAATTTAGTTGTTTTTTTATTTCTATTTTTATTTTCACTTACGTGACTTATCGAAAAAACCAAAGAGTCTAAACAGACACATGAATACAAATCAAGTGGGAACCGAGAGGCGGCAGAAAAAAAGGTTAGGTACAGGTGCAAGTAAAGCGCTATGTTTGAGTCTAACAGCGACATAAACACACACACGCACGAGTAAGTAAAAGTCCCAGGACAGCGCAAACGTGTGGGAAGCAGTGACGGGGTGGTGGTGCTCGCCGACCTGCGCGGCGAGGCCCTGAGCGACGCTGATCGCGGAGAGGAGCGAGCCGAGCGAGGGGCTGGCGTCGGCGTCGCACGACGGAGCCACCAGGCTCAGCGAGAAGAGCGGCTCGTACTCCGACAGGTCCATCGTCTGCGCCACACGCACGGGCCGCGTCCGCCAGGGTAAGGGGGGGCGCAAACAGCGCGGACAAGCCACGCACGAGCCGCGTCAGCCGCGTCGGCCACGGCCACCGCACGTGCCACATCAATCAGACTCGCGACAATAAACCGCGCAAGCAACGTCGGTCACACGGCGGCGACAAACCAACGGGACGACCGGCACGACGGGCCGCAATCGGCGAGTTTCACGACAAACCAACGTCGCATTCGAGACGCTACGCGTCACCGATCACGGCGATCGCGGTCTGTCAAGCGGTGGGGAATGGTGCGGGGTCGTGACCTGGTCCAGCAGGATCTGGCAGACGTCGGGGCTGAATCGGCGCAGTGCGGCCAGCGTGGTGCCCAGGATGCGCAGCAGGCTCGCCTGGGCCAGGGCCACGCCGCCGGGGCCTCGCTCTGCCTCCTGGCCGACCTCGCCGGTGCCGCCGGCGCCGCCGACGCCGGCGCCCGTGCCGCAGCCGCCGCGACCACCGCCGTCCCGGCCGGGCACCGCCGCCAGCCCCGCGCTTTTCAACTGCAGCGCACGAGGCACCGTCGCGTCAGGGGCGACGTTGGTCGCGGTCACGCGCAACGACCATCCATTCATTCACCTCCTTGCTCCCTCCCTGCCTTCGCTGGAACAGACTCCGTTGCAGCACACAGAGCAATCACCTTCACTCGAACCGGCAGCCTCTCTTACAACAACCCCCATTCCTCTTCTTTCCCTAGCCCAGCGTCATCCTGTCACTGCCGCTACTGTCGAACCCCCTGCCGACCCCAGCTACGACCAGGCCTCCCAACCCCTACCACTACACCAACCACTCTCACTACACCTATCACTACCCCAACCCCTACCACTACCCCAACCACTCTCACTACACCTATCACTACCCCAACCACTCTTACTACCCCAACCCTACCACTACCCCTATCACTACCCCACCCCTATCACTACCCCAACCCCTATCACTACCACAACCCCTATCACTACCCAAACCCCTATCACTACCACAACCCCTATCACTACCACAACCCCTATCACTACACCTATCACTACCCCACCCCTATCACTACCACAACCCCTATCACTACCCCAACCCCTATTACTACCACAACCCCTATCACTACCACAACCCCTATCACTACCACAACCCCTATCACTACCACAACCCCTATCACTACCCCACCCCTATCACTACCCCAACTCCTATCACTACCCCAACCACTCTCACTACCCCAACCACTCTCACTACCCCACCCCCTACCACTACCACTACCCCACCCCTATCACTACCGCAACTCCTCCTTAACCACTACCACCTGTTCTCCTGTCACCATGACTACACCACCACGGGGGGTGGCGGCGACATTCCTTTGAGGGTTGCGGCTCTCACTTCCAACGTTGACCGCCAACCAAAGTTGCGCAATTTGCTGCTGCAGTTTGCGTCCCGCCGAGTGACGGCCGTTTCTTTCGACAACCGAGCGCTCTCTCTCAATCGCTCCAGTCGCACGCGGCGACAGCGAACCCCGCTGCAGCTTAACCAAGATCTGCCGAGATGTGACGACACTCTGGGCGCAGCGCTCACCCTACCAGGCTGTGTTGTGGGGGGGCGGGGGGGCGGGGGGGGGGGTGGTGCGGCAGGCGCTCGTAACCGCATGGTAACGTCGCGGCGGCGCCAAGCACACCCGCCGCGAGCCGAGCTAACGAGCGGAACGACAAAGCTGGAACGAAGGATGAAACTTAATTTGGAGCTTTCGTGACTGCAGGAATTACCCTGTGGTTCTTTCGGTAAAGTCACGTATCAAGAGAAAATAATAAATTAAATACTAGCATACGACGTTTCGATTGCAACACAAGCAATCATCATCAGGTATAAATGAAACAGAAACACAAATTTAGTATACTTAGAAATGTAATGTAATACAACAGAGAGTCGGATAACATAACAGTCAACACCCTACCTGGTTGATTACGTTCTTCCTGAGAATGCTAAATTTGAGAGAGAGATAAAACACAGAACCAGAGACATATAGACATATAAGTAGAGACAGATATCACAGAGATACATAGAGAGAGAGATGATGAAGAGGGAAGTCGTTGCTGGCGCGGAGAGAAAGAGTCGGGGGCAAAGGGAGCGCCGGTGGCTCTGTCCGGCGCTAGCCCGGCGCTAGCCCGGCGCTAGCCCGGCGCTAGCCCGGCGCTAGCCCGGCGGCACCACTCACCGCGAGGTACTGCTGCAGGAGCTTCTGGCTGTGCAGCAAGGCGGTGCACGTCTGGCATAGCGAGCAGAGCGCCACCTGCAGCAACACGGAAGGAGGCGGACGCCGGCGTCAACAACCAAAGCACCGCCATTGGAACATTCCCTCTCGCCCGGCCGATGACGAATATTGTTTCGTAATCTTCCCCCACCCCCCAACCCAGACAAAGGTCCCCCTACCACCCCCCCTGTGTGCTGTTGGTAGAGTGGCAGCGCTTATGAAGGCCGGACACACAGCACACGGCGCGGTGGGTGGCCAGCACCACGCCCGGCCGCATTTGTCTCCCTAGTGTTGGCCGTGAGCGGGCATTGAACTCGGGTCGCCGGGTTGGAATCGTGTCGCGCGCTAACCACTGCACTACCGCTCCCCCCTCACTTCCCACCCACCTCTGTCCATGGGTCTCTGTGTAAGTCACTGGTGACCATCGACTCACTACGCTTGAATCTGAACCGAGGCTTTATTTCAGCGGTGCCAGCTCTTTGATGTGCGAGCCACTCGACCCCCGTCGTCAACACCTTGACGGCGGAGCTCGCCTGCACGGGAGGTCACCTGAACAGAGCTCACCTGCACGGGAGGTCACCTGAACAGAGCTCACCTGCACGGAGTTCAGCAACAGCGGCAGGTGGAAGTGCCACTCCCTGGTGAAGTAGGCCAAGTGCAGGAGGAAGGCGACCGTCTTCTCCGCCTCCTCCAGGCTGGCCTGGCCCAGCACCCCCCGCACCGCCTGCAGGCTCTGGGAAACGCACAGCGGTGCGACACGCAGCCCACGTCACAAACTCCGCCCTCCCCTTCTCTTCCCTACCCTCCGCCGAGTGTCGCTAGCTGGCCGTCGGACCAAGCTTATCACCGCATCGCACGGCGCTTGCGGACGAGATTCCGCGGCCATCTGGAACGCTCTTCCTTCCGATATCAGGAAGCCACTGGCAGCTACGCACTTTTAAATCATACAGATCGAGGACTGCCTTTTTACGTTCCGTTTGTTGTCCTTCCCCCCGCATGTCCGATTAGCACGGTTGGCTACGTACGGCGGTGCGAAAGATGTTCAACATCGTCGACACACCGATAAAAATGTGGGCACATTTAAATGCTAAGCCAGGTGCTAATAATATCAATGTATTTCACTGTTGGCTATTGGAGAGAACAAAGCTTGGGGGGGCGAAGGGGGGCATCCTACCCATGAATTAGGGGACACCCCGAACCTGAACGTCCAGGTAACACCCTACTGGCGTGCCGAACGCAGCTACGCAAGGCACCGGCGCGCCGCCGCCGACTAGCGCCCGTATGCGTAGCAAGGGGACGGCCGGTCAGCCGGCAGGGGTCGCGACCTGCAGGATGCGCTCCTGGTGGACGCCCAGGAAGTCGAGGGCCTGAGGCAGGGCGCTGTGACGCAGCTGCCTCAGGACGGCCTGCAGGACGGCCAGGCACAGGCAGTAGGCGCCTTGCCAGCTGGGCGCCTCGTGGCTCCTCCGTGGAGGTCCTCCAGCCTTCTGTACACCGTGCGTGCCACGCACGCGGGACACGCGCAGGGGTCACACAGGGGTCACGCATGGGGGACACGCACGGGAGACACACACGGGACATACAAGGGCACACACGGAGGTGACACACAGGACACACACGGGAGACACACACGGATAGGCACACACATGGGACACACAAGGGGCACACATTGTTACACAAGGGACACACGTGGGACACAAACGGGACACAGTCACACACAAGAGACACACACGGGACACACACACACACGACACAGTCGCACGCGCAGGCACACGAAGCATGTGGGACAATCCGGCTCTACTGTTTTTGCTTGTTGCGGTTGAACCCGATTCAAGAGCCGAATGGCTCACAGGGCTACACCAAATAAATGAAACTGAAAAATTAAACTGAAGTGACCCATGTAGGATCAGTAACCGCTCAACAACAGCAGGGGTGGAAGTCGTGAAGGTGGGCCGGGTTGGTGGTTAAGCCGGTAGGCGGGTGGTCGAGTGAGTGCGTGGCCGAGTGAGTGCGTGGTCGAGTGTGTGGCTACAGCTGGGAGAGGTGGGCGGCGGGTGTACGGGCGTCACTCGGCGGGCGTGGGTCCGGACGGTGCCCACCTCGAGCGCGGCGAGGCCGTTGGCGTCCAGCTGGTAGGTGCTCAGCAGGGGCAGGCACAGGCACTGCAGCACCCCGACCGCGGCCAGCGCCTGGGCGCCCTGCACACCGCGGCGTAACACGCACCGCTCGGCACCGGTGCCACCGGGACAAAGACAAAGCTACGCCGTGTAGCCTCTTAGCGGACTCGTGGTGTATTCTTGTTAACTGAACCCATTTTAACAGAGGGCACGCGGACGTGCAAGGAGGGTCACAGCACGTATGGATCATCGCGTCCTCTGGGTCGGCTTCTCTCCCTAAACAGAGGTGGCTTGTTAATGTGAAGAGGGTTCATTCAGTAACCGAGGCGGGGGAGCGGCATGACAAAGACAACGAACAAAACCAACGGAGAAAGAAACGTGGGACCCACATCCGCGCGCCCTCCTTCTCGAATCAGCCGTTTTAGCTGATATACCGAGGGTAAAGCGAGTCCATCTGATGGGGCGCGGGTGCTGTCAGTAGCGAGTATCACTTACGAAGGGCGGCACGGCACGCGATGGCGGTGGGAGACCAACACCACGGCCGGCCGCCCTTTGTCTCCCTGTCATACCTCCGCGGTGGTGGAGAGCGCCAGCAGCCAGTGCAGCGCCGCCTCCGTGAAGTGGAGCTGGCACCGCCGCTGCAGGCTCCACTCGAGGGCAGCGCCCACGGCGGGCAGCAGCGCGCCCTCACGCACGCAGCTCAGGTACCCGCTGCCGCCGCCGCCGCCGCCACCGCCCGTGCCCTCCTCCAGCAGGTAGAGCTCCTTGGCCAAGTGCAGCGCCACCACGCACACCTGCGGCAGGACGCGGCACGGGGCCCGGCACGCACGCCGAAAGTTTCGCCGCCGCCGCCGACACCGCCAGCACGACTGTCTTACAAAATAGATTCCTGCTACACTGCCGAGACCCGAGCAGAGCGAGCGGTGGCAGCAGCAGCAGCAGCCGTGGCAGATGATCGCCGTGCATCCATCGCCTGTCTTGACGTCACCCGGTGGCTCAGAGGTCAGGGCACAGAGTCGGCACCGCTGAGATCTTGGGGTTCCAATCCTTCCGATGTTAGGACGCCACTGGAGCTGTGCACTTTTAAATCATGTTGAAAACTCATTTCTTTAGAACTGCTTTTTGTGTTTAGTTTGTTGTCCTTCCCACGCACCTCCTATTAGCACAGTTGGCTACTTACGGTGCGAGAGAAGTTCAACATACATACAATCCGTCTCTCAGCCACTGCCTGTGATTAATCCGGGTTGTCCAGCATTGATGCCTCTCACCAGAGAGACCTGGGCCTGTGTCTCTCACCACACAGACCTGGGCCTGTGTCTGTCACCACACAGACCTGGGCCTGTGTCTCTCACCAGAGAGACCTGGAC
>CM025665.2:957478-974013 GCA_014621495.2 Entosphenus tridentatus
CAGCAGCAGTAGCAACAACAGCAGCAGCAGAAACAACATCAGCAGTAGCAGCAACAACAGCAGCAACAGCAGCAACAGCAGCAACAGTAGTAGCAACAACAGCAACAACAGCAGCAACAGAAACAACAGCAGCAGCAACAGCAGTAGCAACAACAGCAGCAACAGCAGTAGCAACAACATCAATAACAACAGCAACATCAGCAGCAACAACAACAGCAACAACAACAGCAACAGTAACAGCAATAACAACAACAACAGCAGCAACAGCAGTAGCAACAACATCAATAACAACAGCAACATCAGCAGCAACAACAACATCAATAACAACAGCAACAGTAACAGCAATAACAACAGCAACAGTAACAGCAATAACAACAACAACAGCAGCAACAGCAGTATCAACAACATCAATAACAACAGCAACATCAGCAGCCGCAACAACAACAGCAACAACAGTAACAGCAATAACAACAACAACAGCAGCAGCAACAAACAGCAGCAGCCACGCGGCGGTGAGCAGCCGGCGCCCAATCCCCTTCTGCAACCCCCCCCCAACCCGAGCTCTGCGATCCTCTGCGTGTGAAGTTGTTCTCGAGTTTCGTCGGCTAATCTGAAATGGAGTTCGTACGTGGGCCATGAACGCCGCGTTACGTGACACTTGGGCTCCGAGGCTGTTAAAGTTGGCAACTCTGTTCAGTTTCTCTCCACGGCAGCGCATGTTTGTAATAACGACGCGAGGGAGGGAGGGCTTTTTGCGGTGAGTGCTTTAATTAAATCAGAAGTTAACTTTGTCAAGTAAATAATAACGACGACGACGATGATGATCATAGCAATAATGCGCATGTTCCCATCGCTACGATCGCTGAGGTCCCTCAACCCTGTCCCGTCGCATCCGCAGGTCCAGGCGTGCCCTGGCAAGCCTCAAGGGGTGGCGACACACGCTGAGCACGATCGTGAAGCGTGCGTTTACGATGGGCACCATCAGTGTGGATGGCAGCAGCAGCATCGGCACCAAGCTGGCGCCTCGCAGCAAGAAGGGGTTGCCCGGGTTCGAATCCCGACTCGAGGCGTCTTTCTGTGCGAAGTTTGTGCGTTCTCGCCCCGTTCTGCAGTGAGTGAGTGTTAGTGAGAGAGTGAGTGAGAGAGTGTGAGTGAGTATGAATGAGTGTGTGTGAGAGCGTGAGTGAGTTAAAGTGAGTGAGAGTGTGTTTGTGTGTGTGAGATCGAGTGAGAGTGTGAGTATGTCAATGAGAGCGTTTGTGTGAGTATGTCAGAGTGTTTGTGTGAGTGAATGTGTGTGAGTGAAAGAGTGAGTGTGTGTGTATGTCAGTGAATCGTCCCTGGGCCTCCCCTAGGTCGACTCAGCCTCAAATGAGTACCTGGTGCAGTGTGTAAACATCGCCACTGGGGAGACAAAGGCGGCCGGGCGTGGTGTTGACCACCCACCCCCTCGTGTGCCGTGCTGGCCTTCATAGGTGCTCGCTAACAGCACTTGCCCCTACAGTCTGCTAAGGCTACACGGGGGATCTTTATCCTGTGTGGAGTTTGCATGCTCTCTCTCTCTCTGTCTCTCCCCTCTTCTCCATGGAGCTTCCTCCGTGTCCTCCAATGTCCTCCCACGTGTACTATCGACACATTCATCATGAATTGGCTCCAAAGCATCTTAACGATCAAAACCAAATGTAGCCGCAGCAGCAGCGGCAAGACCCTCCCGAAAATTCATTGCGACGTCTCTGCGTCCGTGCCTTTCTTTGATTAACAAACAAAGTATTTTAATAATGATGATCGCATCATTATTATTATAATCTTGGAAACACCGCAGGGTTGAATAGGTTGGCGTCTCGGCGAAGATCACAGCGTTCCACTTTCACCACCGACGCAATCATTAATATTCGAGCACTCCCGGCGTTGAGTTTGAATTTGTTTAGAGGCGCCAATGGAAACGTGGGTTCAACAACAACAACAACAACGAAAATGTGAGATTGAAAGTGGTGAAGGCGTAAGCGCCCAGCAAAACTGTGGTCGCCACTGTGGCTCGGAGATGTTAACTCCCTTGCCTGGTATGCAGGAGGTCGGTAGTTCCATGCCGACACTGACGACTGATTAGAGATTTGCAGTGTTGTGTGCGTGTCTCGCTCTCTAAACAAATGTACAAGTCTCCCGTAGCCAAACGCTGCGGTGACCTTCAGTGGAGGTTGACACACTGCACGTTGCCATCGGCCGTGTGGCTCAGCCGAATCTCGCCGGGGGTAACAGACTTGTGCATTTCCTGCGGTGCCAGGGAGGATCTGCCCCACGAATACTTACACTGCCAGCGGCTCAAACCAATGTTCCGCCTTTTGTGGGACATCTCCAGGAAACTGGGGGTGCCCTTCTACAACAGCAGCTTCGTATATGGAGTGTTGCCTTACCTGGCGAACAAGCGCCATGACCTCGCCAACTTCGCCTGTGCTCAGGCGAAGATGGCAGTGTACAGAACGAGGAAAAAGATGCTGC
Organism: Entosphenus tridentatus; assembly: GCA_014621495.2. Lineage (NCBI taxonomy): Eukaryota > Metazoa > Chordata > Hyperoartia > Petromyzontiformes > Petromyzontidae > Entosphenus > Entosphenus tridentatus. The sequence continues at coordinate 959,975 of CM025665.2, forward strand.
AAGGTGACACTGACGGCTGCTCTGCGCTTCCAGCGTTCAGGGGCCTGCTCAAGGCGCGGCTCCGGCAGGAGCACGCATACCACACACATGTCGGTGATGTGCACGTCTTTTTCAAATGCTGGGGGGCCGGACAAGCCCCTCTCTGTACCAGCGTGGACGACATCCTCGTGTTCACCTTCTGAAGCGCTCGCTCGTCACCGTGGCGTGCGCGATGACCACCACCACCACGTGACTTTACTTTCGTGTTGTGCGCGGTGCATTTAGCGTCACAGCGCGTGGATTTGTAAAAGCGTTTGTTTTATTTGTTTGCTGGTGACTTTGTGTATTTCATATCGGAATAGCCTCCAGTGCTGTTGCTGCTGGCGGCAATAAAAGTTGTTTAAAAGTCAAAAGTCTCCGTGGTCGCGCGGTTTTTTTCTCCAGGTGTCGCCACGCGGGTTTTCATGCCTCCACATTTAGAATAAACATCGCGCGCCCAGAGTTGTTTTGGCCGCCGTAAATGTCCACACGACGACGACGATGATGAACCACTTCCGCTGAGCTATCGTTTGGGTCGCTTCTGAAAAAGAGCTACTCCAAAGCTCAGCTGGGGGGCCTTACACCTGGCCACATAAAATCAGTAGATCGTTGATTTGTTTTAGTTTTTAGCCTGCTCACTCTGGAACCATATTTTGTTTGTCGCAGGTATATTTGGCCTGCTCGTCCACGCCGCCTTTGATGAGCCTCGACGCCTTTTGGAGGAGGCGTGGAGCTCGATAACCCCGGCAACTCTCGCCCTGCACCGCACGCGACCTGACAATCAACTCCCTGCAGCGAGACACATTCACACCGCTGCTGGGTGCTCAGAGCACGAGGAGGTGGGAGACGGGGGAGGTGGTATAAGAAACTCGCCCCCCCCACCCCCCCAAGTGTTTCAGCTGCCGCGCCGGGAGATGGAGTTGAACCGGAGCACTCAAGGTTGCAAGTCCGGTGCCGTGTTAACCGTGACGAGGCCTCTGCAAGGTAAAAGGTGAAAGCAACGAGCCTACCTTTACCCTACCTTTTACCCTACCTTTTACCCTTACCCCATACAAATTACCCGATTGCAGGGTAATTGCTGGGGTACTATTACACATGAAAAAGGTTTATAACAGGTAAATGGTAGGTAGAGCGCTTTATTCATCTAAATATATATAAAAGGGAAATTTGTGAATATGTGTGTCTGTTCGAAATGTTTATCATACTTCCCAACATGCAACAAACTTGAAATTTGGCAAGTGGGTAGCTTCCAGACTGTACACCTTTGCCTTTTTGGGGGGGGGGGCCCGCAATAATGGATATATTTTGTACGGCAAGTGAGCGGTGACGTCACATCTGTGATGTCACCCGCATGCGGCAGCGTCACGCAGTGTGCCTGCTGACGTCACCCCCACCCCCACCCTTCGCGTAGGCCGTGTATTAATCCAAGACAAGAATCCAAGTCTCTGGCGAAGCCGGGTAGTAAAGCTAGTCTAGAATACTCTCGATGATTCCAATTTTAAATGGAGGCCACGGACTGCGCCACGGAGCTTTTAGCGAGCGGTAAACAAGGTGTTTACCTTGCTGAGGCCTAACTGTGACGCCGCTACTGTGTTGAGCAACCCACACGTTTGACACGGGAGGGCTTTCGTGACATCCGTGTTACGATTCACGATTTATTGTAAAATCCCAATTGCGTACGAGCGCGTGTGTGTGTGTGTGTGTTGTACACACACACATGGAGCGGTAGTGTAGCGGTTAACGCGCTGCGCTACGAACCTGGCGACCCGGGTTCGATTCCCGCAAACGGCCAACACTGGCGAAGATTATCTGAACCGGTCCTGGGCCTCACCTAGGTCGACTCAGCCTCAAATGAGTACCTGGTGCGGTGTGTAAACATCGCCACTGGGGAGAGAAAGGCGGTCGGCCGGGCGTGGTGCTGGCACCCCACCCCTCGTGTGCCGTGCCGGCCTTCACAGGTGCTACTCAGCTAACAACACTTGCCCCGACAGTCTGTGAAGGCTATACGAGGGATCTTTGTCTTTGTGTGTGTCGTGCACCCCTTCCACCACCCGACGCGAACATCTCGTACAATTTCATCGCCGTCAAACCACTGGACACCATCTCTTCAGGTGTTCATTCTAAATCTACGCTTCTATGTAAGGAACGAGACAGGTGGACTTCTCCACAGATCTGGCTGATGAAGCTGGTTGTAATTATTGGCGAAACGTCGTACTTCAGATTGTAAATGTTGTGGCTTGGCTCTCCAACACACAACCGGTGCGTGCTGTACTAGTATACTCCACTATACACTACACTATACACTACACTATACACTACACTATACACTACACTATACACTACACTACTATATACTACACTACTATATACTACACTACTATACACTACACTATACACTAGTGCTGTACTAGTGACGAATTGGCCACGTTCTGTTTACGAGACAACTCTTACTAGTTGGCTGTGTCGGGTGGTGGCGGGTTCTAACGACACATTTATATACTTACACGATCTAACCTAAAAAAAAACTCTCTATTATGCACTGGACACCTGATGGCAGGGAGCCGGAAGACAGGATTCGTGGAACGCTGTTAGGAAACTTTAATATCGCCACACGCGTACAGACCCACGGGGTTGAACAACCGTACGTACGGACGCGCATACATTCAAATGCATACAAAAAGTAATCTGTATCGTAGACTATATATTTATATATCTCCATATATGACGACGACAACAACAACAACACATTCTTCTGCCTACGTTGCTTCGTCTTCAGGGATGACATTCGAAACGCGACTGTTTAGCGCGTGGCTATGGAACAGCTGAACCCATCGCGGGCCCGTGAGTCCAGCGGTTTCTTAAACTTTTACTGTGACCTTGCCCGCCTCTGGTTCTCCATGTTACAATGGTAATCATGAAATAAACTCCTTTAAAAAAGTTATTTTTTTTAAACAACGGTTTTATTAACAACTTCGTTTAACTACGTCAATGATGCTGCGCGCCTGCTCCCACATCAACGCTTACTTCAATTAATTGATTACTTTATAAATTAATATTCAGTGTACAACTTTTGTTTGTGTGGAGTGCGGGTGCCCGTAACTCGTTGACACGGAGCAGGCGCGTCTGAGACACGTGTCGCCTGAGACACGTGTCGCCTGAGACACGTGGTGCCTGAGACGTCACGTGGTGCCTGAGACGTCACGTGGTGCCCGAGACAACACGTGGTGCCTGAGACAACACGTGGCGCCTGCTTCTTGGGCGAAGCGATTTGAGAGTTTAGGGACCGTGGCGTTTTTGACCTACCCATATCAATATTTCATTATTAAGCCGTACATACAAAATGTGAATTGCTTTAAAAGAGCCAATTAATTGATTAATTGATACAGGCAATACATTGTCACCGGATCTGAGTACGTGTGCAAAATTTGGAATTCGTTGGAAGTGGACGAAATTTTGATTACAAGATTTGACCACGACAAACATAGGAGTCAAGTTAAATAAAACCGTTGAAAAATAAGAATGGGTTTAACCCTTTCTGGCAATAAAACAGGAATTATGTTAAGGTGTTCAAACACCAAATGGACACCTTTTGTAAGGAATCAAGTTAGCGCATTAACCACACACACCCGGTAGTTGTGGTGATCATGGTGTAGGACCAATCAACAAGATTCTGCTTGTCTTGAAGCAATGCTGCTGAGATCACGTGCTCCCAGAAGGCCGTGCGTGCTGGCCAATGGGTTTCGTAAGAAATACTCTTTTTTATACCTTATACATAGAGGGAGACTGATTATTACGTGTGAAAGACGCAGGGTCGTGATAGGTGGAGGGTGGGTGGCTTGTGGGTGAGGCATTCATTCAGCAGTAGATTGATCATGGCTGACGATGGTGGTGGTGGTGGTTAGCGCGCTGCGCTATGAACCCGGCTACCCGAGTTCGGTTCCTGCTCACGGCCAACAACAGTGACGATTATCTGAACCGGTACTGGGCTTCCCCTAAGTGGACTCAGCCTCAAATGAGTACCCGGTACGGTCAGTAAACATCGCCACTAGGGAAACAAAGGCGGCCGGTCGTGGTGTTGGCCACCCACCACCTCCTGTCTCCTGCCGGCCTTAATAGGTGCTCGCTAACAGCACTTGCCCCAACAGTCTGCTAAGGCTATACGGGGGATCTTTGTCTTTTGGTAGTGGTAGTGTTGGAAATGGGTGTGGAATGACAATGGAGGAGCTGTGGTACAGAGACTGTGCGTTTGGTTAAATATGTCGTGGATTGTTAGGATTTTATCAATTGTACAACGTTTATGTCAGCGGCGAACTGAAATAACCGCGATTGCCCCTTGAAAGTGAAGGACGGAGAGTGTCCAGCGATTTGGAGGAATTCGTAGGAGAATGAAACGGCAACATCAAAAAGTCGATGAAAACATCCGAACAAAGTCCTAATCATTCGGGTTAAGAATAATAACAGATGCAGATGAGCCTGGTTAAAACAACAAGTCGGAGAAACTCCAGGGAGATCTAAGGGGGAGGGATGTCAAGACAAATTTGAGAAATACGTCGCAAACGATCGAGAGATGGAAAATATGGTGAACATTTTTCTACAAAATCCCATTTAAATCTGGTGGAAAGTCAAGATGATCTGGGGAGAGTTGAGAAAATCTCCAAAATAAGGTGGGCGGGGCGAAAAAAACTGATGAATCTTTTTAAAATGAAGAGAAAGTATTTCATTTTATTTTTATTTTACTTTTATTAATTAAATTTTTTTACCTACGTGACTTTACCGAAAAAACCTAAGAATATGAATCCTTGCAGTCACGAAAGCTTCAAATCTAGAATACCCTCTACGGGGAGGAATTCCACCTATCTGCTAGAGTTTTTAACAGACAACGAGACAAGAAGTCACAGCTTCTCGAGACGTTAGCCTTCCTCAAGAGATGCCGAGATAACAAGGTAATACCCATCGCTTTCACACTCACATCTGCTGCTGTGTCCTCACCGAACTCTAACTTGGAATTTATCTTACTTGATACAGCTATCGTGCTGTGACGGTTCCACCTGAAGAAGGAAGCTTGTGTTGCCTCCGAAACGTCGTGATTTTTATTTATTTTTATTTTACATTTATTAATTTATTTATTTATTTTTTTCCTACGTGACTTTACCGAAAAAACCCTAAGAATATGAATAAGACAAAGTGTGGCTCACGACCAACACGGGCCCCCAACTTCACTCACGAGGCGGCGCGCCACCCGGGAGACGCGGGCTCCGATTGGTGGAGTGAGCAGCCTCACCGAGGCTCCCTGTTGTGAGCCACGGCTCGGCTCAACGCTTAAAGACGCCGGCTCAAGTGGAGCCGTGGCTCAAAGCCGTGCGCTTATACTAGAGCCGGCTCTGAGATAATATCACCGTAATCCCTTGAGCTGAGCCGAGAGCCTAGCCACGCCTGAGCCGCTCACTCCTGATCAGTGGCGCAGTGACTACATTATTAGTGGTGTAGTTACTACATTATCAGTGGTGTAGTAACTACATTATCAGTAGTGTAGTAACTACATTGTCAGTGGTGTAGTAACTACATTACTAGTGGTGTAGTAACTACATTATCAGTAGTGTAGTAACTACATTATTAGTGGTGTAGTAACCACATTATCAGTGGTGTAGTAACTACATTGTCAGTGGCGTAGTAACTACATTATCAGTGGCATAGTAACTACATTATCAGTGACGTAGTAACTACATTATCAGTGGCGTAGTAACTACATTATCAGTGGTGTAGTAACTACATTATCAGTGACGTAGTAACTACATTATCAGTGACGTAGTAACTACATTATCAGTGGTGTAGTAACTACATTATCAGTGACGTAGTAACTACATTATCAGTGACGTAGTAACTACATTATCAGTGACGTAGTAACTACATTATCAGTGACATAGTAACTACATTATCAGTGACGTAGTAACTACATTATCAGTGACGTAGTAACTACATTATCAGTGACGTAGTAACTACATTATCAGTGGCGTAGTGACTACATTATCAGTGGTGTAGTAACTACATTAACAGTGACGTAGTAACTCCATTATCAGTGGCGTAGTAACTACATTATCAGTGGTGTAGTAACTACATTAACAGTGACGTAGTAACTACATTTTCAGTGGTGTAGTAACTACATTATCAGTGGTGTAGTAACTACATTAACAGTGACGTAGTAACTACATTATCAGTGACGTAGTAACTACATTATCAGTGGCGTAGTAACTACATTATCAGTGGCATAGTAACTACATTAACAGTGACGTAGTAACTACATTATCAGTGGTGTAGTAACTACATTAACAGTGACGTAGTAACTACATTATCAGTGGTGTAGTAACTACATTATCAGTGGTGTAGTAACTACATAATCAGCAGTGCAGTAACTACATTATCAGTGGTGTAGTAACTGCATTATCAGTGGTGTAGTAACTACATTGTCAGTGGCGTAGTAACTACATTATCAGTGGTGTAGTAACTACGTTATCAGTGGCGTAGTAACTACGTTATCAGTGGTGTAGTAACTGCATTATCAGTGGCGTAGTAACTACATTATCAGTGGCGTAGTAACTACATTATCAGTGGCGTAGTAACTACATTATCAGTGGCGTAGTAACTACATTATCAGTGGCGTAGTAACTACATAATCAGTGACGTAGTAACTACATTAACAGTGACGTAGTAACTACATTAACAGTGACGTAGTAACTACATTATCATTGGGGCACCAGAGATCTGCTTTCAACTCGTATCTTTGGGCAACACGGGGGGCGAAGGGGGAGAGGGGTGGGGGGGCAATGCACATCCTTGCCTGCTGATGAGTGATGACGTCTGTTGACGATGATGCTGACGAGTGATGAGGTCTATTGACGGTGATGCTGATGAGTGACGAGGTCTATTGACGGTGATGATGTTTGATGCTGATGAGTGATATGGTTGATCGACGATGATGATCGATGGTGACTGATGGTCGATGATTGATTGATCACGATGGTTGATGATGATTACCGTTTGATAATTGATGAAGATGATTGATGACGGTGGTGGTTGACGTATCATTGATAACGGATGATTATTACAAAGTGCCATTGTTGATTGATAATTGGTGGATGATGGTGATTGATGTCAATAACAACAATTACTGGTTGATAATTGTGCAGATTATGATGATGATCATCATTAATGATGGTGATTCCCACGCTCACGACCACATCCACTTCACCAAACCTCACATACTCGCGTGGTGAAGTATGGTCAACACGCACCCCCCCCCCCCCCCCCCGTCTATTGAAGATGGAAACAAGGAGGATTTCTCCAAAACTCCTGCGGCTGTCCCGCCTGATGATGCTGATCGTTGCAATTACCGGCGAAACGTCACCAGGCACTCGAATTGTAAACGTTGCAGTGGGTATTCATATTCTTGGTTCTTTCGGTAAAGTCACGTCGAAGGAAAATTATAAAATAATATTAATATAAAACAATATAAATATTATTGTATTATTTTCCTTCTACGTGACTTTACCGAAAGAACCAAGAATATGAATCCCTGCAGTTACGAAAGCTTTAAATCAAGGTTGTTGTGGGTTTTACTCTCCACCACACAACCGGTTAGCGTTGAACTAGTAACGATTCGGCCACGTGTTGTTGACATGACAAACCCCTTACTAGTTGGATGCGTGTCGGGTGGTGGTGGTGGCGGGTTTCACGACACATTCATGTTTACACCACCTAACCCCCCCCCCCAAAAATAATGTCTCTATTATGAACCAATCGTAGTTGCGCAAATGTGCCGCGTGGTCCTGAAAAGCATCGCTGCAAATTTGCCGAGTGCATCTCCCTGTAAGCAAATTCAGTTGAACGCAACCGAGTTGCAAGCAACCGATTGCAAGCAACCGATCGCAACCAGTCGCAGAGGCATCCGCATACGGTGTGCAATTCGGTTCCGCGCAACCAATTGGTGCAGTTGCTCACAGACAATCGCAGAGGTGTCCACACGCAAGCGATACAGTTGCACGCCACCCTTTGCAGAGACGTCCACGCGTGAGACAGAGTCGGTTGCAAGCAACCAAATTGCAAGCAACTGAGAGAAACTGCTTTCAGAGTCGTACAAGCGAGTCCGTATCTTGTGTGCACGTGTGTACACGCGCGCGTCTGTGCTAGTTTAGTCTAAATATGCCAGATAACAGCATGCAACATCGTACGACCAAATCATCAATTGTCCAGCATTTTAGCAATCCGTGCAAAGTTGTTATTGACCTTAATTAGTCAATCAATTCCACAAACCCATATTCCTGCAAACTCAGACAAGCTATTGCAAACTGCTCAATACAATCTGTAATACATTCCTTCAGGAGGTTAAGAGTACAAATTTCAGATTCCATAAAACGGCATTTGGGAGATATATTATGTGTATAAAATTATATTATATCTATTTTTCTTATTGCCAGAGCGAGCAGCTCAAGATCGCAAGGTTGCGAGTTCAAACCCCGGTTGGGAAGTTAAATCAGAGCCCATCATCCCTCGCGGGTCGATAAAGTAAGGACCACTCTGTGGGGAAGTCAAACAGCGATTTGTCCACCCACCCCATCCGTCCCCGCCATAGGAACGTGGAATGTCCCCCAACTAGCTTAGGGCTGTCGATTGTAAATAAGCGCCAATCATGCCTCGAATGCTCAATGCTCATTTGCGCGAGGCAAACTCTTTCGAGTATTAACTAGGGCAGCCGCCGGGCGGGGTTTGAACCGCGAACCTCTGCTGCTGCTGCTGCTGCTTCGACAACGAGCGGCAGAACGCGCCACCACTCAATCCCCGCGTGACCCCATCGCGTGCAGCAGGGGGTGGTAGTGGTAGGGGGGCTGACGAAAGAAGATGGTCCCAGCGCGAAACGTCGGACGCTTCGTCCGCGGAGAGCACCACGCAAGTTGTGACGTCCTCGGCCCGTGTACTCCCGGCTCTCTCAAAATATATCCTCTATGAAAACTACATCCGTCAGTCACTTTAAAAGGTCTGCCTCTTTATCTCTTGTTCCAAAATACACATCTCTCTCTAGTATATATCGTATCATAATATATCTTTAGTCGTAGCAACACCAACAATAATCTTCCTGTGTTTTAATCCAAGCGAGTATAAATAATGCACTTTCGGCGTGGGACTGGTCAGACCCGCGGTGGCAGAGTTCATCAGTGCTGAACCATGACCCTGACCCTAACCCTAATCCTGACCCTATCCCTGACCCTAACCCTATCCCTGACCCTAACCCTGACCCTAGCCCTAATTCTGACCCTAACTCTGACCCTAACCCTGACCCTAGCCCTGACACTAACCCTAATCCTGACCCTGACTCTAACCCTAACCCTGACCCTAACCCTGACCTTAACCCTATCCCTGACCCTAACCCTGACCCTAGCCCTAACTCTGACCCTAACCCTGACCCTGACCCTAGCCCTGACACTAACTCTAACCCCAACCCTGACCCTGACTCTAACCCCAACCCTAAACCTGACCCTAACCATAACCATAACCCTAACCCAAACCCTGACCCTGACTCTAACCCGAACCCTGACCCTAACTCTGACCCTAACCCTGACTCTAACCCTGACCCTAATCCTAACCCATGCGCGATACGAACATCGCAGCTCTGCACACACAACGTACGTGGGCGCAAGGGGCTCGTCGCAAGCTCAAGCAGGCTTGAGCCTGGGTAAAAGTGCTCGCATGGGCGATGACCACACCGTGCACAAACAGCAGTCCGTGGCGGCGGCGGCGGTGGCGGTGGTGGCTACGCTACACGTGGCTGCCTGTGATCCAGCACTGTGGACGCAGCAGCAGCGAGGGTTGGCGGATCATGCGCAGATGTTGTGTGAAACTCCCTTCCCGTGGGGTGTCGAGGAGGAACCGCATTCACCTGCCATCGCCAGGTGAATGGCGATACAGTAAAACAAAAATGTGTGGGCTCCACCTGATTCAGCTGTGCGGGATAGAGTGTTTCCCCCTCGCTGCATTAGCGTGGCTTTTCTCCATGCACGCTCTCGGTTTCCTCCCGCACGCGAACACTCAACCATTGGCCCATGACACCTTAACACGTGGAGAATCGCAGAACTTAGGTGATCGTTGGTAGCGCCGGCTCCTCGCCACCGCGTGGCTGCTGCTGCTGCCTTCCCGCTCCTGGTCTGTGGCTCCTCCCCCTGGCGCCTCCTCTGAGTCGTCCTCTCTCTCTCTCTGAGTCGTCCTCTATCCCTCTGAGTCGTTCCCTCTCTCTCTGAGTCATCCTCTCTCTCTGAGTCGGTCTCTCCCTCTCTGAGTCATCCTCTCTCTCTCTGAGTCGTCCCCTCTCTCTGAATCGTCCTCTCTCTCCCTGAGTCGTCCTCTTTCTCTCTCTGAGTCATCCTCTCTCTTTCTTCTCTCTACGAGAGCGATGAGCTGGTACCGTGCGGTGGTGGTGGTGGCGCGGCGTTACGAGTTGACTTTTGCTCTTATTATACCGTACTTCTATGCTACCTGCGTGCTACCCGCCTTCACCAATCGGCAATGACCGGCGTGGTGAAGTATGGTTAAATAACCCCCCCCCAGACCCGCACGGCGTGAGAAGGCGTTCATCCAGCAGTGGACTCAAGAAGGATCTGGCTGCACTCGTTCACCTGCAGACCTCTCACCGATGGTTTGAACCTAGTTGCTGTACTGCACTGGACACGCCCCCCCCTAGGACATCACGGAGCTACCTTGAGAATCCCTTCCTCAAGTGGCCTCTTTAAGACACACTTAAGACTAAATCACAACAACAACAACATATTGTAGCAGGTAATGACCGCTTGAGCTACGTAGCTCTTTTTCAGCAGCGACCCGGCCACAAATGATAGCTCAACGAAGGGGCTCATCCTCACGTGGACATTCACAGAAGGGGCCAAATCTTGATTTGAAGCTTTCGTGACCGCAGGAATCCATACTCTTTGGTTCTTTCGGTAAAGTCACCTAGTTAGAAATACAATATAATACAACAAATCACGACGTTTCGATCGCAACACAAGCGATCGTCACCATTAGCCTGGCTAATCATCATCAGCCTGGCTAATGACGACCGCTTGTGTTGCGATCAAAACTTCGTGATTTCTTTCATTTTATTTTATTTCTAACCACGCGACTTTACCGAAAGAACCGAAGAGTATGGACCCAAATATTCTGAATGCACGTCGATTCTTAACTTGCGGCTGCACTGCGCTACGAGCCGAGCGGGAGGACCACCCAAGTTCGATTGCCGCTCACGGCCAACATCGATGACGAATACCTGGACCGAGCCTGGGCCTCCTATAGGTCGACTGAGTCTTTTAAAAAAGAGGTGTTACCTGGTGCGGTGCATTACACTGGTCAACAAAAAAAAAATTCTGGCCTGGACTTTTGCAGCTGTTTTAGACTAATTTCAGGGTGCTGATTCCAAATCTGATCTCATGCTATCGGCATACCCCATTTTCATTGATTTTACCCTAAATTAACTCTGTCACTTATGATTGCAAGTTGTTGCGAGTCAGTGACTGCTTTAGTGTTAAAATATGGTGCTGTATTTTTAGGATAGTGTGTTTATAATATCATTTTAAGTAGATATCCACATTTATTTAATATTTTTCTTCCGCAGTTTTTATTGAAAATGCAATATTTGATATCTCAAAAACCTGATGTGATAGACAAAAACTGATGCCAGATTTGGAATCAGCACCCCAAAATTACCTTAAAGCCATTGGAATACCTTATGCCAGAAAAAGTGTGTTGACCAGTGTAATCTAAACTAAAAGTTTAGTTTGTTTTACCAGGTAAGGTCCCATTGAGCTGTCAAGCAGCGACCCGGCCACAAGCTCAACGAAGTGGCTTATCATCACGTGGACATTCATAGCAGGAGCCAAATACTGTATCAACGCAAGTTAACTCTATGCGTTTATAAAGATAAAAAATCCATGCGGCCACCACGGGGAGTGAGACGAGCAAACTCCAAATATACAGGAGGCATCATCAGGGTCGGGATCGAACCTACGACCTCCTGAAACGTCAATCACCTGGCGGTCAAACCGATATTTTTTTAGTTCTCTGAGCTGTAATTTCGCAAAATAAAGCGCAGAACCAAATTTCATTTGATGCCTTTTTCGTGCAGTCATTTGTGGCAAGTCTGAGACCATCAACTCACTCACAACGCAGTCTATGTGAGCCTATGGGTCTCCATGTGAGTCTCTATCGTTCACTCGCGTTTGAAAAATATCATCGGTCTGAGACAATCAAACTCACTAATTTCCCTTAAGAAACCGCTGTAATCACAACTCGGTCTGTGTGAGCCTATGGGTCTCCATGTGAGGCCTTATCTTTCACTGGCGTTTCAAAAATATAGTCGGTCTGAGACCATCAATCTCACTCACTTCCCTTCAGAACCCGGCTTAATCACAACTCAGTCTGTGTGAGCCTATGGGTCTCCATCTTTCACTGGCACTACAAAAATATCGTTGGGACTGACTGTTTTTTGGCACACTCACCGCGTGTGTGAGAGGGCGGTGACACAACGGTTAGCGTTGGTTGGTCTTGGTGGCTCCCGGTGGGTTCTTGTAGGTGCTGGTAGGTCCTGGTGGGTTCTGGGGGTTTCTGGTAGGTCCTGATGGGTCCTGGAACGTCCTGGTGGATTCTGGTGGGTGTTTATGGGTTTTGGTGGGGCTAGGTGGGTCCATGTGGGTCTGAGTGGGTCTGGGTGGGTCGAGGTGGGTTCTGGTGGGGTTTATGGTGGATTATGGTAGGTTCTAGTCAGTCTGCGTGGGTTTTGATGGCTTTTGGTGAGTCTATTTGGGTCCTGGTGTGTCTAGGTAGGTTCTGATGGGTTCTGGTAGGTTCTGGTGAGCTTAGCTGGGTCTTGATGGGTTGGTTGGTCTTGATGGGTTTGGTGGGTCTGGGTGGTTCCTGCTGGGTCCTGGTGGGTCTAGGCGGGTCCTGGTGGGTCTAGGTAGGTCAAAGTGGGTCCAGATGAGTCCTGGGTGGGTGCCCCCACGTCACTCGTGCCAGGCCGGGTGCGAGAAGGTGATGTTGTAGGCCCTGGCCCAACGTCCGAACACCCGCTTCTCGGTGAGGAAGCGGTGGTGGCTCCCGCGGCGCCCGCGCTCATGCCAGATGTACATGGAGCACTCGTCGGCGCCCGCCGGCTCGTAGTAGTGGTACGGCACGCGCCGGTGCGCGGGGGACCTGGCGCCACGCGCGCAGAGAGGGCATCAGTCATCGTCATTGTCATCATTGTCGAAACCATCATCGTCATCGTTGTCGTCGTCATCGTCGTCATTGTCGAAGCCATCGTCGTCATCGTTGTCGTCGTCATCTTCATCATTGTCGAAGCCATCGTCGTCATCGTTGTCGTCGTCATCGTCGTCATTGTCGAAGCCATCGTCGTCATCGTTGTCGTCGTCATCTTCATCATTGTCGAAGCCATCGTCGTCATCGGTGTCGTCGTCATTGTCGAAGCCATCGTCGTCATCGGTGTCGTCGTCATTGCCGAAGCCATCGTCATCATCGTTGTCATCGTCATCGATGTCATTGTCGAAGCCATCGTCATCATCGTTGTCATCGTCATTGTCGAAGCCATCATCGTCATCATCTTCGTCATTAACATCCTCGCCGTCGTCATTATCGTGATTGTTGTTGTCTTCGTCATACTCTTAGGTTTTTTCGCTAAAGTCACGTAGGTAAAAAAAATGAAAATAACTAAATTAAATCACGACGTTTCGGAAGCAACACAAGCCTCCGTCATCAGGTGTAACTGCTCCAGTAAAATTACTGTAGCGTGTGAAGAGAGCTATTCAAGACACGTGTTTTTTTATAGGGTGCTGGGAAGGGAGGAGCCAATTAGTCGGGGCAGGGGGGGGAGATAACCATCTCAGTGCTTGTACACTACATGTACGGTGCTTGTACACTGCAAGTACGGTGCTTGTACACTGCATGTACGGTGCTTGTACACTGAATGTACGGTGCTTGTACACTGAATG
>CM025665.2:1024718-1049642 GCA_014621495.2 Entosphenus tridentatus
CTTGTAGATGTTGAGCTTCCAGCTTGTAGGTGTTGAGCTTCCAGCTTTTAGATGTTGAGCTTCCGGCTTGTAGGTGTTGAGCTTCCAGCTTTTAGATGTTGAGCTTCCAGCTTTTAGATGTAGAGCTTCCAGCTTGTAGACATAGAGCTTCCAGCTTGTAGACGTATAGCTTCCAGCTTGTAGACGTGGAGCTTCCAGCTTGTAGAACGAAGCGACCCCGGTCCCTCTCAGAGACCCACCTTATATCCTCCCGGGTAGGGACTGGCTCCACCCTCGGCCCCGCCCGCATTCTCGAGCGTTCGAGCTCCCTCTCGAGAGCTCTCCCTGGACACGTGATCACTCCCTAGCTCCTCCACCTGGGGCCTTATCTCTGGACACTCCAGATCACGTGTCTATGGGGTCAACCAGAGTGCCACAGGCCAGGGCAACCCTGTCCCTGGGCTGACACTCTCCCGCTCCCCGTTGTGGGAGCTCGCACTATACGCTATGCGTGGTGCCCACGCTATCCCAGCGCTCACCAAGCCCTGCTAGGACTGGTACTACACCGATCTACGGGTGTACGCGATGACGGTGCATCACACGCCGTGCTACGCTAAAGCCGGCATCACACGGCAACCCACCCAGTGCTGTCCGCGACGTAAGAAAATTGCACGCCACGGCCATCCTGGGCCGGCACGCTACAGTGACATCCCCGATGTCACTACATCTGGATTACTTAATAACTTAACTCAAAATCACTGAACCCAATCAGGTGCAGAGATCAGAGGTGAAGGGGGTGGGGTATCGACACATACTTACGCGATCAAACCCAAAAACCTTTATTATGAATATCGTCTTCGTCGTCATGGACCATCATCATCACCTCGTCGTACAACCGTTTAAAAATGCGCTTTTGAGTTTGTACGTAGGTGTACGAGTGTGCACACACTCCGTGTCTCCGTGTGTCTCCCCCATGTGCCCGTGTCCCCACGTGTACCTGTACCCCCCCGTCCCTGTGTATCCTTATGTGCCCCCCCTCCCCCCACGTCTCCGTGTCTGTCTCCGACGTGTCCTCATGCGTGCGCCTGTGTTCTCGTGCGTGTCTCCATGTTCTCATGCGTGTCCCCGCGTCTTTGTGTTCTCACATGTCCCCATGTGCCCCTGCGTGTCCCCACGTGTCTCCATGTGTGCCCCTGCGTGTCCCCGTGTTCTCACGCATGTCCACGTGTGTCCACGCGCGCCCCAGCCTGGCATGAGGGACGGGACAACGCGCCGCGTCCGCGTGCCCAAGTGCGCCCCAACGCTGGGCATCGCCATCGAGGGCGGCGCCCACACCCGCCAGCCGCTGCCTCGCATCGTCACCGTGCAGGCGAGAGGGAGACCGCTCTCTTTTTTTTTACGATCAGTGGAAACAAGAAGATGCTCGGTGTATTCGGCACTTTGCTTCGTTCATCATTTCGTAATTTTTTTTAATTAAATGTTTTAAATAACTTTGCTTTATGTAAACCCCCACCTCTCGCTCACTCTCTCGCTCACTCTCTCGATCACTCTCTCGCTCACTCTCTCGCTCACTCGCTCACACCGTGACCTCGTCACGCCACGACCCCGTGCGTGCCCCCATTTAACCCCATGTCCCCGTGGCCTGATCTGACCCCGTTACACCCCCCACCCCCGCCCCGTCGCGCGCAACCAGGAGGGCGGATCGGCGCACGCGTGTGGACTGCTGCGCGTGGGCCAGCTGCTGTTGGAGGTGGACGGCACGAGCCTCCGTGGGCTGCAGCACCACGACGCCGCGCGCGCCATCGCCCTGGCGTTCCGCGAGCCCAGCACGTCGCACATCAGCTTCCTCGTCGCCGACTACTCCATCGCTCCCTGAGGGGGGGGCGCCGACTCCCACACGCAGACCGCTCCATCGCTCCCTGAGGGGGGGTGGGGGGGGCGCACCCCCACACGCAGACCGCTCCAGGATTGGGGGAGGGGACAGTGACCTGGTTTGAAACATTGATGTCGTCACAAGCAATTCACAATAATACAGGATAAGCGGCGTTCATGTTGCATCGTGGAACACGGGGGCAGAGCAACGAGTGCTCTGTGGAAGACACCACAACACGGCATGGGGGTCAGGCATGACGGAACAGAGTGGAGCTTGATTCGAAGCTTTCGTGACCGCAGGGAGTCATACTCTTTGGTCTTTCGGTAAAGTCACGTGGGTAGAAAATAAACCCGTGTATAACCTCTGGTTGCGGTAGCTCTCTCGCATTTCCTCCTGCCTCAGCAGTCCGCCTGCTGTATTGTTTCACCTGAAGACGATGGCTTGTGTTGCTATCGAAACGTCGCGATCTATGAATTGTTTTTTTTTCTATCCCCGTGACTTTACCGAAAGAACCAAAGAGTAGGAACAAAAGAAACCAACCAACGCGACCCTGGAGCACTCTCGAATGAAACAAGGGGTGGGACACGCGTGCACGAGATCGAAGAGGCAATAACGTGGCATGGGCCGCGCTGCACGGAACACGGAGCGGAGGACGCGTGCCCTCCCGTGTACGGCACTCGCCCAACAAGGGCTGAGCATTTTGTTTTGGCCACCGTTAACGAGGGGCACCGGTCGGATATCCACCCGCGCACACAATCACGGACGCGAGACAGCGTGGCCCGAGAGCAGGGAGCACAATGGCATCAGCATCCACATCTTCACAACAGGAATAGCCACTGTTACGGCAGCAGAAGCAGCGATTAGCGCTGCCCCCATTTCCAGTGCAGACCAAATCCCGGACATGACCTCGTTCAGCCTCGGTCTGTCATCATAAGCCGTGCAGTCCCACCGCATTCAGGGCTCAACACGCGTTGCCACTGCAAGGCCTCGGCACCGAATACACACGCGGCTGCCACCGATTCACGGACTGTACCGGGTCGCACCTTCGGGACGACAACTCGTAGCAGCAGCAGCACCTGCATCTGACCGCAGCGAAGTGAACAGCGGGAACTTCGTACAGTCACACGGCGACCAGCCGCCCCCGTGACGCGGAAACCCCAGCAGCGGTGGCGCATTCGCCGCTTCTCGAAGAGGTTGGCGGTTCCAATCCAGTGGCCGCCCTGGTTATCACTGCGGCAGTGTGCGTGTTGACCGTAGCAATACCCTGGTTATCACTGCTGCGGTGCGCGTGTTGACCGAAGTAATGTACGGCTACGCGCCGTCTTCTGTTTCCCGGTGGACGTTTAAAGATCCCGTGATCTCGTTCACAAGAGCAGGCCCCACTGTGCGTGCCGGGTGCTGCGGTCCAAATTTGCCAAATTAGAAAAATGACACCGCAAGTTACTTGAATTGGGATCGCACGCAGCAATCATTGCCCTGCCCCTCCCCCTACCGGCCAAATAATATCCCAGGGCACTCGGGGAAATGAGACTCATCCTCCTGGCCTCTTGACTTCTCACCTGGTTCAACAGAACGACACTTGAACTGGACAAACAGGAACATAGTCCCACCCCACATTGAAATACACACACACACACGCGAGTGAAATACACTATACGCTAAGTCCTCGCTTAACGCGCGGTGTTCACACTAAAATGCGTTTCCGCTACAAAGCGGTTCTTCCATCCGGGAACACTTTTCACGCAACGCAGAATTCGCACCGTTATGACGTTAATTTCTGAGCGGTCAACGACAAACTACTTTCTTGAGCCGCGCAGCTGAGCGGAGTGATACATTAACGCGGCGGGGTGCCCTCAGTAATGTCCCGCCATCTCACTGTGTGGTGGGCGTAGTAGTAGCAGCACATCGTGTCTCCAAACGTTACCGGGGGAAACTGTTTTTTGCTTTACGCATTTTTCACTTAACGCGCACTTTCCAGGAATGCATTGACCACGTTAGATGAGGACTTACTGTATACACACAAACATACACGTGGAATTTAAACAGTACGCATTTAGTTTAATACGTAGTAGGCTTTCATGACCAATATGATCCGCAAGAGGTTTTATGGGTTAGGTCGTGTACATATAAATGTGTCATTAAACCTGCCACCACCCGACAGCCAATTAGTTAGGTTTGTCACGTAAACATAACGTGTCAATTTGTTACTAGTTCAGCACACCGGTGTGTTGGAGAGTAAAACCACATTTAAAATTCGAGTACGACGTTTCGCCAGTAATTACAACCAGCATCATCAGGTGGCAGCCAGGTTTCTGGCTATTGGCGGATGTTGTGGCTGTGGCCTGATGATGCTAGTTGTAATTACTTTCTGGCTGCTGCCTGATGATGCACGTTGTAATTAATGGTGAAACGTCATACTAGTAACGAACTGCCATGTTTTGTTTATGTGATAAACCTTACTAATTGGCTGTGTCGGGTAGTTGCAGGTTTATCGACGTTAATATTTACACGATATAACCCAAAAAACATCTAATGGATAGTAAGCATCGATACGATTGTATATATATATTTTAAAATATATATACAGTGCAACCACGCGTCAAAGTCATCATCGAAGAAAGATGGCTTCCCCCACCCCGACAGCCCCACCCCCAGGCCCCTCCTTGCATCCCAGCCAATCAGAACGCTGGAAACATTGTCAAACCCCTCAGTATCGTTTAATATTGTGCCCCGTGTCAATAAAGCTTCACAGACACATCCGATGATACAACCCACAACTTTTGGCTTTTAAAATACAGGGAACAAGTAGGTGTCTTGTAATGTCGACAATAAATCCGTTTGGAAAAACCATTGACATTTCCCGCCATTTTGTTGCCCGGCCCGCCTTTACGGGGTCAGGTCACGGGGTCAAGCCGATGGAAACGTCACGGCAGCGGGACACCCTGTGCGTGCTCGGGACCAGCAGCGTTGGGAGACTCTTCATGGAACCGCGTTTTTGTTAAATGTGATATTTTTCTGTTAAGTAATTCAAGTTGTTTTACGGTGTTTAGGTTGTAAAACTAAACGATGAAACTATTTGTAATTTACCAGGTATGGCCCTACGAGGTATATCATCCTTTTTCAGAAAGCTACCTGGCCACAAATGATAGCTGAAAGAAGTGGCTTATTATCAAATGGAAGTTTATAGAAGCAGCAAAATACCCTGAACGCGTGATGTTGATTTAAAACGTGGAGGGAAAAATCAGACGATCGGGAGAAAAATTCAAACTCAAAATTCACAATAGGCATCAGGGTCGGGATCAAACACATACCCTCCTGCGTACCAGGCGAGGTAGTTAACATCCCAAACTGCCTCCTCCACCCCATCTCAATTGAGATGCTCCATCCCGAGGGACAATCCGGGTGCAAGGTTTCAGGTGCCCTGCGTCGTTGATTCCTTCTTGCCCGCGTAGTCGGCGCCTCTGCCTGGTGGGCGTCTCCATTGTGGCGTGTCTTCTGCCGCGCGATTACTAGCACCCGGATCCGTCCGCTCCGTGCCAATCCACGCAACGGCAATCTCTCGCTCACCGACGGGGCAATGACGGCGATGACAATGACAATATGTACGTACGTAGTCTATTCTCCTATAACGCGGTAGTAGTTGCGTTCCTGAAGAACACCGCGTTATGGAAAAATCGTGTTTTAAAAAATAATACAGGGTAAAGCACAGTCCGCGATAACACGTGGGATGCTTACGCAGGCTGAACGAAGACTGAGGCGCATGGGCAGCATCTTGAAGTATCCAGCAGCATCCCAATGCATTTTGTTATGCTACACGGAGGCAGCGGTACGACCGCTTATTTCTACTAGTGCGATGTAGTTCCATTCACTCTATCGCGTTCTATACAATTCGCATTTCTCACTTAAAATATTCATCGCGTCCTATCGAATTCGCGTGATGAAAACACACGGCATTATAGGAGAACTTATTTAGCACCGTACGTAGCCAACCGTGCTCATCGGAGGTACAGAAAAAGGGCAACAAACTAAACACAAAAAACTGTTCTGAAGAAGTGAGTTTTCAATCTATACCAAGCGACTACAAGTGGTTAACGAGACGGTAAAAAAGTAAAACTTCAATCAACGGCTCGAGTGAGACGAGCAAAAGGCAGAGCAGGCAATAAAAAAGAATTTAGACCAAGGTCTGTAAAACGAGCATCGTCCTCATTTCAAATAAAACAGAGCCGATGGCAACTTGATGAGGAGTCATTGGTGGTCTTGTCAGTTTACCGAGTCCTTGGCATCGGAACGTGGAGTTTCATCCACCGGCTCGTGACCACCCACTGCGTTGGCGTGCGCAGGAACATTCTTTGCGGACGCTGCGAGTTCAGAGTGGAGACGGCGACTCCTTGTATGTGTGTGGAATTTTGTATCGTTCGTAGCCAACCGTGGTAATCGGAGGTGTGGGGGAAAGACAACAAACTAAACACAAAAAGCAGTTTTTAAGAAGTGAGTTTGCAAATCGAGATGATTTAAAAGTGCATGGCTCCAGTGGCATCCGAATATCGGAAGAGCGTTCACAACGGCCGCAAAAGCGCATCTGAAAGCGCCACACGATGCAGCGACCATCTTTGTTCAATGGCTTAGCCAGAAGCCGCTGGCCCAGGGCCCGTTTCAGTCCTCACAGCGCAAATCTTTGCTCTACGGTGGGACGGAGAGACGGACGGGCGAGACAAATGACTAAGGACAGGGACAAGACACGAGATAGGCGAGCATGTAAAAAAACGGAAAGCGACAGGACACGTGACACGAGCGACGGGAGGGAGGAGAGTTGACGCGGGCGAGAGAGACGCGAAACGAGGCACGTAACACGGGAGGTCGGCGAGGCAGGGTGGACGGCTGATAAGAGCCCACAGACATGAAAGTCCACAGCCGCGTTGCTCTGCCTCTTCCCCCAGCGGTCGGCATAAGGCCCTGGAGTCCATTATAACTACTTCAACCATTTTTATTTTACCAGGTAATTGCCCACTGAGCTACACGGCTCTTTTTCACAGAAGCGACCTTGCTATCGTGCGATGATAGCTCGACGAAGTGGCTCATCATCACGTGTAAATTTATAGCGGCCAAATGCTCTGAACGTGCGTGGATTCTAAATGTGGAGGGAAAACCGGTGATCATGGGGGCAGAGACACGCAAACTCCAAATATACAGGCATCTCACCACCGCGGCACGCTATCCTGCCCTTGGCTGGCGCCCGGGTCCTTCGGGTCCATGGGGGCCCAGCGGCGTCTTGCCGGCCTGCGCGTGCCCCGCTCACGGCGTCCCTTCGAGGCCGCCGTCGCGGAGGTGCCGCTCCGGTGCCCCGTCGGAGGGCGGCGGCGGCGGCGCCATACAGTGAGCCCTGTGGGCGTCGTGCCAGTCGGCCCGCTGGCACGCCACGGAGCAGTAGCGCAGCAGCCTGCAGCGGCCACACACGCGGTAGCGCAGCAGCCCGGCAGCACGGGAGCCGCACGACGCCCGGCCGCACCAGACCACCTCCTGCACGCGTTAACGGGAGGCCGCACGCACCCGGGTGGGACACAGCAGCCGGAGAGACGGGGCTCCCATCAGCAAGTGCTCATGGGCCAGGATATGAACTACAAACTCAATTATATGTTTTACCTCGCCAGGTAAGGTCCACTCTTTTTGAGCTATTAGCGCTTTTTCAAAAGTGACCTGGCCACAAATGATAGCTCAAATACTCCACACGCATGTTAGTTCTAGATGTAGATGGAAACAACGAAGGATCCGGAGAGAACATCCAAACTCCAAATATACAGACGTCAGGGTCGGGATCGAACCCACGACCGACTGTATACCAGGAGAGGCAGTTAACATCTCGCGAACACAGCCGTGCCATTTCCACACGCGTGCGTTTTTGCAGTGATTTGCACCCAGTCGTACCGGCTCCGGCAGCGCCGGCTCGCGGTAGCGCAGCCCCAGGTCGGCACCGGGCGTCCCGAGCACCGGCGCGGGCAGCGAGAGGAATCCAGCGAGGCGTCCCACGCTGCGGTTCTCCACGTAGAGCCGCAGGTAACCGCGCTCCTCCTCCTCCCCCGCCAACACCGCCAGCCGGGCGGCGCGCCTTGCCGACATCGCCGCCACCGCCTCCCTCGCCCGCTTCAGCGACGCCTGAGTTCGCCCCAGCTGGCGCCGGCCGTCGTCGCTGCCGGCAGCGCTGGGGGAGCCGTGGGTCTTGGCGGGGCCCCACGCCGCCAGGTCGTGCACCAGCAGGATGAGTTTGAGCGCCGCGATAAGCAGGGCCGGGCGCTCCGAGGCGAGGGCCGATGAGGCGTGGGGCAGAGCGCCGGCCGACAGGAGCCACGCAACCCGCTCGTCCCCTCCTGACGGCGCCAGCGGCTCCGGCTCCTCCTCCGTCTTCTTCTCCTCCTCCTCCTCTTCCACCACCTCCAGCTTCTCGTCTGGATTCTTCCGTCGCCCGGACGGGACGTCGGAAGCGGCGGGGGCGCCAGCAGGGAGACGGCTCCGTGGCGCCGCCGCGTCTCCCGCGCACACGTTCAGAAGGCACTCGGCCGCCATGGAGGCGGCGATCGCGCCCCAGTCGCTGCGGAGGCAAACGAACGTTCGCAGCAACATTCGCAACGTCCGTGAGGCATCGTCGAACCAGACCCGCGAAGATGGGAAACATTTTAGTGTATGTAATGTATGAGCACACTTGTTTGGGGAATTACAAATGAGAAACAATACAAACTTCTTTAATAATTCCATCGGATCACCCGGGTGCGAGGGATGGCGGTGAAATGGTCAGATGCCTACCAGTCGCCCTCCTCGTCCGTCTCTCCCGCGCTCTCTCCTTCGCTCTCTCCACCTCCATTCAGCAACCCCTCTCCGCCCCCACCATCTCCTCCGCTCGTCCCTTCTCCCTCGTCGGCCGCCTTCTCGCTCCCCTCCGTCGCTCCCCGTGCGCCGCCCTCGCCCACCACCTCCAGCAGGGCCCGCAGGACCCGCTCCCTGCCGCCCCACAGGCGCCGCGCCACGGGCCGGGAGAGCGAGCAGGCGGCCAGGAGGCAAGCGGAGCAGGCCAGCTGACGCCGGGGAGCGGACCGCCATGACCGCAGGGGCTCCAGCGCCTCTCGTAGGGAGCGAGCGCCCAGCAGCTGCAGGAAGAGCCACCCCCTCCCGGCCGCCGCCGGGAGGCCCCGGGGGTCACCCGCGCCCGCCGCCCCGGTCGTAAGGCCGCCGACCCCAAGGCCCCCTTCCCTGATGACCCCGACCCCGGCCTCGATGGCTGCGCGCAGCCCCACGGGGTCCCCTAGCCGCAGGCTCCGTGTCGCCTCCTCCAGCCAGCGCGTCACGTCACCCTCCACCTGCCGGGTCACGCGGACGCGTCCGCACGTGGGGCTCACTGTCATGGCTCCGTCACGGCCCTGAGCCAGCGGCTTTTGGCTTGACCTCGAACAAAGACGGTCACCGCATCGCGCGGCGCTATCAGATGCGCTTCTGCGGCCGTCTGGAACGATCTTCCTTCCAATATAATAAAGAAGCCACTGGAGATACGCACTTTTAAATCATCTAGATTGAAAACTAATTTCTTTAAAACTGTATTATTGTGTTTAGTTTGTTGTCCTTCCCCAACACCTACGATTAGCACGGTTGACTACGTACGGTGCGAAAAAAGTTCAATATACACACATACAAAAAGCTCACAGCAGGCGGAATACGTGGAGCATGCAGAGTGACCGTCAGTAACGGGCGTGAAAACGTAGCGGAGAGTTACACGAAACTACTCTCTACTGCAGATCTCCACCCACTCACCGAAGTCGCTTGGACTGCACTACTCTACACTACACTACTTTTACACTATTACATTATTAGAGTACATTAAAAACTAATTTCTTTAGAACTGATATTTGTATTTCGTTTGTTGTCCTTCCCCCGCACCTCCGATTAGCACGGTTGACTAAGTACGGTGCAAAATAAGTTAAACGCACATACGCACATACCTTGGCCATGCACGATACCCCCAACCCGGGGGATAAAACCCCTCAATATATCAAGAGCTGCAATGCACCGTGTGGTGAATACGAGACGGAGGTCCTGAATAAATAACGACACGAAGCGGCCCTTGAAGAGCCGTGCAGGTTGTCGACCCCTGCCCTTTACTGGACATCTGTGAAAGGGGGCTCTATGGCTCATGTGATTCCTCCAATATTAATTAATATTGTGATTCCAATCCCTTACCTCCACGCCCATACTGCAAATTCTCTTAAGCCACACCCTGAAAATCCAATGTCTCGCCCCCGTGCCCCGAACCGAATACCCCGTACTTCTTAGAAGTACCCCCATGCCGCTGACCATCCAGGTATGCCCCAAGCCCCATACCCGTGCCCATGTAACCCATACCCCGAAATTAATATACCCTACCCCTCTAGCCCCTACCGCATGCCCAATGTTCCCTGGCTGTAACCTCAGGCTCTATACCAGGGGTGGCCAAACAGCAGCTCACGGGGCAGTCCAACCTGGGCTCGACGACAGAGAGACGCAGCCAATTTGTGACGATTCAAATCCAGCAGATTTTGTAACGTTTTGCTCAAAATGGGAGAAAATGTGTTGAAGCGGAAGAGCGGTCCGGGGCCATTCGACCGTGGCAGCGGAGTCAGACACGAGTACTCCTGTGGCCATGCAACCCAAACGAAAGACCGTGGAGTAAAACCACTGTGGCCTGCAAAGGAGGAAGAACAGCAAAACGACACTCTCTCTCTCTCTGCTGAAGCCCTCTCGTCGTGGCCAGCAGCGGGACATTCTGGATTGAAACATAATTTCTTTATTTTAATTACCTAAACTAATTTTATTTTACCAGGTAAGGCCGACTGAGCTATGTAGCTCTTTTTCAGATGCGACCTGGCTACAGATGATAGCTCAACTTACAGGCTTACCATCATGTGGAAATCTATTGCAGACGAATATACTCTAAACGCACGTTTATAAATGTGGTGGGATAAAACCGGAGGACCCGGACAAAAATCCATGTGACCACGGGCAGAGAGACAAGCAAACTCCAAATATACAGCAGGCATCAAGATGGGGATTGTACCCACAACCTCCTGTATACCAGGTGAGGTAGTTGTTAACATCTCCTAGCCACCGTGGTGTTCTTTTAGATTGAAAACTAATTTCTTTAGAACTACTTTTTGTTTTAAGTTTGTCGTCTTTCCCCCGCACCTCCGATTATCATGGTTGGCTACGTACTTTTCCAAAGAAGTTCAACATATACCATACATACACATTGGCATCTGGCTCGTAAGCATCTTGCAATCGCGCCCAAGAACAGAATACCCCCTCATCTCCTTACCCCCTTACCCCTCGACCATACGCCCCCACCCCGGCCTCGCCACGGACCTCGCGCCGGTCCTCGCCACCCACCCCTCCGTGCACTGACCTCTGCACCGGCCCTCGCCGCCGCTTCCCGGACCCTGGGCGAGAAGAGGAATGTGTGGGGCGCCACGTCCGTGCGGTCACGCGCAGAGAAGTCCAGTCCCAGGAGTTGGCCCAGCTCGCTGAAGGCGCGGCCTGCCTCGGACATCGCCATGCCCTCTCCTCCCCTCTCACTCTCCTCCTCCAGGTCCTGCAGCCCTAGAGGGGTCCTAGAGGAGACACAGGGAGGGCGCCGCGCAAAACGCAGACGCGCGACGCGAGGTTACCGCTGCACACCGAGCAAAACTGTGGTCACCGAGCGCGTAGGTTACCGCGGTTGTGCCGTACAGCGCCCCCGGAGTGTTTTCCGGTCGTTACCGCGAGTTGTTCGGCACCATATCTGTCCGGTTTCTTACCTTGCCGATCTCGTCAGGGGACATAAACCACCACGTGAACTCCGGTCACCCTCACAGCAGCAGCAGCAGCAGCGGCTTTTGGCTAGCCATCGAAGAAAGACGGTCGCCGCATCGCGCGCTTTTGGATGTGCTTCTGCGGCCGTCTGGAACGCTCGTCCTTCCGATATTAGGAAACCACTGGAGCTGTGCACTTTCAAATAATGTAGATTGACAAACTAATTTATTAAAAACTAATTTTTGTGTTCAGTTTGTTGCCCTTCCCCCGTGCCTCCGATTAGCACGGTTGACTATGTACGGTGTAAAAGAAGTTCAACATACATACTTAAGGGTTAGGGGTTAAGATTTAGAATAAGGGGTTATGGAAAATATTATGGGTTCAGGTTTTGGGTTGAAGTTATGGTATGGGGTTTGGGCTTAGGGTTAGAGTGAGGGCCAGGGGTTAGAATTATCAGTGGGGTCACAGTTTATGATTTTATTTAGGGCTTAGGTTTATCGGTTCGGCAATAGGGTTCGAGTTTCGGATTAGGGTTTGGGTTCAGGGGTTACAGATAGGGTTTGGGGCTCAGGCTCAAATGTATGAGTTCGGTTTTTGGGTCAGGTTCTATTTTTGCTTGCCACAAATGAACCACAATACATCGCTGATCTAGTGAAGGAGTATAAACCATCACGCGAACTACGCTCATCCTTGCAGCGGCGGCTTTCGGCTTGGCCATCGGACAAAGTCGGTGGTCACCGCATCGCGCGGCACTATCAGATGCGCTTCTGCGGCCGTCTGGAACGCTCTTCCTTCCAATATAATAAAGAAGCCACTGGAGCTATGTGCTTTTAAATAATTTCGATTGAAAACGAATTTCTTTAGAACTGCTTTTTGTGTTTAATTTGTTGTCCGATTAGCACGGTTGGCTACGTAAGGTGCGGAAGAGGTTCAACATACATACATTTGGGGTTAGGGATGGCAGATAGTACCTCATAAGTAATATAAAAATAATTAAACACGCTTTAATGAAATGTACCCTCCTAGTAATGGCAGAACTCCCACGACTCCAGGAAGTGGCCCCGAAGCTCGCCATGACGTAAGGGACCGTGGTGATTTACAGCCAACGTCAGTTGAGCGTGGACAATTAGACCCAAGCCGAAACATAACTTGTAAAAAATTATGATTAAAAATGTTTTTATAATAGAATATAGTATTGTCATCAGTATGACATAAGTATATCAAGTTTGCAGTCGATACCACATTGGGAAGTGGGTTAAAATTGCGTTACAAGATTTGAGGATACAACAACAGAGTGAGTTAATAGAAAGCGTGTAAAAAGAATGTTTAAAATAATATACATTTTATTTTTAATGATAGAATATAGTATTGTCATCAGTATGACATAAGTATACCAAGTTTGCAGTTGATACCACATTGGGAAGTGGGTTAAAATTGCGTTACAAGATTTGAGGATACGACAACAACAGAGTGAGTTAATAGAAAGCGTGTAAAAAAATATATACATTTTATTTTTTATGATAGAATATAGTATTGTCATCAGTATGACATAAGTATACCACATTCAGTGTTAAGGAGGATTAGTCTTGACACATTGTTCGAAGAGATAGTGGTGGTGGTGGTGATGATGATGATGACGGTGGTGGTGATGATGGTGGTGATGATGAATATGGTTATGGTGATGAAATTGATGGAGGTGATGATGGTGGTGGTGATGAAGGTGGTGATGGTAGTGATGATGATGAAATTGATGGAGGTGATGATGGTGATGGTGATGAAGGTGGTGATGATGATGATGGTTATGTTGATATTGATGGAGGTGATGGTGATGATGGTGGTGATGATGAAATTGATGGAGGTGATGATGGTGATGAAGGTGGTGATGATGATGGTAGTGATGATGATGGTGGTGATGATGATAGTGGTGATGATGAAAGTGGTGATGCATATGGTGGTGAAGTTGATGGGAGGTGATGATTGTGATTGATGAAGGTGGTGATGATTGCGGTGATGGTGGTTTATAATTGCAGTGACTGTAGTGATGATAGCGGTAATTATGAAGCTAATTTCGTGATAATGGCAGCAGCGATAATGGGTGCTGATGATGATGGCGATTACTCTTATGAAGATTATTGTGATGATGATCATCATAATCATTGTGATGACTGTAGTGACAGCTGTACGATTGTAATGATAGTGGTGACTTAACGTGCCGACAATGATAGACAAACCTTCACACATGGCGATAACAAGATGCCTTCATCCAGGGATGACTATACCGTGGCTAATGCTGATGATGACATGAAGACAGGCCTTGTTAACTTAGCAGTGGATAGATCATGATCGATAATGATCGATTATGATGATGGTGGTGGCGACTTTAAGATTTGAACGACTGCCTTAACGATGAGCCAGTGGGTGCTCTGAGGAGACGGAATATTGTTAAAATGTACATAAATAACTCTTAAAATGTAATACAGTTAACTGAAAATAAAGAAGTATAAATATTAGCCCTACGGCGATAAGTTAATGGGGGTTTAGTGTCGAGTATATACCGTGGTGAGGTACAATTCGGCGTTGTTTTGCCGCGATGGGAAGGCTTGGGCGGGGGTTAGGCCGGAACTGGCGTTATTAACGGATAACTTTTTACATTTAGAGGCGATTTACCTCAGACAATTAACTACTAGAAGTTGTCAATACAGACACAGAGTTCATTATGTTGGCTTGTTACATTTTTCTTTGCTCGCTGCTAGAATTTTAATTTAATTGTTAATAATTAGCGGAGCGTGAGGCGGAGCCAATACCGGAACCTCTTTAATCTGCCCCCTCGTGTGGGTCACCGTGTTAAAGACATCGCTTACACCCTCTATTAAACACAAAATATATAACAAATATAGATAAAATATACGTGACACGGACGGTAACGATTACGAAAGTTTACTTAATGAGTTAATTGCCGTTGCCCTTAGCGACAAGGCAGCTTAATCTGTCTCGGCTTCAATACTCTTATTATATCATTACTGGTAATCATATTATATTAACACGTTACATCTTATCAACAGTGTCCCGCTACTGTTTACATATTGCTTGTGTTTAATATTTAACAGCTACAGTATCTTTATTTTTAACTTGCTTTTGCCACGCGTTGTGCCGAGGGCCCGTGGTGCTAGCGGCGTGGCCGGCTGAGACGCCACCTCGGCGGTTGACGCTTGTAGGCCGCACCGCTCCAACAGCCGATCTCTCTCGCTCACGCAAACCTCCCTCGTACACCTGTTGTTTACATTTCAACGACTTCATTCATCCGTACGCACGACAAAGAGGCCACGATGTCGGCCTCCAAACAATTCAGAAGACGGCGGGACGACGACGAGGAGGACGAGACGGCGGAGGAGATGCGGTGAGAGACGGAAACTGAGGATGAAGGAGGCCCTCTCCTTCATTTAACGCCGTAGTCTACTAAGCAAGTTGCGGCAGCGGATTTTAGCGACCAATATTAAACATTATAAAGTGTGTGGGGAGTGGGGAGGGTTTGTTGTGGTGGGTTAGATTCCGTAAGTACGAATGTGTCGTGAAACCCACCACCACCCGACACAGCCAATTAGGTTTGTGGCGTAAACGGAACGTGCCACATTACATGTCAACATACTCTTAGGTTTTTTTCGGTAAAGTCACGTAGGTAAAAATTAAAATAAATAATAGAAATAATAATAATAGACATAAAATAAATAAATCACGACGTTTCGGGGGCAACACAAGTCTCCGTCATCAGGTGGGACCGTCACAGCTAAATTTACTGTGTCAGTAAATTTACAGTCACAGCTAAATGTTCTGTATCAAGATGCCAACAACCCCTTATCAGTAATGCCTGCCTTATTACACATGAATTCAGAACCTTATTGGTTACATCGTGCCCTTATAAATCTCAACGTTCGCCCTACAAAGTCCCATCGCAAGAGAGAAACGCAAACAAATAGACAAAAAATATGTTATTAAGCAAAAGCTGTTATGTTTACATTTTGATAATTGGTGTCAATGATGCTACTTATCATGCTACTGTCTGTGATCTTGCATGCTGATCCTGTTGCTTGCTTGATATGTGGATGCACACACAAATATACAATCACCACCAGTACACTCACCACTAGTACACACCACCACTACACCCACCACTACACCCACTAGTACACTCACCACCACTACACTCACCACTAGTACACTCACCACTAGTACACTCACCACTAGTACACTCACCACCACTACACCTACCACTACACTCACCACTACAACCACCCCAACATCATGCCTGTCAACCCCTTATCAGTGCCCTACCTTATTACAAATTCAGACCTCATTGGTCACCCCGTGCCCTTATAAATTTCAAAGTTCATCCTGCCAGTCCTGGATTATCCTAGGAGCAAAAGTAGCTACATATGCTACGGTTAAATCTTGACTTAAAGCTTTCGTGACTGCAGGAATACATATTCTGTGGGTCTTTCGGTAAAGCCACGTAGATAGAAAAATAATACAAATATCACGACGTTTCGCCTGAAGACGATTGCTTGTGTTGCGATCGAAACGTCGTGATATTTTTATTATTTTTCTATCTACATGGCTTTACCGAAAGACCAATAGAATATATGCTACTGTGCCACGCACATTCAAGGGCCCTGCGCTAAATGCTTTCAAGCTATCAATTCCGGTTCAGTGATCTGCACTTGCTCTATTACTATAGTACTATACCGCCTTCAACTTTATGAACGACTGGGTGTTTAAGGTTAGCGATTTGTCGTATTATCTGGCTGTATAGCAAATGAAAAAATACAATTACTTTGATATGCAAGTAATTTTTTATATTCACGTGTTTTTTTTTATTTAGGGCCCCTTTATAACGTATGCTACAGGTCCCGCACTAGTTTCATTCCGCACTGCATCCTACAAAGTCCCATCACAAGGGAGAAACACAAACAAATAGACAATAACCATTACTACACTCACCACTAGTACACTCACCACTACAATCACCACAACATCCACCACAATATAATAGCTATCAACCCCTTATCAGTGCCCCCAGCTTATAACAGACCAATTCAGACCTTATTGGTCACCCCGTTCCCCTTATCAATCTCAACGTTCATCCTACAAAGTCGCATCACAAGGGAGAAACACAAACAAATAGACATTTGCCCGTATTCAAACGGCTATATGCCGTACGGACCTGAAAACTCAATTTCCCTGTACAAGAATACGGTTAAACTGTTAACAGGTATGCAATTAGTTACAAGTTCAGCACACTGGTGAGTTGGAGAGTAACCCCACAACAGCATTTACGATTCGAGTTTACGGCATTACTACGTCCCTTAAAGACCGAAACGGGAAGATTTATTTCACAATTCTCGCCGAATGGAGCTGGTTGCTGTAATCAGCAGCGAAACGTCGCAGTACTCGAATTATAAACGTTGTGGGTTTACTCTCCTAACACACCGGGTGTGATGAAGTATTAACTAATTGGCCGCTTCGGGTTTAATGACACATTTTAAATTTACGCGATCTAACCCAAAGCAAAATCAACTTCGTTATGGAGGCCTCTATGCAGCTGTGGATAGATCATGGCTGTTTATGACAATAGGGATTGTGTAGTGGACTTGTCCTGGCCGCGAGACTGGAATTTTCCACCACTTTTGTTGTTCCACACAAAACTCGACACATTTGTCAATGACACTGCGTGCGGGCGGCCTTTCAAATATATAATATGCGACGTTTCAGCCCATGGTCCTTCATAACACGTCAAAAATATGTATTTATACTGGAGGAATCTAATGCGTATAAGCTCTTTTGCACAGATATCCAGTCAGGGAGCAGGTCAGAACATCACAACAACTATAGAAAAGCACGAAAGGAGTGCAAAGTAGAGGGACGGTAAGCAAATCACAAAAATACAACGAAGCAACCTGGCCAGAATTAGAAATGATAGCTCAATTAAGTGACTCGTCATGTCGAAATTTATGCAGCAAACTCCAAATACAGTAAAACCTTGGATTGCGAGTAACTTGGTCTGCGAGTGTTTTGCAAGACGAGCAAAATAAGTAAATAAATAAATATTTGTTTCATAAACGAGCGAGGTCTTGCAATACGAGTAGTACGTGTATACGCTTTGTCTGCCGAGCGTCACGTGATCACAGCTGATATACTAGTGCTTTGATATACGAGTGCTTTGGATTACAAACACGTTTCCGGAACGAATTATGCTCGCAATCCAAGGTTTTATTGTACTATAAACGAATGTTGATTCTAAATGGGGAGAGAAAAACCCGAGGATTCGGAGAAAAAGCCACAGAACCACGGGGTTGGGAACGAATCTGCGACCTCCTGCATAGCAGGCGAGGAAGTTAACATTTCGCCACCGCGGTGCCCAGGGTCTGTTCCGTGACCTGCCAGCAGCGAGCCCTTGACACTTCACGTGGGCCTCAAAAGTACACCTAGCATGGCACAAACGCCGTGGTGACGTCACCGCCACCTAGCGGCGAACAGCGGATCTTGTTGTTGCTCTGTAACTGAATCTGGCATTTGGCTTGTTTGCAGGGAAAAGCTGGAGGAGATGAGAGAAATGCAGAAGATTCGTCAGCGGCCACACGGTGTCAGGTAAGGAAGAGGTTGCTTTGTACGGGGGGGACTCGTCGTTCTGCTGGTGCTGCTGCTCGGGTCTTGGGCTCGCCACCTTTTCCCACTGTAGCCCAAACCCGGATATATTCAGAGGTCAGCCTCGAGCTTATGAGAACTATGCGGCTTGCTGCTGTGGTTTAAAAACAGTTCAACACAGCAAAACACCGGTACCAGATGTTTGGTACAAATCAATTCCTGCTAACCGAACACAGATGCCGATTCCCGAGTGTTTGCGTCGAACCGTGGTCAAACCGGAGTCAAACTAAGACAGGTGGCAACCATTTAATGTTCGTATCGTGTGTGAGTGAGAGTATGTGGCTCATAGTCTTATCGCTCAGATTTATCCGCTTCTGGGATGTGGGGCTGGTAAATCTCCCCGATTGAGACCCCCTGGGGCTGTTGGGCCCAGAATGCATTGCCCCAGTCGACTGTCTCTCACAAGGATGTACCTTCCCACAATGCAATGTGCCTGCAACACTTTGTAGTTTGATTGAAGTGCTCGCTAACAGCACTTGCCCCAACAGTCTATTGAAGGCTTTATGGGAGATCTTTGTCTTTTGTTTGTCACACATGCGCTGTGGGGTGTACGTGTGGGGTGTGTGTCACCCAATGCCCTA
The DNA here is from genome assembly GCA_014621495.2 of Entosphenus tridentatus. Taxonomy (NCBI): domain Eukaryota; kingdom Metazoa; phylum Chordata; class Hyperoartia; order Petromyzontiformes; family Petromyzontidae; genus Entosphenus; species Entosphenus tridentatus. The sequence goes on from CM025665.2 coordinate 1,043,655, forward strand.
CTCATTGGGCATAACAGTACCAGTAAAAAAAACAAGAAGAACAATCGTGCACATGCATGGATTATCAAACATTCCAATATCGGAGGTAGAGTTACCCTTAGCGATTAAGTGTTCGCTTTGTCAAATAAATATACACCCAGTCATTTATTTATTTTGTCCGTAAAATAATGTAGTCGTGATTTGTATATTTTACTATTTAATATCTCTGGGACCTTTTTGCCATTATCAAGAGTACGAAAAATAAGATTTGGTTTTACCCTTTCATGTACGTCATCGGAATGTGAAACGGTTAATGAAGAACGTCACGAAGCAGTCCTTACAGAGCTGCCTGCTGCTTCGGTGCTACAGGTTGCTGACCCCCCTGCACAAAGTCAGAGCCTTTTTGTGAGATCAATGAAAACTGATAATGCTACTCCGCCACTATCTAGGGCTTCTTTGGAGACCAGGCACCACATTGACAAGGGCTGTTGAAGTTGAATATGCTTTTAGCACTGGGAGTTTTTAAAATAAAATTTTCATCGCAATGTTGCGGGCAACCCTTCGGTCAACTCGTTGCCGTGTCTGTGCGCGTTGCGGTGAGCAGCGCTGTGGCACTGTCGGTGGGGAAGAAGCTCACCAACGAGGAGGAGACCATGGTGAGTCACTCACGCACCACCAAATGCACCCCAAATGACACTAAAATACACCCCACGTGATACCAAATAAACCCCACATTGACCAGGAGTGGTCGCAGGCTTTGAGCCAGCACCGCCGAGGGCCTGGTTTCCAATCCAGGTTTCGGCTGCCCACTTAGTTGATGGTCTCAGCCTGGTCACTAATGCCTGACATAGAGACCCATAAATTTTACTAGAAACCCATAGACTCACATAGAGACCCATAGACTCACACAGACTGACTTGTGATTAAACCGGGTTCTCAAGTGCAGTGAGTTAATGGTCTCAGTCTACGATGTTATGCAAGTCTATAGAGACTCATATTCTTGCATAACATCACAGAAATCCACAATTGCAGATGGGAACAACAAACAAACCTAATGTATGCATGTATGTTGAACTTATTTTGCGCCGTATGTAGCCAACCGTGCTAATTGGAGGTACGGGGGAATGACAACAAACGAAACACAAAAAAATGTTCTAAAGAAATTAATTTTAAATTTAGATTTAAAAGTGCGTAGCCCCAGTAGGATATCTTCTTGCCAGGCTTCCATACCACGCCTTTACTTCTGGCTCGGCTTGGCAAATGGGCAGTGGAAAACCACCCTTTTCCTTGCCCGCACTTCCGATTAGAACAATTGGCCACGTACGGTGCGAAAAAGTTCAACATACATACATACACACTATTATAACACTACACATTACAGACTACACAACTATACACTACGCTACTATGCAGTACACTATACACTACACACTACTATACACTGCGCTACTTTACACTACACTATACACTACAATATTGTACACTATTATACACTGCTATACACTACACCACTATAGTACATTGAAAACTAATTTTTTTATAACTGTTATTTGTGTTTAAATTTGGTGTCCTTAACCCCACACCTCCGATTAGCACGTTTGGCTAGAAACGGTGGTGCGAGAGAAGTTCACCATACATAAACACATACACAGCGTCTCACACACACACAGTGTATCACATGCAGAGCATTACACAGCGTCACACACGTCGCAAGCACACAGAAGCATCACACACATTGGCAGCGTCACACTCACGATGTCACAAACAGCGTCAGACATAGCATTAATTTTATATATGAGACTGTTAGGGGTACATACATACACACATACACACATGCCTGTGCTAAGGGCTCCTATGCTGGCTCGGCTCACATGCGCCAGTGGAAAAAAAAAAAATTTTGACCGACTCTGTGTGTCTGGCGGCGGTGCAGAGCGACCCGTTCAAGATGGACACAGGCGGCATGGTGGACATGAAACGGATCAAGGATCGCAATCGCGACCGGTGAAATGCTCAGCCACGGCGTCTTGCTTCGCGTGAATCCCAACCAGTCCCACCACTGTACCCAAACCAGTCCCACCACTGTACCCCAACCAGTCCCACCACTGTAACCCCTACACAATGCTATGTTTGTGCGACGCTGTTTTTGACGTGTGTATGATGTTCTGTGTGCGCGTGACACCGTGTGTGACGCTGTGTGTGACGCTGTGTATGTGACCCTGTGATGCGTGTCACACGGTGTGTGATGCTGCGCATGTCACGCTACGCGTGTGTGATACGCTGTTCGTGTGGCGCCATGTATGATGCACCGTGCGCAGGAGCGGCGAGGATGAGGATAAAGACCTCACGAACCTCGGAACGGCCTTCTCGGCTGAGACGAACCGGCGCGACGAGGACGCAGACATGTGAGTGGTGTCCGTGTGTCCCATCTGTCCGTGCGTCCGTCCGTCCATGTGTGCGTGCGTCTGGAGGCAGCCACGGTAACTCGGGGGCGGTGCTTCATTCGCCGTCTGTTGTTGCGGACGTTTGCCGTTCGAATCTGGCGGCCGCCCCGGTTAATACCCGTGGTGGCGGTGGTATCAACCTTAGTAATGGTAATTGTAACAATGTTACGTGCCGACCGCTTCACCTACAGTGGACTGAAGATCCCGTGACGTCGTTCGCAGGAGCAGGCCAGCATGTGCCGCGTCAGGGTCCAGATTTTTTTTAGAAAGTTTGAAAATGACAACGCAGGTTATTCAACCGGGATCCCCTGCACAGCAGCGAGCATCACTCCCCCTCCTGGCAGCAGACTAAAGCCAGCTGCGTATCGGGCGCTGTGCGAAACACGATTCGTCATTATGTACGTTGAACTTAATTCGCGCCGTACGTAGCCAACCGCGCTAATCGGAGGTGCAGGGGGAAGGACAACGAACTAAACGCATAAAGCGGTTTTAAAGAATCGACTTTTCAATCGAGATTTTACATTGCATAGCTCCAGTGGCTTCCTAATATTGGAAGGAAGAGCGTTACAGACGGCTGCATCCGAGACTCGGTACATTCGGCAGGTCAGGAAAACCCGGCCACGTTTGCCACGGCGCTGCCCAGAAAACGCGGGGAAGAGACGGACCTGAGAAAAATGATGCAGATCAGCCAAACTCCAGACGACTGGCCCGGCAAGCCTCCGTGTTGCGGATTTGACCGTCCCAAAGACACACCGCTTGTTGAATAATTATTATGTAATCCATTCTTACAGTCCAGTGGATATCTGAGCCAGTCCCAAGCGTGGTTAAGGAGGGTCGGGCGAAAGGGTACCGACACTTCGGCCGTGAAGAAAAAAAAGACTCAAGTAATCCGATGCATTGGATGACCAAATCACGAAATGTGGGGTGGACAGCTACGGGCTTACTGCCTATGGATCGTGATGATTATGATGATTCTTACGTGTGATTTTTCTCTGAAGTTGTTTATACAGATAGTGCCCGAGTTACGATGGTCCGACTTACGATATTTCGATCTTACGATGGCGATAGCGATACAAAATATATATTTTTTTTATTTCGCGCGGCAGGCAAACGTAGCAGCGTACGAGGTACGATGCTGTATGTTGGGACACTTCCGGGATGTATGCATCTCCCGCCTTGTGTGATGCAGATAGGATTGTTTCCTGAAAAAACTTTCTATTAAATTGCAGTTCATATAGGTAGGCTAAGAATTTACCTTGTTTTTTTACTTTACATTTTACTGTGCAATAGAGTATTGTAATGAATAAATACATACAGTATATAGTTTATACAGTACGGTATTGTAAATTTCTCTGTTTTGATAAATTATCACCATTCTTTAAGACTCCTGGGTAGGCTAGGCCATCTTCGACTTACGATATTTTGACTTCCGAGGTGGTCGTCGTAACGCATCTCCATCGTAAGTAGAAGACTACCTGTATGTAGCCAACCGTTTACCACTGTTTTGCTACGTACAGTGCGAAATAAGTTAAACATATATACCTACGTATACGTACGTGCATCTAGCAGCGGGCGGTGGTGTAGCGGTTAGCGCACTTCCACTACGAACCCAGTGAGCCGATTTAAATTCCCAGTGATGACCAGCGGCGAATATTTGAACCGGTCCTGGGATTCCCCTCGATCGACTCAATGTTAAATGAGTACCTTGTGCAGTGTGTAGTAAACATCAGCGCTGAGCAGACAAAGGCGGCATTGACAGGCGCTCGCTCACGAGACTCGCCCCAACAGTCTGTGCAGCCTACACGAGGGATCTTTGGTTTTGTGTGTGTGTATATGGAGATTTAAATCCAAGCTAATCACACGGAGAACTCGACCAGTCCCATGCTGACCCCTCTCTCCCCTCGCCTCCCCCTCCATCAACGTCTCTGCGAAGGAGTGGTTCTGAAAGGCGAGAGCCGGCTCCGTGTGTGACGATCGCAGTGGCCTAGCCAGCGATTCTGTAGATCGCAGTGGCCTAGCCAGCGATTCTGTAGGGCTGTGCAGCTGCACTAGGGGTGGGGGGGTGCCTACGGGGCCGCAAAGGGCTCAGGCACCGTTCCATTGAGACCGGCGGGGGTGGAGCTTTTAGACTCGGAGGGTCATTCATTTAATCGCTTGCCACCAGAGCCCATGCCGCCCACACTGCACCGCCGCTTGGGGCGACGCTAATTGTGCTGCTGCCTTGGGTGTGCGGCGGGCGCCGGTAGGATGAAATACATCGAGACGGAGCTTCGCAAGCGCAAGGGCGTGGAGGAGAGCGAGGAGATGGCGGCGCGGCAGCGCAGCGCGGAGGACGCCCTCTACGAGCTGCCCGAGAACCTGCGCGTCAACTCGGCCAAGCGCACCGAGGAGATGCTCTCCAACCAGATGCTGAGCGGCATCCCGGAGGTGGACCTGGGCATCGAGTGAGCGCGCACGGCACGCGTGCAACACCCGGCGACACGCGCAGACACGCGAACAACAAAATTGCATGCAGATACGCACAGACGTGTGGCGACACCTGCGGAGCAGACGCGGACAACGACACGCATGCAGACACGCGCGGACACGCGCAGACAAAGGCACCTCGCAGGCATGCGCAGAAAGGAACACGAGCGGACGTGCACGCAAACGACGACGCGCACGCAGGCGCACAGACCAGTGCACACACGCCAATAACCGAACCCTTTACTCGCACTGATGCACACTTACCCACCTGCCCACCATTACCCGTACTGACCCTGCCCCCCACTGTCCCCGCCCACCACTACCCCTCCTGACCTCTGCCCACCACTACCCCTCCTGACCCCTGCCCACCACTACCCACCACTACCCCCATTTACCCCCCCACCACTACCCCCACTGACCCTCCCACCACTACCCATACTGACCCCCGCCCACCACTACCCCTCCTGACCCCTGCCCACCACTATGCCCATTGACCCATGCCCACCCCTACCCACCACTACCCCCACTGACCCCCACCCACCACTACCCAAACCACCCCATCCGCGTGTCTGGGGCAGGGGGCAGGGCCTACATAGAAAGAGGCGGGGCTTCAAGAAGAAGGAGCCGATTGCTAAAAAGGAAAGGCGCAGAGCCAAAACAGGAAGAAGAGGTAATGGGTAGGGCCTCAGCAGCAAGGGGGCGGCGCCGGCGCAGCAAGGGGCGGGGCCTGATCAGTAAGTGGGCGGGGCTAAAAAGGAAAGGGCAGGGCCTACAGAGGATAAACTCCCCTACCAAGTTAACTACCGAGTTAAACTTTAGCTGCCTTGCAGTAGTTTATATTCATATTCCCAGTCTTTCACTCCCAGCTTTACACACTACCATCACTAAGAAATTTGATTCCAAGCCCTGCTTACTACCATCACTTGGAAATTTGCCGCGCGTTGTTTCGAGCTTGCAAGCTTAGCTCCCTAGCAACTGTAGTTTACTCCCCTGCAGCATAACAAAGGGTGTCATTAATCGGCTTAATTTAGCTTCATTATCAACCAGCTCAACTTCCGCCCCCTGCATCACATGCACACCTCCCAGCCCACATTCCGCCCCC
>CM025665.2:1118243-1129665 GCA_014621495.2 Entosphenus tridentatus
ACTCAACACTGCACCATAGACTCAACACTGCACCATAGACTCAACACAGCCCATCGACTCAACACTGCCCATAGACTCAACACTGCACCATAGACTCAACACTGGACCATCGACTCAACACTGCACCCTAGACTACCAGCCAATAGACTCAACACTGCCCACACTCAACACTGCACCATAGACTCAACACTGCCCATAGACACTGCACCATAGCTTCAATACTGCACACACAGGGCTGGATCATGGTCCCGTGAGGCCCCTTGGGCACATGTCTTTTGGAGCCCCCTCCCCCCCGCTTTCCTATGTTGGTATTTTTAAATCCTTTATATTAAGTTCACTTGCTTGCTTGCTTGCGCGCTTACGACCGTGCAAATCTTTCGGTCGTCTTTTAACCCACTTCCCGTGATCCAATCGAGCTGACATTTTGCAAACAGACTCGTTGTGCGTGACAATTTATTTTCGTGAAATTTTTTTTCTAAAATTTAACACTTTTTAGGCAATTTTTTTTTATATTTAATTACCAATTGCTTAATGGTGGCAGACAATCATCTGACCCATAGGTGGCAGCCATCTCAAGCCAGAGGACGAGAGGACTCTAGCCGCCACGCATATAAAGGATTTATAGTGAAAAACTTTGTTTTTACTGGTTAATTTTTTCTTGCCTTCCTCCTCGCAAAATATCCACTAGATCGTCAAAATGCAGCTGTCTGACAAGGTCCGACTATTGCCATAAGTGACAATGAGCTGAGACGTGTTTTTGGCACAAGCTACTCCGCAGCTCATTTTTTTATTCTGCTTAAAAGGGAAAATGTCCGCTCACCCTGGCAGTTTGTCACTGGCAAAGTTAGAAAGTTAAAGTGCCACGAAAACATCGGGGAACGCTGACTGCTGATGAAGTGACCTGCAAAGTCTCTAGCAATTTAGTTGGGCACGTCTCACCCTCAGTCAGACATGAAAAACTTGAATTGGATGAGTTCGTTGGCAAAGTTCAGGTCCAGGTCTGATGGATATGCAGCGGAGAGGGCATTTACCTTTCCACTATGACATCACTGCTAGACACCTGGTCTGACATAAACAGAACTCCAAAGAGACTGGTCCCAACGCTTGAAAGCGTCCAAGCGATGTTCAAGGCATGCCACTCGCTCATCAATGACAACATAAAATGTTTCTATTTTGAACTTCTTCCTCCCCTAAAGTGTCATACCTGGCTCTGAGCTCTCATCTGCAAATGTTTTGCGTTTCCTCTTTCGCTGAAGATCGTGCTCATATGACTGACACCTGTCACATTTAAGGCTGCCCTTTCAAAAGCCTCAAACTGGTCTCGCTGTCCTGCCACAAAATCTCTCAACGAAGACAAAAGCTGTTCTGCTTTGTCTGTCATCCCTCATTTTCAATTTTGTCAGTTCCAAGCGTTCGTCTTTGCTGATATTACTAACGGGTTTCTTAGCATTTTTAAGGATGGTAGCAATTTCAGCTCTAGCAACATCTGTCGGGATGTGTCTCAAGCCTTTTAGGGCTACATCAACCTGGGAAATTACGGTATATCATCCACTGGGATATGTTTGGGGGTGACAGCAAAATTCAACTACATAGTCATCCTCTCAGCCGACAAGGGCAATGCCACTGTCATCATGGATAAACCCACATACAACAACAAAATCCAGGACCTTATTGATAGTAGCTACTCCAAAATCAACAAAGATCCACTAACAGCCTGACGACAAAAAACAACAATATCATTACTAGTTCGACCTCTCTAATTGAACCAGCTAAACGGCTCTCCCTCAAACCTTCTGCTGCTTGACCACCCAGATTCTATGGTCGTCCTAAGGTCCATAAAGAAGGAACACCACTTCGGCCCATCGTTTCCACTATCAACTCACCTACCTACAAGCTGGCCCGTTTTCTGTCTGACGCCTGGCTTCCATTCACTGGCAACACTACCTCAGCAGTACTTAATTCAGCTCACCTTGTCTCTCTAATCAAGGGCATTTCATTGTCCCCAGATGATCTTCTCGTGAGCTTTGATGTGGTTTCTCTGTTCACTAATGTTCCGGTGCCTGACACCTTAGCAATAATTGAAGATTTAGTCCAACATGGACTGAACCCCGATGTACCAAGCGGCCCAGGTGTTACGCTCGATGTGTGCACCGAGGGGCGTGAAGGCCCTAGTGGTCAGCTCACGCTTTAAGCTCTGCAGGGCCCGGGGGCCAGAGGTCGCAAACGGGTTTTGATTCCTTACCCGTACCCGTACCCGGCCGCACCAGGGTCCCTACCCGTACCCTACCCGAAATGAGTGACAAACGGTTACTCACCAGTGACTCACGGCCTACCCGTACCCGGCCGCACCAGGGTCGCAAACGGGTACCCGTACCCGGCTGGGTACGGGTAGCCGGGTATCGGGTAGGGTACGGGTATCGGGTACCCGGTTGCGACCTCTGCCGGGGGCCCGAGTGGTCAACTCACTCTTTAAACACCAAGGGGTCTGGGGGGCCCTCACATTGTAAGTGCTGAGGGGTCTGGGGGGCCCTAGTGGCTAGCTCACGCTATACGCACCCAGGGGCCTAGTGGTCAGCTTGCGCTGTGCGCACTGAGGCCATTGGCGTTCAACTTCCTTCGGAAGTCTTGGGCCACGTGCCGCGTGCGGTCTGAGGCTTGGAGGCCCCCTGGCAGTCCGAGGCCCCTGGGCACTGTCCCCAATGGCCTGGTCCATAATCCAGCTTTGTGCACACAGACTCAACACTGCACCATAGACTCAACACTGCAATTTAACCCATTAAATCCTCTCGATCCCAAATCGTGTGCGAAATCCGATGAACTACTAATAGACGATCAAGACGCACTTCGCCGATTGTTCAACGGTAATAACAGGTCAGCCAAATACAGAGCAGGTCTACGGACAATAGCCTTGTAAATTGTTCAGTTTAAATTAGTTTAATAGAGTCTTAAGAATAGGCTTTAACTCTTTCCAGCAATAAAGTAGGAGTTATCAAGATGTTCAAACGCCAAATAGATACCGTTTGCAAGGAATCAAGTCTGCATTAACCGCATTTGTGGCAAAAAAATGCAAACAAACATGGCTCTGATAATAATCTTGATTTGAAGCTTTCGTGACTGCAGGAATCCATACCCTTTGGTTCTTTCGGTAAAGTCACGTGGGTATGAAATAAGATAAATCACGACGTTTCGATCGCAACACAAGCCAGAGAACGACAAGAGGCGGAGGGCACAGAGACGATGCACCCATCAGAGGACTTGCATATTCTTAGGTTTTTTCGGTAAAGTCACGTAGGTAAACAATTTAAATTAATAAAAGTAAAATTAAAATCACGACGTTTCGGAGGCAACACAAGCTTCCGTCTTCAGGTGGAACCGTCACAGCACCACTGCTGCATCAAGTAAAAGAAATTAAAAGAAATTCCAAGAAAACAGTCCTTGTATATATACTGGTTGAGGGTGGGAGGAGCCAAGGTAGGCCCTGGATATTATTATTTTGAGGTTCGGTGCGGCTGAAGCCGCTGTTACGAATGAGCCCTTGTTGTGTAGACTGGTTGAACTCAGAGGTTCCAAGAGTTGTTAAGGTGCGGCTGATGTAAAGGTGCGTGTAAATGGGACTGAGCCTTTTGTTATGTAGAGGTGGTGCGGTTGAAACCACTATGTATACAACCAGTATATATACAAGGACTGTTTTCTTGGCATTTCTCTTACTTGATACGGCAGTCGTGCTGTGACGGTTCCACCTGAAGACGGAAGCTTGTGTTGCCTCCGAAACGTCGTGATTTTTATTTAATTTTTATTTTACTTTTATTAATTTTAATTTTTTACCTACGTGACTTTACCGAAAAAACCGAAGAATATGAATCCTTGCAGTCACGAAAGCTTCAAATCTAGAGGACTTGCAGCTTGGCGTGAGCAGCTTTATGACACGTGCACACAAAAAAGGTCCGACAGACATCAATCGTCGGTGAGCATCGGCTACTCCGCCGATGAACGATCGATCACCCGTTGTCCCGCCTCCGAAACTCGAAACTCCAACCGGCGCGCAGATGAACGCTGCCCCACGCGGTACAAACGGGGTCAAGGCGCAGCCCTGCGACCTCCAGATGGGGCCTATGCAGAGGGTCCTTGGCCTACTCTTCCGTGCTGGCCCAGACGTCTTGGAAAAGGTGGCAGTCCTCAGGGCCGGAATAACCCAGAGGCTAAAAAGGCCCTCTCGTGTGTTGTAAGTTTTATTTTACCATTCCGCGTTGAAGGAACAGCTGAGCCACGGTGTCAGCTGAGCGACTGCAGCACACACATCGGCCTAAATCTGTCTTTGAATGACCACCACGACGTCGTTCACGCACACTTTGCCACAGCTGCTAAAGCTCGGGTGATGGGACGCTGAATGAGTGTTCGTGTGATGTTTGATTCATTTATTTCGAGTCGAATAAATGTGGGAATATTTACAAAGATAAATAAATAATTTTTATTTGATGAATTCGTGTTTTTTTTTTTCCGCAACATGTAATTACTCACAACATACCCAGTAGGCCCTTCCCTTCTATTCGCCTTGGGCACCTCATAACCTTCATCCGGCCTTGGGAGTACCCACGCTTTACCCCACCAAACCTGATTCTGCCGATCGACTGCGGCGTAGCGACGAACGCTCCTGGGTGGGTGGACAGGTTTAAGAAACTGGCAGCGTGTGATTTTTTTTCACCCGCCGCCCCAAGAGATGGAATCGAACCGGCGCGACCTCTGGGGTCGCAAGCCCTTCCCGTGTGCTGACCACCAACTCCTCTGCTGTGGCAGCGGCGACAACCCTCAACGTATCCCAAGCGTAAGGATCGAATCAATCGACGCGTAAACATCTCCCCCATCTAACCCCCCTCGGCCCTCCCCGGGCCCCGCACACCGGGATCCTGGGCCCCCACCTCACCTCGTCCCGGTGAGGCCGGCACCACGGCTCGCCCCACCGCCCCCACGGATCTGCCGTGCCCGGTGGTGACCCCCCGTGATCCGCACTCCCTCGGCCCCGTGACCCCCAGGCTCTCCCCTCCGGACCCCACCCTCTCCATCGCAGACTCCGCCCCCTCCATCCCACACCCCGCCCCCTCCATCCCAGACTTTGCCCCCTCCATCCCAGACTCCGCCCCCTCCATCCCAGACCCCGCCCCCTCCATCCCAGACCCCGCCCCCTCCATCCCAGACTCCGCCCCCTCCATCCCAGACTCCGCCCCCTCCATCCCAGACCCCGCCCCCTCCATACCAGACTCCACCCGTGGCCACGCCCCCTCTACACCAGACTCCGCCTCCTCCATACCAGACTCCGCCCCCTCCATCCCAGACTCCGCCCCCTCAATCTCAGACTCCACCCGTGGCCACGCCCCCTCTACACCAGACCCCGCCCCCTCCACCTCAGGACCCTCTCTCCCGGGCCCCGCCCCCTCACCCCCAGGCACCGCGGCGAAGTCGGTGGCGTCTTCGGTGAGCACGCGGCGAACGAGCTCCCCGCGTGCTGCCAGGATCTCCTCGATGTTCCTGCCGGCACAGGCAGGGGCCAGGCAGGGGGATAAATCTGATGAGCTATGAAGCTCTTTTTCACAGATGTACGTACGTACGGTGAACTTCTTTCGCACCGTGCGTGGCCAACCGTGCCAATCGGTGGTGCGAGGGAAGGTCAACAGACTCAACACAAAAAGCAGTTCTAAAAAGGAAATGAGTTTTAAATCTAGGTGATTTAAAAGTGCCAAAGCTCTAAGTGGCTTCAAGGAAAGAGCGTTCCAGACGGCCGCAGAAGCGCATCCGAAAGTGCCTCGCGATGCAGCAGTCACCGCCGCCTTTGCTCGACGGTTTTCCAAAAGCCGCCACTACTGCTGCTGCGAGGATGAGCGGAGTGTCGCGTGGTGATGGTGGTTTACGGCTCCTTGACGAGATCATGCGGTCTCTAAACTCCGATTGAGTCTCTCCCCGGCGTACGCACCGCTTGCCCTCTAGGTCGGAGAACCAGCGCAGGTTGTCGGCGATGATGTGGTGATTCCCGCAGCCTGGGCAGGTGACGATCACCACGCCGCTGTGGTACGCCGCCTTCGAGATGCGCTTGGCTGTGCGGGTGCTGCACACCTGAGCTCGCACGGACAAAAGAAGACAAAGAACCTTTAATCTTGATTTGAAGCTTTCGCGACTGCAGAAATCCATACTTTGGTTCTTTCGGTAAAGTCACGTAGGTAGAAAATAAAATAAATCACGACGTTTCGATTGCAACACAAGCAATCGTCATCAGCAAAGAAAAAAATTATTTCTGTGGTTTTCCCACCTGATGATGATTGCTTGTGTTGCAATCGAAACGTCGTGGTTTATTTTATTTTCTACCTACGTGACTTTACCGAAAGAACCAAAGAGTAAATCCCCGTTACTTTGGACTGCAGGAGGGAGGAGGAGGGGGGGAGGAGGAATCCCATGAACTATGACGCTCGTTTTTTACAGATGTCCAGCAAGGGTAGGTCAGAAAATTTGCTACATTATAATTATTAAATGCTTTTGATCCCAAAAGGTAAGCAAGTCGTGAGAAACAAATGCAGAGAAATAAAGTACATGAGTACAAACTAAAACAAAACAATTTTAGTTTATTTTACCAAGTAAGGCCCACTGAGCTACGTGTCTCTTTGTCAGAAGCGACCTGGCCACAAATGACAACTCAACCAAGTGGCTTGTCATCATCATCATCATGGGGACATTCATAGCAGCAAAATAGCGAGCAGCAGGGCCTGTGAATGCCGGCACGGCTCACGATGGCACGGGGTGGGCGGGCAAGCGCCACCACCTGGCCCGGCTGCCGAGTCGACCCGAGGGACGGCCCAGGACCGGTTCAAATATTCCGTCGCCGGTGCTGGTGGCTGTGCGAGGGGATCGAACTCGGTTCGCAGCCGGGTGCCTAGTGCAGCGCGCTAACCGCTGCGCCACCGCTCCCCGTGCGCGCACGCATGCAGTCACGCCTGGTTATCGGTGGAACGGTGGGGGTGGCACAGGGGTGGCAAGGGGGGGGGGGCGACATGGGAGTGGCACCGAGGGTGGCACGGGGGTGGCAAGGGGGGCGGCACGGAGATGACATGGGAGATGTGGCACAGGGGATGGCATGGGGTGTGGCACGGGGGAGGTACGGGTGGTGGCATGGAGGGTGGCACAGGGATGGCACGGGAATGGCACGGGAGGCGCCACGGGGTGCGGCACCTTGCAGGTGAACACCAGCTGGTAGTGCGGCTGCTTCACGGTCCCGAGCGCCGTCGCCGCCCCCGGCGGGTCCGCGTCCGCTCCGCTGCAAAGGCCCCGCCAGGCCCGCTGGGGCCCCGCCGGCATAGGCGGGGCAAGCGAGGGCCGTAGCGTCGGCCTGCGGGCCGGGGCAGGGGAGACGGCGCCATCAACGGCGTCACGGCGTCGCGAGACGGAGAATCCGCTCGGAAGTGGACATCACAAAGCTACTTCTGAGACCCCCTACTTCTTCTCCAAGTGATGCTCCGGTCATCACGGCCCCTGAACGTGCGGTCCCCCCGTTACAATACACAAAGAGTGCGAACACCACCACCCATCATCATCATAGACGTCGTCATGCTGCTGTCCAAACCCCCCCAACAGTTCCGCAAATGGCGTGGCGGCCCCTTGCCTCACACTGACGATGTCTTATCGGCGAAAGTGCCGCCACCACCACCCCCCCCCGCCTCTGAACACGAGTGAAGGACGCCGGGTTGGAGGCACCCACCAAGAGGCGAGGGCGCGACGGGATGCTGTCAGCGGCCCTCGGAGTCCCTCCGACTCACGGACGCCGGGAGGCTTCGCGAGTCCGGGCCGGGTCGCGCGAATCTTGCGGCCGACGCCGGCCGCGAGTCGCGCCGCCACCACCGCGAGTCCGCGCATGCCTCTCGTACCGCCCCACTCCGCTCCGCTGTGGCCGTGACCCGGGCGAGGGAGAGACTCGGTTCTAGAGAAGGAGGCGGGGGGGCGGGGGGATCTCAAAAGTCGAAGGGCGGCTTCTCTCCGCTAGGTGCCAGGGTCCGCGTTTTAGAGGTCGCAGGAATCAGGAGTCGTCAGGGTCCGGGCGTCCAAGTTATAGGACGCGGAACCCATAGATGTCAACCCCTTATCAGTGGCATACCTTATTACAAACCAGTTCAGACCTTATTGGTCACCCCGTGCCCCTTATAAATCTCAACGTGCATCCTACAAAGTCCCATCACAAGTGAGAAACACAGACACATTTTTTGTTGTTGCCTGTATTTTAAAACGGATGTACGCCGTATGGACCTGAAAACTCAATTTCCCTGTACAAGAATACGAGGTAAACCGTATGGGTTGATAGCTATGCAGAACCGATACAGGTTCCAGATCCCACAGCCTGGGGTTTTGTCTGGTCCCAATGTCGTTTGTAGCTCAGCGGTACAAGTCTTAATGTCTCGGGGTTTTAAGCTTCACCTGCCAAAAATGTTGGTCCAAGGATGATACCGGATGCAGGCTTGAGAGTTATGTACAGCATACGTCAAGGCCGTAATTATAATATATTGGGGGGGATGTGTGTATTCAAATATGCTCAAAATGTCCCCCCCAATATATTGCTATAAAATAGATTTATGTTTATATGATTGTGGTCATGGTTGTACTTTATAAATCCCTAATCTATGCCATTACATACAATGAAACAAATAAAAAGTCAATCCCATGTGATCGTGAATTTTTTCATATTTTAGGCAGGAAATGGCAGAAAATTCGTTTCAAATTTAGATTTTTTTTCTGGGGGGGGGGACCCCCAGACCCCCTGGAAGATTTGGTCCCCCGCAATGTTGACTCCATGGCTACGGCCTTGGTATACGTTGGACTTCTTTCGCACCGTACGTCGCCAACCGTGCTAATCGGAGGTGCGGGGGAAGTACAACAAACTAAACACACACACAAACAACAACAAAACTAAACACCACCACAGCCGCGGTTGTCAGAGATCAGTACGAACTCGCTCAAGGGTCCGAGTCTCATGAGCTGGTGGGCCTCAGGGGTTTACCTGCCGAGATTGATTCCGCCGCGCTTCAAGGTTCCCAGGCTACGGAGCCAGAGTTCTAGACCCAAAGTTTGCAGGCGTAGCAGAGTTCTAGACCCATGATTTGCAGGCGTAGCAGAGTTCTAGACCCAAGGTTTGCAGGTGTCCCAGAGTTCTAGACCCAAGGTTTGCCAGAGTTCTAGACCCAAGGTTTGCAGATGTATCAGAGTTCTAGTCCCAAGGTGTAGCAGAGTTCTAGACCCAAGGTTTGCAGGCGTAGCACTAACCCACACAAGGGTTAGAGGTTCGATTTCCCCGATGGTGGCTTTGTCTCTCTCTCTCACGCACACATCCACCCGCTGCGTAGTTTTCCAAAGATTCGCGAATCGATGGCGTCGGGTCCAAGCTGCCAGAGTCTCAATGGACCCAGAAACCGGAGTGTCAGGTTCGAGCACCTGACACTGCTCCCACTCTTGTCTCAAGCGGTCGAACCTCCGATCCCAGAGTTCCAGGTTCGACTCCCGACCTCAGTCACTGCCACTCACGCTGTCTCAAGCGGTCGAACCTTTGGTCCCAGAGTTCCAGGTTCGAGTCTCTACCCCAGTCACTGTCACTCACGCCGTCTCAAGCGGTCGAACCTTTGGTCCCAGAGTTCCAGGTTCGAGTCTCGACCTCAGTCACTGCCACTCACGCCGTCTCAAGTGGTCGAACCTCTGGTCCCAGAGTTCCAGGTTCGAGTCCCGACCCCAGTCACTGCCACTTACGCCGTCTCAAGCGATCGAACCTCCGATCCCAGAGTTCCAGGTTCGAGTCTCGACTCCAGTCACTGCCACTCACGCCGTCTCAAGCGGTCGAACCTCCGGTCCCAGAGTTCCAGGTTCGAGTCTCGACCCCAGTCACTGCCACTCACGCCGTCTCAAGCGGTCGAACCTCCGGTCCCCAGGTCCCCAGAGCTCCAGGTTCCAGGTTTTAGTCTCGATCCACGCTCTATGCCCGCACTCAACCCCGCTGGGCGAACACGTGGGTCGCGCGGGGCGGGGCGAGACGGCGAGGGGGGCGTCGACACTTCCCAGTGTCGGCGACGTCCATTGGCTCCGGTGTCGAGTCCGTGGGCGTGGCGTGACGGTGCGCGCGTTCACGGCCGTCTGCGATTGGACGACACGGTGGTGGGGGTGGGGGCTCGGGCGGCGGCTCGGGCGAGTGGTGGAGCCCCGCGCGCCGTGCACCCCCACCCGCGTCCTGCCCCTTCACCCCCCCCCCTCTACCGGCCCCCCCCCACTGGCCACACGCGTGGCGACCCGGGATCGAACGCGGCCGCTTCGGCCTCCTCGGGTGATCAACAGCAACAACAACAGCAGCAGCAGCCTCGGTGCGGTGGTGGGTGGGGTGTGTGCGTGTGTGCGTGCTGCGCTATGAACCTGGCGACCCGGGTTCGATTCCCGCTCACGGCCAACACCAGTGACGATTATCTGAAACCGGTCCTGGGCCTCCCCTAGGTCGGCTCAGCCTCAAATGCGTACCTGGTGCGGTGTGTAAACATCGCCACTGGGGAGAGAAAGGCGGTCGGGTGTGGTGCTGGCCTTCATAGGTGCTCGCTAACAGCACTTGCCCCTAGAGTCTGTTAAGGCTATACGGGGGATCTTTATCTTTGTGTGGTTGCGTAGGGGCGCGGGTGGTTGTGTGGGTGGTTGTGATGCTGGTTGTGATGGTGGTTGTGATGGTGGTTGTGGTGGTGGTTGTGGTGGTGGTGGTGGTTGTAGTGGTGGTTGTAGTGGTGGTTGTGCTGGTTGTGGTGCTGGTTGTGGTGCTGGTTGTGGTGCTGGTTGTGGTGCTGGTTGTGGTGCTGGTTGTGGTGCTGGTTGTAGTGGTGGTTGTGCTGGTTGTGGTGGTGGTGGTTGTGGTGGTGGTTGTGGTTCTGGTTGTGGTGCTGGTTGTGGTGGTGGTGGTTGTGGTGGTGGTTGTGGTGGTTGTAGTGGTGGTTGTGGTGGTTGTAGTGGTGGTTGTGGTGGTTGTAGTGGTGGTTGTGGTGGTTGTAGTGGTGGTTGTGGTGGTTGTAGTGGTGGTTGTGGTGGTGGTGCTGGTTGTGGTGCTGGTTGTGGTGCTGGTTGTGGTGGTGGTGGTTGTGGTGGTGGTTGTGCTGGTTGTGGTGGTTGTGCTGGTTGTGGTGCTGGTTGTGGTGCTGGTTGTGGTGCTGGTTGTGGTGGTGGTTGTGCTGGTTGTGGTGCTGGTTGTTGTGATGGTGGTTGTGATGGTGGTTGTGATGGTGGTTGTGGTGGTGGTGGTTGTGTGGGTGGGTGGTTGTGTGGGTGGGTGGTTGTGTGGGTGGTTGTGTGGGTGGTTATGGTGGTTGTGGAGGGCGGAGGAGCGACGCTCACAATAACGAGCGGAGCGCCGGGTGGATAAAGCACAGCAAGTTGG
>CM025665.2:1168120-1184980 GCA_014621495.2 Entosphenus tridentatus
TGGTGGTGGTGGTGCAGGGGGTGGTGGTGGTGCAGGGGGTGGTGGTGACAGTGACTGAAAGCGTTGTTACCTTGTCGATAGCCTTGAAGGCTTTGCGGAGGCTATCGTCACTCTAGAGGCAACAAGACAAGCATATGCACCAACATCATCACCAACATCAGCAACATCAACATCACCAACATCAACATCATCAACATCAAACATCATTGTCCCTCGACATCGCTACCGCGTGATCTCACCCACACCCACCCCTGCTCTCTCGTTGATCATGATCATTATAATCCACTTGATCACAATCGTAGTAGTACACAGTACTAGTAGTAGTACACAGTAGAAGCAGTACACAGCAGAAGCAGTACACAGTGGTAGTACACAGTGGTAGTACGCAGAAGCAGTATAAAGTCTTACTGTGTAACGACAATCAATCTCGATGAATGGTTTCCCCCCGTCCGGAGTAAAAACATCGGTGAGGATTGTGAACAAAGTCACGTCGGTATAAAGTGAAAAATACAATAAATCACGACGATTTCATTTTACTTCATATACCTACGTGGCTTTACCGAAAGAACCAAAGAGTATGGATTCCTGCAGTCACGAAAGCTTCAAATCAAGATCGATTGTGAACAACTCTCGCGACGCACGCCCTGGCTTACCATGGTGCTGGTGTGGTTGGGTCGCTTTGCGATGGTGCACAGAGAAGAGTTGGTGGTCACTTGCAGGTGGAGATCCAGGGAAGCTCTCCAGGTTAAATAGGAGTCAGCTTGGGTGTGGCAAGGGCGTGGACTCACGTGTGTGTGCGTGGGGGGGGGGAGCGGTGGCGTAGTGGTTAGCGCTACGCTGCGCTATGACCCCGACGATCCGAGTTCGATTTCCGCTCACGGCCAACACCAGTGACGATTATCTGAACCGGTTCTGGGCCTCCCCTAGGTCGACTCAGCCTCAAATGAGTAGCTGGTGCGGTGCGTCAAAACATCGACACTGGGGAGACAAAGGCGGCCGGGCGTGGTGCTGGCCACACACCCCCTCGCGTACCGTTCCGGCCTTCATAGGTGCTCGCTAACAGCACTTGCCCCTACAGTCTGTTAAGGCTATACGGGGGATCTTTGTCTTTGTTTTGTGTGTGTGTGTACACGTGTGTGTGTGTGTACACGTGTGTGTGTGTGGGGAGCGGTGGCGTAGTGGTTAGCGCTACGCTGCGCTATGAACCCGGCGATCCGAATTCGATTCCCGCTTACGGCCACCACCAAGTGACGATTATCTGAACCGGTTCTGGGCCTCCCCTAGGTCGACTCAGCCTCAAATGAGTACCTGATGCGGTGTGTAAACATCGCCACTGGGGATACAAAGGCGATCGGGCGTGGGGCTGTTCACCCACCCCCTCGTGTACCGTTCCGGCCTTCATAGGTGTTCGCTAACAGCACTTGCCCCAACAGTCTGTTAAGGCTACACGGGGGATCTTTGTCTGTGTGTATGTACTCTATCGGGTTTGTTAACATCGTTTAACAACAATTGTCTTAATAGTAACCAAATGAAATAAAACGGTTACCGGTTTTGCATAACATCAAGAGACATTCCAAGCAATTGAACCGGGGCGCCGTGTGCTGTGGGATGAAGTCTCTCCCCCCCCCTCGCTTCTTGCAACGTCTCCCGTCGGCATGGAAGAGTAGGCCAAATACGTTTCCGCTTTGTCGCAACAACAACAACAATAACAACAACCAATAAAATCGACGCGCTCGTCAGCGAGCACTTAACACCGGAATCTTCACTGTCTGAACCGGTAACCGATTCTGAAAACGGTTTACCAGATGGGCGGCCACACACCCTATATGTAGAGTGTGATGTGATGTGTGTGGTGTGCGGATAATCATGCCTGTTGCGTTGGGCTGTTCGAGGGTGTGGTCGCAAGTGCTGTTGGTCAACTCAGTTGAGGCTGAGTCGACCTAGGGGAGGCCAGGACCGGTCACTGGGGGGTTGGTGGTCGTGAGCGGGAATCGAACTCAGCTGGCCGGGTTCGCGGCACAGCGCGACAACCATTGCACCACCGCTCCGTAGCACACAAAGACAAAGATCCCCTATATAGCCTGACACAGACTGTTGGGGCAAGTGCTGTTAGCGAGCACCTATGAAGGCCGGCAAGGCACGCGAGGAGGTCGGTGGCCAGCACCACGCCCAGCCGCCTTTGTCTCGCCAGTGGTGATGTTTACACATCGCACCAGGTACTCATTTGAGGCTGAGTCTACCTAGGGGGAGGCCATGGATCGGTTCAGATAATCGCCACTTGGTGTTGGCCGTGAGCAGGAATCGAACTTGGGTCTCCGCTTCCGTAGCACAGCGCCCTAAGCATTGCGCCATCAACACACACACACACGTGCACACACACAAGTGTACACACACAGACAAAGATCCCCCGTCTAGCCTTAACAGACTGTTGGGGCAATTGCTGTTATCGAGTAGCACCTATGAAGGCCGGCACGGCACACAAGGGGGTGCACGCGCACATACACACACACGTGCACACACACACGTTCACACACACACGTGCACACACATGTGCACACACACACGTCCACACATACACGTGCACACACACGTACACACACACGCGTGCACACACACACACACACGTGCACACACACGTCCACACACACACACGTGCACACACACACACGTGTATGTGTACACGTGTACACACACACACGTGTACACACACACGTGAAAACACACACACGTGCACAACAACAACAACCGCTATTCGCCACTAAGTGGCGGTGACGTCACCACGATGCTTGTGCCAGGCCATGTGCACCTTGAGGCCATGTGAAGTGTCGAACGCCCGCTGGCAGAAGGTCACGGGGCAGACCCAGGTGCCACGGGTTGACTGAGATGACCGAGATGACTGGCTGATGCACCACCTGTGCCCCCTACTGTGCCAACTTGCTGTGCTTTAGCCACCCGGCGCTCCGCTCGTTGTTGTGAGCGTCGCTCCACCGCCCTTCGTTGTTGTTGGAGGGCGACTGCCTCCAACTGCCCAGTAGCGTCCTTCACGAGCCTCCTCCACCGAGGCCGATCTTGACACCGCTGATACCAGTCATCGGCAAGTCCACTCAGCTCCACGTCCTCCTGTACCACATCACTCCATCTCTTCTCTAGCCCGTGCCGCGCCCGTTTAGCCCCCTCAATCCGGCCGAACAAAAGCTGTTTAGGCATGCGGTGGCTGGTCATGCGGGCTACATGACCCAGCCACCGCAGCCTGGCCTGCCGGAGGAGCTCACCGATGGGACTTTGCCCAGATCTTTCAAGGATTTGTGAGCTCCTCACACAATCCAGCCTGGTTAAACCCAGGATGGATCGTAGGCAGGCCAGCCTAAATGTTTCCAACCGGCGAAGATGCTCCATTAGGGGGGTCCACGTTTCGCAAGCATAGAGAAAGGAGGGAATGACTGTGGCTGAGAAGACCTGAAGCTTCGTGCGGAGCGACAGACCAGGTAGCTTCCACACAGTGTTACGCAACCGATGAAAATATATTTCTGCTCGACTGATTCGGAGTGAGACCTCTGCTGTTAAACTGAAGCCGGTCATAAGCACACTGCCCAGGTAAGGGAAACTCTCCACTCTCTCCACTACTGCCCTATCACCGATTGGGAGTTGTGGGGGTGGAGTGTCCGATGATACAAAATACCCAGGCAGGTGCTTAGTTTTGGTGGGGCTGATGGTAAGGCCCCACCTTTTAGTGGCACGCTCCAGTCTTAGCAGCAGCGTCTCCAACTCCTCCTCTGAATGAGCAGCTATTACCAAATCATCGGCATACATAACGTGGTTGACCAATAGGGAGCCATCCCTTGATCGCACCCGGGCATCGATCAGTCTCCCATTATATCTGTACTAAATGGAAATTCCCCCGGTACAGCTATTGAAGGCTTCACAAACTACGTGGTCAAAATAGATGTTAAATAATGTGGGAACCAGAGGACATCCCTGTCGCACCCCAAGGTGTACAGCGAAAGGCTCTGACTCCCGGCCACGTAGTTTTACCCGGGCCCGCTCACCATCATGAAGGTCCTTAATGTACGTGAGCAGAGAGTCAGGGACTCCGAAAGCACGAAGAACAACCCAGAGCCCAGGCCTACTGATGGTATCATAGGCCTTGACCAGGTCAATAAAGCAGAGATGTAGGTCTTGTTGGAATTCCCTACACCTCTGCTGTAGCAGACGAACAGAAAATATGGCATCCGTGTTGGACTGCCCTTTCCTGAAACCGCATTGGGGCTCCGCAAGCCTCTCCTCAGCGTGCCTAGCAAGGCGACGTTGAATAATCCTTGCCAGGACCTTTCCCGGCACACTGAGGAGTGAGATGCCCCTGTAGTTGTTAGAGTCTGTGCGGTCCCCCTTCTTAAAGAGGGGGACCACCAGCGCATCCTTCCAATCCTGTGGAACCCGTCCAGTGGTCCAGACTGTTATTATGATGTAATGTAGGGCAGTCTGTGCACAAACGCCACCATCCCTGAGCATTTCGCTTGGGAGATCATCTCTGCCCGGGGCCTTTTCTAGTCTCAGACTCCAGATCACCTTCAGTACTTTCTCAACAGATGGCACCTCAGTCAGCCACTCACAGGGGGTGACCTCTTCCAATATTTGAGACACCGCAGCCTCAGCAGGGTTATCCCCACTTTGTACCATGATGTTTTCCTGGCTAAGGGATTTCCCCTCCCCCAGGACCTCACAGAAATGTTCAGCAAATCTGCAAACCTGTTCCTGGGGGTCGGAGATTGGATCACCGTTTCTTCCCCTAATGATGGTAATAGGTGTGGCGCTGCAGGTTACTTTTTTGATGGAATTAAATAGTGATTTGTGATCGCGGGCCACTGAGGCAGACTCTATCTTCTCAGCAACCCGCGACCACCACCCATCCTTGCAGCGCCTTACGGCTTCGAACCTCCGAGCGAAGGCTGCGGTAAACCTCCTCATTCTCTGACGTGAGATTCTGTAGCCGATGAGAGTGGGCCTGTCGCTTTTTCTCAACTAACCTGAACACCTCATCTGTCAGCCAGGGTTTCTGGGGAGGTCTGGACCGCGTACCCAAAGCAGCCATTGCCGCTGCATGAGTTACAGTCCTAAACCTCGCCCATTTACCCTCGACATCAGAAGGAGTGGGGGACGATGCCAACCCCAGCTGCAAGCGATGATGAAATTCTCGCTTGCAACTTTAATCAGCTAACTGAGACCAGGCCACTATAGGTTGGAATGGGTCCTGGGTGTACACCCACCACCGGAGTGGAAGAATGGCAGGCCCATCTTACAGATGACTAGTCGATGGTGAGAGGGCAGATCAGCTCCACGGTAGGTCCTGGTGTCAAGGACATGGGCTCGCATCCGCTGGTCCGTCACTATGTAGTCCAGCAGATGTTCTTGCTTGGACCCGGCATGCATCCATGATGTTGTGTGGATGCGCCGATGCCAGAATAGCGTGTTGGTAATTACAAGCCCATGGGCTGCACAAAAATCTAGCAGCCTCCTAACGTTGTTATTGAGCTAATCTGGCCCATGCCTTCCAATCACTCCAGACCAGGTGCCAGCATCATGACCAACTCGGGCATTGAAGTCACCCAACAAGATGACTCTGTCCCGAGTGGCCACTTTAGCCAGCACCTGTGACAGGAGGTCATAGAAGGCATCTGACTCATCGGCTTTGCCTGCATCCCTCCACGGATGTTCGTCTTCGGTGGGGGCATAAGTAACCACGACCGCCACTCCTCACCGCTGGTTGATGGGAAGGCGAGCCCAAAGTATCCTGGGGCTTACAGCTTCCCACACCTCACCGTCACACTCCCACACCCCCTTCATTCTTTTGTTCAAAAGAAGAGCCACACCCTGTTGTTTGGCAGTCTCCTGCCCCGAGTAGAGGACTGTCCACCCCTCATGGTGGCAGGAGCCAGGACCGGTCCACCGGACCTCCTGAATGCCACAGAGATCCAGGCGGTACCGGTTCAGCTTCCGACAAAGGAGTGGTAGCCTCTCCTCCGCAGTGAGCGTTCGAACATTCCACGTGGCCATCCGTAGTGGCTTTTCGTTGTTTCTGGAGGAGCCCCGAGGGTGACGTCATAGACGCCTGTTCCCCCGGGGCCTCCGGCACAAGCTTATTTGTTACAGATTTATGTTTAATTCATAGTTTCGTGGTAATAAATTGAGGGTGGAGGGGTTACCAGCCCCTCGCACCCGTCCAGAGCCCCCGTTTAGCCACTGTGGTAGTCACAGACGCCATGAAGGGAGAGGCCAATGAGGCATTGGCCCTCCCCCCACAGCACTGTCCACGACAGTGTTGCCCATCCGGCACCGCGAGGAGGTAGGAGGTTGTTTTACCGTGCACACACACGTGCACACACGTGCACACACACGTGCACACACACACGTGCACACACACACGTGCACACACACGTACACACACACACGTGTGTTAATGCCCTCGCCACACCCGTATAGCGAACCCGACTCAAACTGTTGGGGGTGGACGTGGAAATCGAACTCTCGTCTCCGTGTTCGCAGCGCAGCGCGCAAACCACTGTGCCACCGCTCCCCACACACACACACAAACACGCGCGTCTATACAACGACAAAGATCCCCCGTATAGCCTACAGCAGACGTTTGGGGCAAGTGCTGTCAGCGAGGACCTACGCACGGCGCACGAAGGGATGGGCGGGGTGGGGGCAGCACCACGCCCGACGATGTTTGTACATCGCCACCAGGTGCTCATTTGAGGCTGAGTGTACCTTGGAGAGGTCCCACGACGAGTTTAGATAATCGTCACCGGTGTTGACCATGAGCGGGAATCGAACTGAGGTCGCCGGGTTCATAGCGCAGCGTAGCGCTAACCACTGCACCGCAGCTGCCCGGGGCGGGCCGGCGAATGGGGGGCCCAGGGGGAACACCAGGGCGCTTGTGCCATGCTAGGTGCACTTTGAGGCCACGTGAAGTATCGATGCTTCGCTGACAGCAAATCTCGGGACAGACCCAGCAGGTGCCATGGGTTGGCTGACTGAGATGACCGGTAGATGCACACCAGCTGTACCCCCACTGTGCCAACGTGCTATATTACAGTCGCCCGGCGCTCCACTCGTTGTTGTGAGCGTCGCTCCTCTGCCCTCCGTTGTTGCTGGAGGGCGACTGCCTCCACCTATCCAGCAGCGTCCTTCACAAGCCTCCTCCATAGAGGCCGATCTTGACACCGCTGGTACCGCTCGTCAGCAAGTCCCACTCAGCTCCACATTCTCCCGTACCACATCACTCCATCTCTTCTCTAGCCAGTGTCGTGCCCGTTTGGCCCCCTCTATGCGGCCAAATAGAAGATGCTTGGGCATGCGGTGGCTTGGCATGCGGGCTACATGATCCAGCCAACGCAGCCTTGCCTGCCGTAGGAGCTCACCGATTGGAAGGTCTCCAGATCTTTCAAGGATCTGTGAGCTCCTCACACAATCCAGCCAGGCTAAACCCAGGATGTATCGTAGGCATGCCAGTATGAGTGTTTTTAACTGGCGCAGATTTTCCTTTAGAGGGGTCCACGTTTCACAAGCCTCAAGAAGGGAGGGCATGACTGTGGCCGAGAAGACCCGAAGCTTCGTGCGGAGTGACAGACCAGGTAGCTTCCACATTGCATTGCGCAGCCGATGAAAATATGCCACCCGACTGATTCGGAGTGAGTGCTGTCAAACTGGAGCTGGTCATAAACACACTACCCAGACATGGGAAACTCTCCACTCTCTCCACAACTGCTCCATCGCCAATGGGGAGCTGAGGGGGTGGAGTGTTTGGTGGCACAAAATGCCCAGCCAGGTGCTTAGTTTTGGTGGGGCTGATGGTAAGGCCCCACCTCTTAGTGGCACACTCCAGGTTCAGCAGCAGCGCCTCCAACTCCTCCTCTGACTGAGCAGCAATCCTAGATTTGAAGTTTTCGTGACTGCAAGGATCCATACTTTGTTTTTTTCGGTAAAGTCACGTAGGTAAAAAAACAAAATTAAATAAATTAAAATTAAAACAATTAAATTAAAACAGATCACGACGTTTCGAAGGCAACACAAGCCTCCATCATCAGGTGGCTGCTCCAGCAAAATTAATTTTGCCTATGAAGAGAGTACTCTCTCTCTCCCTCCTCGGCCACTTGGCTCCTCCCCCCTCTAACATCCCATATAAACATGCGTCTCAGAAATAGCTCTCTTCATACGCTACAGTAATTTTGCTGGAGCAGCCACCTGATGACGGAGGCTTGTGTTGCCTTCGAAACGTCGTGATCTGTTTTAATTTAGTTGAGCAGCAATCAGCAGATAATCAGCATACGTAACGTGGTTGACCAATAGCGAGCCACTCGGGCATTAAAGTCACCTAACAGGATGACTCTATCCCGAGGGCCCACTTCAGCTAGCACCTGGGACAGGAGGTTATAGAAGGCGTCTGCCTCAACTGCATCTCTCCACTGGTGTTCATCTTCGGTGAGGCGTAAGCAACCACCACCACCACCACCATTCCTCACCTCTTGTTGAAGGGGAGGCGAGTCCACAGTAGCCTGGGACTTACAGCTTCCCATACCTCACTGCCACGTCCCCACACCCACTTCAAACTTTTGTTCAAAAGAAGTGCCACTCCCTGCTGGTTGGTAGTTTCCTGCACCGAGTGGAGAACTGTCCACCTCTCATGATGACTGGTGCCAGAACTAGTCCACCGAACCTCCTGTATTCCACTGAGGTCCAGGCGGTTACCGGTCCATCTCCCGACAGAGGAGTGGGCAGCCTCTCCTCCACAACGACAGTCTGAACATGCCACGTGGCCAATCTCAGTGGTCTCCTGTTCCTGGATCTGCCAGATGTAGTTTGGCCAGGAAGCGTCGTGCTACGCCTGCCCCCCTGGCCTCTAGCACCGGCTTAATTTGGTGTGTCCATGTGGTGCTTGGGTAGAAATAAGTAATATATATTAAAAAAATAACTTTTTAAAAACACGCTTTCATGAAATGTACCCTACTCGTAATGGCAGAACTCCACGATTCCAGGAAGTGGCCGCAAGGCTTGCCATAACGAAAGGGGCCGTGGTGATTTACAGCCAACGTCAGTTGAGCGTGGACAATTAGACCCAAGCCGAAACATAACATATAAAAAATGTTAACAAATATATGTTTTTATGATAGAATATAGTATTGTCATCAGCATGACATAAGTATACAAAGTTTGCAGTCGATACTACATTGGGAAGTGGGTTAAAATTGAGTTACAAGATTTGAGGGTACAACAACAGAGTGAGTTAAATAAAAGCGTGTAATAATAATACAAAGAGTGCCAGGGGGAGGGGTTTACCAGCTCCTCGCACGCACTGATCTATCTACATACAACAACAAACGCCATTCGCAAATAAGTGGCGGTGAAGGCACCACGTCACTTGTGCCAGGCTATGTGCACGTTAAAGCCACATGTTAAAGCCACATGTTAAAGCCACGTGAAGTGTCGAACGCCCGCTGGCAGGAGAGATCACGGGGCAGACCCAGCAGGTGCCATGGATCGACTGACTCAGATGACAAAGATAAAGATCTCCCATATAGCCTTAACAAACTGTAGGGGCAAGTGCTGTTAGCGAGCACCTACGAAGGCCGCAACGGTACACGAGGGGGTGGGTGGCCAGCACCACGCCCGACCGCCTTTGTCTCCCTAGTGGTGATGTTTACACACCGCACCAGGTACTCATTTGAGGCTGAGTCGACCTAGGGGAGGCCCAGGACCGGTTCAGATAATCGTCACTCTTGGTGTTTGCCGTGAGTGGGAATCGAACCCGTGTCGCCGGGTTCGTAGCGCAGCGCACTAACTGCTACACCACCGCTCCCCACAGATGACACGTAGACACACACACACGTGTAACACACACCCTTGGCGCGCCTTTCCCTCCGGGTGCAAGGTGTGGTCGCGATTCTAGGCTTCGATAAATGTTCACACGACACTAATAATAATACCAGGGAGGCGTCTAACCTTTGTGTCAACACGAGCCGAGATGGATTCAGGGTGCGGTTCCTCTGCACATATTTGAAGAAAGTTCGTACATCGGTGTGGTGCCCTCGGGGACTTCAAACTCAAATGAACTTACGTGGAATTGAATATAAATATACGTTTTATGTATATGTGGATATAATGGCGGTACACCGGTGGAAGCATAAGACAGTCTAAAAATAAAAATAAATTTAATCGGCAAAGTGAATGTGTCATTAACAGCGAAATGGCATGGTACTCGAATTGTAAATGTGGATTTACTCTCCAGCACACTTGTGTGCTGAACTAGTAACGAATTGGCACGTTTCGTTTACCTGACAAACCTTATTAACTAGCTGTGTTGGGTAGTGGCGGGTTTCACGACACATCTAAATTTATGCGATCTAACCCTAAAACCTCGATTGTGGATAATATTATCGTAGAAAGCCTAATACGTGTTGAATTCAATCTGTTTATCAGTCTTCAATTGACCCCGTTGTAAAGTTTGATGCGATTCGAAGGCTAACTCGGCCTTCTTCCGAGACTGAATGAACCTGAAATCGAGGAAGAGTCTCACCGAAGTCTCGGGCACGAGTCAAATCTTGCCGCCTAGTGTTGAGTCTATGGGCAGTGTTGAGTCTATGGGCAGTGTTGAGTCTTTGGGCAGTGTTGAGTCTATGGGCAGTGTTGAGTCTATGGGCAGTGTTGAGTCTATGGGCAGTGTTGAGTCTATGGGCAGTGTTGAGTCTATGGGCAGTGTTGAGTCTATGGGTAGTGTTGAGTCTATGGGCAGTGTTGAGTCTATGGGTAGTGTTGAGTCTATGGGCAGTGTTGAGTCTATGGGTAATGTTGAGTCTATGAGCAGTGATGAGTGTATGGGTAGTGTTGAGTCTATGGGCAGTGACGAGTCTATGGGCAGTGACGAGTCTATGGGCAGTGATGAGTCTATTGCCATTGTTGAGTATTTGGGTAGTGATGAGTCTATGGGGAGTGTTGAGTCGTTGGGGAGTGTTGAGTCTATGTCGCGGTGCTGTTCACTGTACAGGGGGAGTTGATTCCAGTGCAAAGAGGGAGAAGGATCCAACACGGGATTGGGCACAAGGGAGGAGGAGGGACCGAGAGACGATTGGGAACGAAGAGGACGAGAGGAGGGGACATGGAAGGGGGTGAGAGAGGCGAGATGCTGTGTGGCAAGGCCACGGGAGACATTTAGAGACTCGTGGTGTCAGGTATTCAAAACGACGGCTGAGCGGTCGCATCCTGTCGGTGAGGAACGATGGCCGTGCACGGGTGGCACGCGGACTGCGTCGACGGCGAGGGTCGGCGCGTTGTACCGCAGGAGGTTTGAGAACTGCTCGACGTGCAGGGGACGAATCCGGTTTGATTCAGCTTAGCCTGGACGCGGCTTGCGAGACGAACAAAAAAACACACCGCACGTCCCTGCGCGACCCCCAAACAGCAACACATTCGACCGCGGAATGTCGTTCAACAGCGCAATTATATGGGTGTGGGGTGAGGCGTGAACGGTGTTCCCTCGTTATTCGCGATCGTGGATATCCAGCGATTTGCATCTGCACCTCTCCATCAGCGGTGGTTCTCTACACGAGGGGAGGGGGGGGTGATTTATAAATGCGCGTGAAATTATAGCGTACGCGAGAGAGCCATTGGTGATGAATCACGTTGCATGAATCTGCCGATTTTAAATAACCACGGTAAAAATAACAAATTCTTCCACGTGGTCACCTATGACGACGTCAAAGACCTTTGTGAACTCGCCGATCGTCAACAATGTTGGTTGCCGTGAGTAACCAGCGAGCGCATATACATAACGTCACGTGCTGCAGAGCGTCCACTTAAACGTTTGTTTTGAACTCGCTTGTAGTTACTCAGCTCCTTTGGGCTTGGGTCCCCACTCCCCAGCCCCCGGGCCGCGGACCAGTACCGGTGAGGGCGGTGAGTCAGAACGTGGCCCCTCCATTATTTTATTGACCACTTCCGTCCGCGCCTCTTTCCCGCACTGCGCACTTGTCTCAGTCACAGTTTTGGTGAGCCCCACAAGCTCTAACCCCTAGTAGCCACAATTAGTAAAAGACAAACGTCGCTGGAGAGCTTCTTTGAAAAGGGAGAAAGACCCAATGATGAACCCCCCCCCCACGCCTCCCCGGTCCGTGAAAAAATTGTCTTCCACGAAAGTGGTCCCTGGTGCAAAAAGGTTGGGGCCCGCTGCCTTAGGGTGTGACCTCACAAAATGGAAAGTGGTTAAACTATTGACGTTCATTAATTCACTCATTTATTTGACTCAGAGCCATTGTTGGGGTCGGGACAAGAGGGGTAACTGTACTCGGTTGAACACAAAATTCAACAAGGGGGGGGGGGGTCACAGCAGTAGTCATTACACGTTGAGAACCACTCCTCTCTACGCGACTGCATCTAGAGTGAGAAAGCAAAGTGATGAGATTAAGAGATGCGATGTTTTGATCAATGTCGTGTTTTGAATAGCTCATTTACGGGATTTTTACTGGTAGGAACCCACTGGTTCCACCAGCCCACAGGGGATTATTGTGTCCGTCCATCCGTCGTGCAGGAAGCGGCTGGGTGGGGAGGGGAGAGTGGGAAGGGGCTGGGTGGGGGGGGGCTGGGTGGGGAGGGGAGGGTGGGGAGGGGCTGGGTGGGGAGGGTAGGGAGGGGCTGGGTGGGTTGGGTGGGCAGCGGCTGGGTGGTGAGGGTGGGGCTGGGAGGGGGGTGGGATGGGTGGGGCTGGGTTTAGGGAGGGGCTGCTCACCCCGTGGTGCCCTTATAAAACTCATCGTTTAACCTACTCACGCCGGCTTGTGCCCGCCCTCACAGTCGGCCATATTTGCGGAATACACCACGCCGCCGTTGACCCTGGCCATTGACCGAGCAACCCAACGTTCCTACCAGCTCCCTCCGCAGGAATGTGTTTTAATGTAGGATTATTCATTAAAAAGACGGAGGTTTTCGTAGACCAATGTCATCATTCGCGAAATTTGCTACTCACGAGCATCTCCGGAACGTGTCCCTCGCGAATAACAAGGGAAGTCTCCAGAGTGCACATCGGGTGATTATGTTTACGTATAAATAAATCACGCAGGGTTATTGAGTTAATTTAACACGTGTTCAAACTGACTTCCATTATTGACATTAATGCACGATACAAGAATGATCTTTTGAAATGAATTTAGGGCTTAAAAAAAAGGTTACAAAGTTCTAATCCTTGAACGTTCATCATGGATTCTCTTTAAAGTCTCTATTCACTCCCAACGGGAAGAAGAACAATAAATATGAATAACGAGAATAGATCAAACGTTAACTTAAATAATAAACATTTAAAATGTGATAATGCCGTGTAAAAATAAGTGAAATAACCCTAGGTGTCCTGACTTTTGGGCTACTCTGTATTGATGTGCAGTATGCATGTAGAATTTATTTCGCACCGTACGTAGCTATGCGATAATCAGAGGTGCGGGAGAAAGACCACGAAACTAAACACAAAAAGCAGTTCCAAACAAATTATATTTCAATGTAGTATAGTCATCGAGTGTATAGTAGTGCATAATGGTGTACTGTAAATGAGTGTAGTTTTTAATACATCGTGTCGTGCATAGCATAGTGTATTGTAGTGTAGTGTGTAGTACGTAGTGTAGTGTATAGTGTAGTGTATTGTAGTGTAGTGAATATGAGTGTAGAGTGTAGTACGTAGTGTAGTACGTAGTGTAGTGTATAGGAGTGTAGTGTGTAGTACATGGTAATGTGTATGTAAGTATGTTGAACTTGTTTCGCATCGGACGTAGCCAACCGCGCTCATCGGAGGATGCTGGGGAAGGACAACAAACTAAACCCACACAACAACAACAACATTAAAGCAGCTCTCCAGTTTTCAAAAGCGGGGGGGGGGGGGGTCGTACGCTCAGGGCTGTGCGTGTGGCGTGGACTGCAGACGAAGCTGACTTGAGTGCGTACGCTAAGTTGAAACAGCGAAGGGCGTATCGTGTGTATGCGTCTCGCCGCTGGCAGATTCACTGCAGAAACGCAATCTCCGCTAACTCTCTGCAAGCCTCTTCTCCCCTCTTCTCTGTTGCCCATTCTCTTCCTCTTCCCCCCACTCTTTTCGGTCCTTCTCCCTCCTTGCACCCCTCCACTGGAATCAACTTCCCCTGTACATTGAGCCCATAGACTCAACACTGTCCGTAGACTCAACACTGCCCGTAGACTCAACACTACCCATAGACTCAACACTGCCCACAGACTCAACACTGCCCATAGACTCAACACTACCCATATACTCAACACAGCCCATAGACTCAACACTGCCCATACACGGCACGGGTCAAGCTCCTAATAGATACCTATACACACCCCAAACATTAAAAAAATATGTATACATAATTCTTATGGTGTCAAGTGCAGTCTCCAAAGTATTAGAATAATGTAATATCAATCTTGATTTGAATATATATAATATATCTCCATATATATATAAAAGGCAAAGTTGTTATTATGTGTGTCTGTTTAAAATGTTTAGCGTACTTCCCGACATGCAACAAACTTGACATTTGCCATGTGGGTACTTTCCAGACTATACACCATGCAAAATTATAAAAATACACTTTTTTGTGGGGGTCAGGGGGGAGCTCAATAATGCATATATTTTTTGCACGCCAAGTGAGCTGTGACGTCAAATCTGTCACGTGACCCGCGCATGTGGAAGCGCAACGCATTGTAGTGTAGCGGTTAGCGCGCTGCGCTACGAACCCGGCGACCCGAGTTCGATTCCCGCTCATGGCCACCACCGGTGACGATTATTTCTACCGCTCCTGGGCCATCCCCTAGGTCGACTCAGCCTCAAACGAGTAACTGCTGTGGTGTGTGAACATCGCCACTGGGGGGACAAATGTGGCTGGGCGTGGTGCTGGCCACCCACCTCCTCGTATAATATAATATCAACTTGCCGTACGGGATTCGCTCGCTCGTGTACAAATCGAGTCATGAAGATGAACCAGGCAGCAGCAGCCGCGCCGTGGAGCGGGCGCCAACAATTGCCCAAGCTCTGCGTGGAGTTGTTTATTGATTTATTTTCCGGGTCCCACGGGTTTTCCCTCCACATTTAGAATCAACGTCAGGCGTTTAGATTACTGGACATGTTTTCCTTCGTGAAGGACACTCCTGGGGATTTGGTGGCAGTCACGGTGGCGAGAGGGTGCCGCCCTGGTGAGATGTTAACTACCTCGCCTGGTATACAGGAGGTCGTCGGTTCGATCCCGACCCTGACGCCTGCTGTATATTTGGAGATTGCGTGTCTCTCTCTGTCTTCCCCATGGTGAGATGTTAACTACCTCGCCTGGCATACAGGAGGTCGTGGGTTCAATCTCGACCCTAACGCCTGCTGCTGTATATTTGGAGTTTGATATACGGTGCTTTTTTCTGGAAGACTTTTCTGTTTTTTCCTGGATTTTTCTGTTTGCGCGTGGTCACTTTAAGATGTTTCTTGTTCATGTTTTTTGTTTGTTGCGGTTGCACCCGATTCAAGAGCCGCATGGCTCACAGGGCTACACCAAATAAATTAACTGAACTGAACTGAAAACTCTCTCTGTTTTCCCATGCTGAGATGTTAACTACCTCGCCTGGTATACAGGAGTTTGTGGGTTCGATCTCGACCCTGACGCTTGCTGCTGTATATTTGGAGTTTGTGCATCTCTCTCCCTCTCCCCGCGGTCGCGTGGTTTTTTTCTCCGGGCCCTCCGATTTTTACCTCCACATTTAGAATCAACGTCACGCGTTTAGAGTGTTTGGCTGATATAAATGTCCACGTGACGATAAGCCCCTTCATTTGTGGCCAGGTCGCTTATGAAAAGTAAGCTAATAGCTCAGCGGGCCTTTCCCTGGTGAGATATTTTTTTATTGATTTCCTTATCTTTCCTATACTTTGCACCTTTTAAATGTTTGTTGTAACGTTCTGACCTGGCGATACTGGACAAGTGTGAAAAAAGAGCTTTATAGCTCATCGGATTCCTCCGGCATAGGCATTCTGATATAACGAAGGCGTTATTGGCCGGGTAAATACTGCACGTGTCTTTGCACACTTATTATGGAGGCGACATTTGTGTTGATAATTGTTTTTTAACCTTTAATCTGGCAACAAAACTGACACCGTTTTTACAAGGAGTCATGTTTGCATTGACCACATTTGTGTTGTACTGCCATCTACTGACAATGCCTGGGCATGGCTCCTCCTCGACCAATTACAATTCCCGCCACGAGGTGACTGTGACGTGCCTACCGCGTCACAGACCAAGTCAGACCTGATTGGTCACCGCGGGCCCCTTATAAATCTCAACGTTCATCCTGCAAAGTCCCATCGCAAGGGAGATTGTGTGCATCCACATATCAAGCAAGCAGCAGCAGCATCAGCATGCAGTATCACAGACAGTAGCATGATAAGTAGCATCATTGGTACCAATGATCAAATATAATATGTAAACTAGATTTTGCTTCGTAACATAATTTTCGTCTATTTGTTTGTGTTTCTCCCTTGCGATGGGACTTTGCAGGATGAACGCTGAGATTTATAAGAAGGCAGGGCACTGATAAGGGGCCGTCCATAAATGACGTCACGCCCCTAGAGGGGGGGGTCAGACATTTGTGACGATGTGTGACGGGGGGGGGGGTTGAGAAATGTGACGTCACATCAAAATGCGCAACTTTAAATAAATATAGACAACACGTTCTACTTAATTAAATAGACTTTTTAATAAATGCTTTCTCCTACAACATCAGAGTGCAACGTCACATTAAATACGCACTACAATGACAATAGTTTAAAGCGATTTGAAGCATGTTTTAAAAAAA
>CM025665.2:1217518-1229179 GCA_014621495.2 Entosphenus tridentatus
CTACAGTAGTATCTAATGACTATAGTAGTATCTACTGAATCTATAGTCGTATCTATTGACTCTATAGTAGTATCCACTGGCTATAGCAGTAACTACTAACGCTACAGTAGTATCTACTGACTCTATAGTAGTATCTACTGACTGTAGTGGAATCTACTGACTAGTATTATCTGCTGATGATAGTAGTATCTACCGACTCTATAGTAGTATCTTCTGACTGTAGTGGAATTTACTGACTAGTATTATCTACTGATGATAGTAGTATCTACCGACTCTATAGTAGTAACTACTGACGCTGCAGTAGTATCGAATGACTATAGTCCCTACTGAAGCTATAGTAGTCCCTACTCACTATAGTAGTAACTACTAACTACAGAGCAGTATCTGACTCAAAAGCAGTATCTGCTGACTATAGCTGGAGCTACTGACTCTTTAGTCGTATCTACCACCTCTGCAGCAGTATATACTGACTATAGTGGTATCTACTAACTGTAGTATTATCTCCTGACTATAGTAGTATCTCCATAATAGAGGTTTTGGGTTAGATCGCGTTGATATATAAATGTGTCGTTAAAAACCGCCCTACCGATCGCGTGTGAGCGTTGCTATGGCAACCACGGGTCAGCTTTCTCACGCATGCGCAGATGCGTGCTTTGGCGCACGCTCAGCGTTGTAATATAATAATTAATAGTACAACATTGTTAATTTATTGCAAACATGATGCCTTGTATAAAGGTGTCAGTTTTGTACCAGTTGAAAGGGTAAAAACCTATTACTATATTTTGCCACCGGTAAAGGAGGTATCATAGTGTAAATGCTTACCCCGAGCTCTCAATACTCTGATAGTGCGCTGTCTTTGAGTTGTACGCCTTTTGGCGTCATCTGGTCCAACACCAATGGAGACTAGGCTCTAAGAAAAGCTATCTCGGGTGTGGACCAATCAACTTCAAGGACAGTGCATATCATTATCATCATCAGAGTTGTTTATTTTTGTTTGCATTTTGACTGCTTGTGTTGTGGTTATTGCAAACATGATGCCTTGTATAATGGTGTCAGTTTTGTACCAGTTGAAAGGGTAAAAACCTATTACTATATTTTGCCACCGGTAAAGGAGGTATCATAGTGTAAATGCTTACCCCGAGCTCTCAATACTTTGATAGTGCGCTGTCTTTGAGTTGTACGCCTTTTGGCGTCATCTGGTCCAACACCAATGGAGACTAGGCTCTAAGAAAAGCTATCTCGGGTGTGGACCAATCAACTTCAAGGACAGTGCATATCATTATCATCATCAGAGTTGTTTATTTTTGTTTGCATTTTGACTGCTTGTGTTGTGGTTATTGCAAACATGATGCCTTGTATAATGGTGTCAGTTTTTGTACCAGTTGAAAGGGTAAAAACCTATTACTATACTTTAAAGTTGACGAATGTGAAATACGAATAGTGCTGGCTCACCCCAAGGCTTATCGCGTGTTACCCGGGTACTTTTTTGAAACATAAACCTCACAGTTTGCGAGTTAAATCCGTCGCAAGTTGCGTCCACAGACACACAGACCCAGAGACAGACAGACAGACAAAAAATTACATATAGTTGTTGAGGCGTAAATGATGACACGACGGCAGATGTTCTTAAGGGCTTTCACCAA
This sequence comes from Entosphenus tridentatus, assembly GCA_014621495.2. Lineage (NCBI taxonomy): Eukaryota > Metazoa > Chordata > Hyperoartia > Petromyzontiformes > Petromyzontidae > Entosphenus > Entosphenus tridentatus. Next base: position 1,219,162 of record CM025665.2, read on the forward strand.
CAGTTTATTAGGAGGTTTACGCCAGTAACTGATGGAGGAATATTTCACTTGTCCCCAGGTGTAGGGCTACTGGGGATCCCCTAGCACACCCACAGGCTAACGTAGCCTGGTGCTAATTTCCCCCTATGCTGGGTCCCAACTTCCACCCTTCACGTTCCCGGACTCTCCAAACTACCTTGAACATGTGACGGGTTCCAGCTTAAATACCCCAGGGGGACATGACGTCACCGTCCCGCCCCCTGTGCATAACGTCACCGTCCGTGACGTCATCGTACCGGAGGGCGAGCGTGATATGACGTCACTAACTACTACTCTACATCGGTAAGATATGTTAAGCGCCTCAGTCAAAGGCGTTCTACGAATGTAAAGTAAGGCTGCGGTGGACATCCACTCCGGTGCGCCTCCTTCCTTTGCCTGCCACTCCATCATCGGTCTCAGCCGCTGAGCGTCGTCCAGGCCGAGTGATGATGCGTCCTGCCCAAGCCCAGCCACTCGTCACGTTCACTCTACAGTGAACATCTCCGCAAAGGTCCACTCTTGTATACGGATGATAACACAGCGGGGCATCCTGCGAAAGTAGCCGTTAACTTTTGCAAAATAGGCACACCCCTCTCTGCCCGTCTCTGTCCCAGCAATTGCCCGGAGACAGCTTTTTAGCCAAGAACTAACCGCCAAGAGTCAATGCTGAACGCACCGGCAGCATCTTGCGGTCGTTAAGTCCGAGATTCTCGAGATCACGCATACAATCGTAGCACTGGCTGCACACCGGTACCACGAGTGTCGGAATGTCCCCCCCTGATCAATCCCACATGCCACTCAGCCTTCATCAAGTGTAGGATGTCGTGTGGAATAGCCACGCACCAACCATTAGCCCCACGGTAGGCTACAACTGAGCCAATTCATTGATAATTTCTCCTGCACGGTATCCGCAGCCTATACCTCCCCCCCCCCACGCTATATCGCTAAAGTTACAATGAGGCTAATTTGAGCAAACAAAGCGGTACAAATGAGAGAAGAGCAAACAATCAATTGCGATGATTGATTGTGGAATTGCGACCCTGAACCCTGGCGGTCGGGGTGCTGTTATGTGGGTGCGGCTAGTTCATCGTTCAATGCTGACTGGAGATTATTAACTCGGGTTGTGTCAGCATTATGGTTGGACCAAAAAAACAACCCTCTCCATATCTGAAATTGGTAATCACCGACGTCGCTGTGCAGAATGCACAGGCACACCTCTTTTAGCAGTGCCTCTTATAACGTTATTTCGTTATAACGCTCTTTGTCTTGGAGGAAAATTGCTGCATGGATCAGCCCGTATAGGGAAGAAAGTTGGCGTGCCGTTGCTTTTAGGGCCGTATCTTTGCCCATATATACTGTCTTGCGAAACCTAGATTGAGGTTTATGTTGTGATCGATTCTGCTCACAGACGGTCTGACAGCCATGTTAGCGTTATAGCGACCTCCAATAGCACTGTTTCTCCGGGTCATCCGGATTTTCCCTTCACATTTAGAAGCACGCGTTCAGGGTATGTGGCTGCTATAAACTTCCACGTGATGAGCCACTTCGTTGAGCTATCATTTGTGGCCAGGTCGCTTCTGAAAAAGAGATAAAGAGTTCATCATCTCCAATGAGATATATAGACCTTTTTTAGAAGCAACCTGGCTATCACGAATGCTAGCCAGACAAAGTGGCTCATGTGGAAATTTATAGCAGCCAACTACTCTAAACGCACGTCGATTCAAAATGTGGAGGTTATAAAAAACCGGAGGACCCGGAGAAAAATCCACATGAGCACGGGGAGAGAGACACATGCAGGCGTCAGGGTCGTGATCAAACCCACGACTTCCTGTATACCAGGCGAGGTAGTTAACATATCGCCATGCAGAAGAGAGAGAGAGACACGCAGACTCCATATATACCGCAGGCGTCAGGGTCGGGATCAAATCCACGACGTCCTGTATACCAGGCGAGGTAGTTAACATCTCGCCATGCAGAAGAGAGAGAGAGAGAGAGACACGCAGACTCCGCATATACAGCAGGCGTCACGGTCGTGATCAAATCCACGACCTCCTGTATACCAGGCGAGGTAGTTAACATCTCGCCATGGAGAAGAGAGAGACACGCAGACTCCAAATGTACAACAAGCGTCAGGGTCGTGATCAAGCCCACTACCTCCTGTATACCAGGCGAGGTAGTTAAAATCTCACTGTGTTTATAAGCAATGGCTGATCCGGACAATCAATATCTCATTATCAGCAGTCAGGCTCAATTGAGTCAATGCTGGTAAGCTGCCAAATGTTTACAGGCCAATGAGTAGTTTCAACAATCCGTGCCTGATCAGCAAAATCAGGCTTGGCTTGATCCAGTGCTGGTGAACGTCCAAAATAAATCGTCAGCGCTGCTATTTCTGCCGATACGTTGGTTTTAGCGCACACAACACCAATGGGGCCTCACCAGCTCACACGACATGACGATAGCGACTGAGAGTTTGGCTGGGTGCAGATGCAGCACTTGTCGTAAAAAAAAAATTACATAGAAAACAGGGGGAACATAGACATAGAGAGGGGATAGAGAGAGGGGGGTAGAGAGAGGGGGTAGAAAGAGGGGGGGGGGGGGGAGGGGGGGGGGGAGGGGGGGGGGGGGGGTAGAGAGAAAGGGAAGGGGTAAGAAGGAGAGGAGCAGAGCGCGACATCTTTTGTGAAATCTTTCATTTAAAAAAAAGGGGGGGGGGGGGTGGCACATTAGGAATGGATCACTCTTTTAATTATATCCTTGTGCAGCAAGGGAGTAAAGTGTGGTTCTGTGAAGGTCCTGATGTGCGGTGCAGTGCATCAATGCATGTGTGTACAGCAGCATGTGATGACTGAGTCGGGCCTGTAGGTGGCTGACAGGGTTAATGAATAACCGCACGTGTAAACCAGCCACATGGTTAATGGCGTCTCGGAAGAATTGCTGCGTGTAACACACGTGTTGTTGCATTTGACAGGTAAAGGACCCAAAGGTTGTTTTTGATTGTTACATAAATGTTCTAGACTTGTTCTAGACTTGTTCTAGACTTTAAGCCTTTGCTTTGAATTGTTCGTTTGTGATATATGCAATTAGAGGCGTTTTAGCACTGTGCATTGTAAAGGGATGACGCACTGTAATTAGTTACTGTCATTGTAATTCTCTAACTCTAATACTGTTTAGTCTATAACCATGCCCATGTACTCAGAATATGACTACTTGCAATGCTATTGAGAATAGAACACATGTAAAGTAGTAAGCTGTACAATGGTGATATACAGTACGTATACTGTACGCATACAGTACATATAATGGGTGTAAGATACCGATATATGTGGATGGTATAGATAGACATACCGCTTAGGATTAAAGTAATATTCGAATAGTGATGTGCAAATGTGATTGTTAAAGACAAAGATGGTTTATCAGTAGTAGAATTGGGTTTAAGAGAAAGAGTTCATGAATAACCGCACGTGTAAACCAGCAAACATGGTTAATGGCGTCTTGGAAGAATTGCTGCGTGTAACACACGTGTTGTTGCATTTGACAAGAGTGACGGTGCTGTTCTTCACAAGATGAATATTAACCACAATAAATAAATGTGCTTGCCCTCGACTTGGAGCACCTGCCCACGTCCTTCATTTCGAGTGTGCAACAGGGGGGCACGTAAAGTAAAGCATTGAAAAAAAACAAATAAACCGAAATGATGAACGAAGCAAAGTGCCGACTACACCGAGCATCTTCTTGTTTCCTCTGATCGCAAAAAAAGAGAAAGTTCGTTGTTTTATTCACGAAGATTTAAACGACCAACATTAGTCGCAGTTTGACAAATATTTTGAGGAGGAGAAGGAGAAAAAAATGGACGATAAGATTATCTTGTACAATGTGAAATATATATACGTGTGTGATATTGATGTATTTTATCGCCACATCGAGGTCAATGTATGACTGTTGATGAGACACCGAGTATCGAAACCGGTCAGCGGTCTTGCCTTGTCAGCATCAACGATAACGAAATGCTGAACACTCCCAGGAGGAGGGCGTGTGGGCTGATGGGCTGTGTCAAGACATGGTCGGGTCCCACGGTGGCTAGGAGATGTTAACTCCCTGGCCTGGTATGCAGGAGGTCGTGGGTTTGATCCCTACCCTGACAACTGCTTCTGTATATTTGGAGTTTGCGTGTCTCTCTCTCTCTCTCTCTGATCATCATCATCATCACGGTGGCTAGGAGATGTTAACTCCCTGGCCTGGTATGCAGGAGGTCGTGGTTTTGATCCCTACCCTGACGACTGCTGTATATTGATGTGCTGCTGTCGGATTACACGGATGTCTTTAGCAAGAGTGACCTTGACTTGGGTCGTACGTCACTCTTATCTCATCACATAGATACCGGGGTAACGAGCCCCATACGGATGAATCTGCACCGCATGAGTCCCGCTGAGAGGGACCATATGCGAGGGGCGGTGGACGAAATGCTCGCTGCCGACATAATTTCGCCATCAAATAGCCCTTGGGGTGCCCTGATTGTGCTTGTTAAAAAGAAAGATGGCGGCCTCCGGTTTTGTGTGGATTTTCGTAAATTGAATAAGGTATCCGTGGCAGATGCATACCCCCTGCCACGGATGGACGACTCCCTGGATGCCCTGTCAGGAGCTAAAAAAATTCCACCCTCGATCTCTCGGCGGGATTTTGGCAGCTGCCCCTCGACGAGGCGTCGCGACCTAAGACGGCGTTTCGTACGCCACAGGGCCTGTTTGAATTTAATTGCCTTCCCATGGGGCTGAATGCTGCCCTCGCCACGTTCCAGCGGCTGATGGAGCTGGTATTGGCGGGACTGCAATGGGACACGTGTCTCATATATTTGGATGACGTCATTGTGTTTAGTCGCACGTTTGAAGAACACCTCCAACGCTTGAAGGTTGTTTTTGACAGAATGCGGTCTGCTAATCTGAAATTCAAACTTAAGAAGTGTCATCTTCTACAACAATCTGTGCGTTATTTGGGTCACATTGTGAGCTCTGACGGCATCGCCACGGACCCGGACAAAACCTCTTGTGTCCGTGATTGGCCGAACCCCACCTCCTTGGGTGAGGTACGGCGGTTCGTCGGGTTTACGTCCTACTACCGCTGCTTCGTTCCACATTTTGTTACCATCGCTTGACCCCTGCATTTCATTAACGGGTAAGAATCAGAAGTTTGGATGGGGACCCGAGGAGGCGTTGGCTTTTCGAAACCTCCGGGATCGGTTGGCGTCCGCGCTTGATTATCCCGACTTTTCACTGCCCTTTATTCTGGACATGGATGCCAGTGATACGGGCATCGGCACCGTGCTGTCCAAACACAAAAACGGCGTGGAATGGGTCGTGGCGTGTGGTAGCAGGGTTCTCTCTCCGGCAGAGACTCGTTACTGTGTTACGCGCAGGGAGCTTCTGGCGATCGTGCATTTCGTTCGGCAATATTGGCCTTATTTGTATGGTAGGAAATTTCTTGTACGCACCGACCACGCTGCTCTGCAATACTCGTTAAAGATTGAACAACCATCGGGCCAGCTTTTATGTTGGCTCAAAACGTTGCAGGAGTTCTCGTTTGAGATACACTACCGTAAGGGTACTCGCCATGGAAATGCGGACGCACTCTCCAGGTTGCTCGGCGGCTCCCCTTGTGCGTGCGCGTCCGGCACTAACCGGTGCACGATTCTTCCTCGGGCCCCTCGGCCGGTCATGTCCGCGGGGGTGGACTCCGTGGAACGCTCCGCGGAATGAGCAGAGCCATGGCCAGCCGATGGTGTGTTGAACCTACCACGGTCGGTGTGGATATGTGAGCAGCTGTTGGATGACTCGCTGGTTTCGTTACGGACTCGGGCTAATGGGCACAGGAGGGCCCCAGGCGTGGACGGGGTCTGCCAGGCTGCCTTTCGTGGGGGCCTATTGATGTGGCAAGATGACATGCTGGGCCATTGGCGCCTGGTGGTTCCCGTTACGCTTCGACAGGAACTGATTCGGACACTGGACGCTGACAAGTTGTTGCACCTTGGCGTGCAGAAAACACTTTTCACAATGCAAAGAGATTATTTTTGGCCTGGCATGACGGCTGATGTCGCCAGGGCCATCCAGATGTGTCCTGAATGTGCTCGGAGAAAACCCCCATGCTCAAAATATATTCAACCCTTGCAATCAATTAAGGTTACTCGAATGAATGAGCTTGTAGTTCTTGATATCCTTGGGCCGTTTCCTCCTTCTGCCAGGGGCAACAAATTTCTGTTGGTTGGGGTGGAGTATTTTTCGCGTTGGCCGATGGCTTGGGCCTTGCTCGACTAGTCGGCGGCATCTATTGCAGATGCGTTCGTGAACGGTTATGTGATGGACAAGGGGGCTCCGGAACGACTAATCACTGACCAAGGCCGAAATTTCTCATCAAAATTGTTGAGTGACGTGTGTGACGCCTTGGGCACTAAGAAGATACGCACGTCACCCTACCATCTGCAAACGGACGGAATGGTAGAACGGTTCAACCGTACCTTGTCTGCCATGCTTTGTCACACGGTGCACAAAAAAACAAGCCGATTGGGACCTTCACTTTCCTAGCGTACTGTCCGCCTACCATATGACCCCGCATGCCTCCACGGGTTACTCACCTTTCTTCCTCATGTACGGTCGGGAAAACGTACTGCCGATTAATGTGCAACTAGGGACGCCCGCTAAGGAACCTGCACTATGCTTGCCAGAACATATCCGTGATTCAATTCGCCGGGTCACGGAAGCGCGGGACGCGGCGAGACTTGTTACGGCGAGGACCCAGGCCCGTAACGAGCGGTGCAGTCGTCGATCGCAACGTGAGATGCCATGGGTCGTGGGCGACTGGGCCTGGATCCACTGTCCCCAGGTACCGGTGGGTACCTCTCCCAAATTACATAGGCCATGGCAGGGGCTTGTTGAGTTGATCGAGGTACGGAGCCCTCAATGTGTACGTATCCAGTCGGGTTCGCACAGCTGGTTCGTCCACACTTCGCGGTTGAAACCTTTCTTTGCGCCGTGCGTCATTCCCTCATCCCCATTAACTTCCCTGCCAGGGTCTGATGCGCCCGATGGGCCACCTCGGTTGCCGGTTGATCCCCAGAAGGGGTCTGGTTTGCCTTCCACAGACCCACAGACACTGAACGCCCCGGATGCTGCGGATGATCCTGCTCCGGCGGGATCTTCTTCCGCCAAGTCGGACGCTCCACGCCCCATTCTCCTGTCTTCTGCGACATCGGGACCAGCGGCGCGTCGCTCTGCGGCGGGGAATGGCCCTGCGTCGCGTACACGCTCTAAATCTGTTCCCTTTTGTTAATAACTCTTATACCTTCTTGCATTATGTGTTCATATGCATCTTATCGACACTGTTATTAATTACTTGTGTTCTTACTGCCCTTGCCTTGTGACTTGTGGGGCGCCTTTTTATTGTTCTTGTTGTTGCATTGTCGTCATGCTCTACGGCTCTCGTATTGTTGTTACTTGTTTTAGCCAGGACGGCTAGTCCTGTTACACCAGGGGGGGGGGGGGGGGGGGGGTAATACGAGAGTTCATCGATGAGCGCCAATCAGTGGATAGGCTCCGCCGCTTGGGTCATCACCCAAATAGAGGGATGAGCCGAGGTTAGGGGCAGAGCTCAAAAGGCTCGGGGGAAGTAACCATCTCGAAGGTTCGTGAGAGGGCATGGCTGTAGGCGGGGATTGGTGACGTGGGCCAGGGGATATCAGGGGAAGCGGAAGAGAGCTCGAGGTCAGTGTGTGGAGTCAGAGAGCGGGACCACGTCGCTCGCCTCCGGGACGCCAGTGGCCATGTGGCGGGCCGGAGGCTTCCTCCTAGAGCACCGCCTGTCAGCGGCGCGCGGGAGCGGGAGAGGTTGAGAGAGAGGGGCGAGTAACCACCAGCCGTACGGAACGGAGTGCAGCCGTGTCAGAGAGAGAGAGGAAGCGGCGCTGTCCAGCTGTGGAAGAAATAATAAAGACAAAGACACAAGCCCAGATCGTCGTTGCAGTGGTTTATTTCACATGCAAACATGCATCTCAGAAAGAGCTCTCTTCATACACTGCAGTAATTTTGCTGGAGCAGCCACCTGATGACGGAGGCTTGTGTTGCCTTCGAACCGTCGTGATTTGTTTTAATTTAGTTGTTTTAATTTTAATTTATTTTATTTAGTTTTATACCTACGTGACTTTACCGAAAAAACCAAAGAGTATAGATTGTACATGTTGTGTATTTGCTCTCCAACACGCCGGTGTGCTGTACTTGTGACGAATTGGCATGTTCTGTCTACGTGACAACCCTTACTAATTGGCTGTGTAGGGTAGTGGCGGGTTTAACAACACATTCATATATTTACGCGATCTAACACAAAAAACCTGAAGTATGGATGATATTGGTCGCGAAAGCCTACGTGTTCAACTCTACCATAAGGCCTTGTGGCTGATGGGTTGTTTAATAAATATTGGTGTTTTACGTGGAGATACGGACATGGGAAAGCTATATTGGCTGCCGCTTTATTTTGCGTACACATATACTTATTATATATACAGGGTGACCCAAAACTAAGGACACATAGTGTTATTTCACGTGTTTTAACACGGGCATTAAAACGTTACATTGTTTAGTCTTTAAGTTAATGTTGTATCTATTATTATTAAGATTTTTTAATTATTCCTTTCATATAACATTTACAGAACTCGACCAAGAACTCTGAATGAATTGAGACAACACATAATCGATCCATGTTCAAAGATTACACTTGTAATAATTTTAAAGTCCTAACTTTCGATTCAAAGGAGAATTCATGCATCATCCTTCGACACTAATGGAAGTCAGCTTACAAAATTTCCGTAAAATACATTAAATAACCCTCTGCGATTTGTTTAAAAACAAACACTGTACAATCGCCCTCCGTGTCCTCACGACGGCAATCGTCGATCCATCACGAAGTTGCGGTGGCGTCACAACGACGCTTGTGCCAGGCCACGTGCAGCTCCACGTCCTCCCGAACCGCATCAGCTCCATCTCTTCTCCAGCCCGTCGCCTGCGCCCGTTGTAGGCTCCATCTTTCTACCCGCTCACGCAGAAGCTGCGTGGGCATGCGGTGGCTGGGCACGCGGGCTACACGACCCAGCTAACTTAGCCTCGCCGGGTCGGAGGAGCTCCCGATGGGAATGTGCCATACAAGCAATGCGCATACAAATATCCCCCGTGTAGCCTTCATAGACTGATGGGGAAAGGTGCTGTTAGCGAGTAGGGGTACCTATGAAGGCCGGCACTGTGGCACAACAGGGGCGAGTGGGTGGCCAGCACCACGCCCGGCCGCCTTTGTCTCGCCAGTGGCGATGTTAGCACCATACCGCACCAGGTACTCATTTGAGGCTGAGTCTACCTAGGGGAGGCCCAGGACCGTTTCAAATGATAGTCACTGGGTGTTGGCCGTGAGCGGGAATCGATCTCGGTCCGCCAGTTTCGTAGCCCAGCGCACTGACCGCTACACACACATCTCCCACCCCCACCCACCTACCACTCCACACACCCGGCCCCCCCCCCCCCGGGGGGGGCGCCCGGGGCCCCCCCCCAAAAGCGGGGGGGGGCCCCCCCCCCCCCGCTTCCCCCCGCGAGTTCAATAAGAAGCGCGTGGGAGAGGCGGGAGCGGTCCACGAAGCCAACGGAGGAGCAGCCATGGCGGGGTCTCTGCGATTCGCCGTTCTCTTCCTCGCCACCGCAGCGGGCGCCTCTGCTGCATCGGTGCGTGACGGAACTCCGCCCGTGTGCTCCACCTGTGCGCTCACCTGCACTCACCTGTGCCCTCACCTGTGCACTCACCTGCGCTCACCTGCACTCACCTGTGCCCTCACCTGTGCACACGTGCGCTCACCTGTGCACTCACCTGTGCTCACCTGCGCTCACCTGTGCCCTCACCTGTGCACTAACCTACACTCACCTGTGCACCCACCTGTGCACTCACCTATGCTCACGTGCCCTCACCTGTCTACTCACCT
>CM025665.2:1229482-1239484 GCA_014621495.2 Entosphenus tridentatus
AGACCCATCCACTCACACTGAGACCCATTGACACACACTGAGACCCACAGACTCACACTGAGAACCATCGACTCATAAAGTGACCCATAAACGTAAACTCGCACAGAGACCCATACGGCCAGTGGAGAGCCACTGGGCAGGATACCCAGAATTCCCCCCAAGCAGCTGGAATTCCATCACTCCGCAAATCTCCTCGCTTCCTCTCCCATCTCAGTCACAGTTGCGATGCTGAGCTCTCTCGGTAGAACCCAGTCGCATTTGACGCCACGTATCCTTGCCCGGTTATGCAGGATCAGCGCCCGCAGTCACCCGCTAACCGGGACGATGTTTCCTGTAACCTTCCTGTACTCGGACCGCGATCTGTCTTGAAACTGCTCGGCCCGAGGTTTCATCGCTCGCGATTTGACTTTTGCGCTTGTTGTGATGTCCGTGCCGCAGGTTCAGTCACTCACTCTTCATCATTGGACCTCCTTTGTCAGGACCAAAATATAATAATAGGGTTTTTCTCCTTTTTTCTGGCTACCAAACTTAAACCTTTTTACGAGGATTCATGTCTGCATTCACCACAATACCTGCAGTCAAATGCAAACAAAAAACACTCTATGATAATATATGCCGTCCCTTGGTGTGGACCAATCAGTTTCAAGGACAATGCATATATAATCATAGCGTGTTTTTTCTTTGCATTTGACTGCAGGTATTGTGGTGAACGCAGACATGAATCCTCGTAAAAAAATGCAGTTTTGTTGCCATAAAAAGGGGGAAAACCCATATTAGTCGCTCACCCTTGTAACCAAGACACCTGTGGGCCCCCCCCCCGCCGGGGGCGGGGGAGGGATCAACTGGTTTAAACAACGTGAACTTGACTTGAATCTCTCCCTCCATCTCTCTGCCCCCTCTCCGTGTCTCTCTCTCTCTCCCTGCGTCTCTCACCACGTCAGGGTGAGATCCAGCAGTTCCTGATCATCCCGGACCACCGTGCCGCGCTGGAGTACTGCGACCGCTACAGCCCGGACTGCGACGCCCCCGCCGTCGCCGTCCCTGCCGTCGAGTTTCCCCAGTCCCAGGACCCCGACGACCCAGAGGTAGGGTCAGCTGTCCGTCCGTGCGTCCGTCCACCTGTCTGTCCATCAGTACATCCGTCAAGCGATCCCATCTGTCTCTCTTTTGGTCTGTCCATCTGTTCCATACGTCCGTCTCTCTCTCTAATTTCATCCATCCGACATCCATTTATCCATCCGTCAATCTATCTGTCAATCTCTCTTTCAGTCCGTCCATCCGTTTGTCTGTCCGTGAATCCATCCATCCATCCGTCTGTTTGTCCGTCCGTCCATGAGACAGATCAAAGAACGAAGGTTTCATCTCCCGTGGTGGTTTCTTTTCCCCTGCAGGTGGCCGTTGGCTCTCTATTCGCGGGCGTTGCACTGCCCGCCACTCATAGTCAAGTTGTTTTTCTCCGGCGTGCGTGGGGGAGAAGGCTGTTGAAACGTTCACAATCTCGCGCGCAACCCCCCCTCCCCCCGCCGGGTGGTGTCGGACGGTTGTGCTTCACCTTCTCTATTCTGTAATCGCTGAGCACAGGCCCCCAAAGCATTTGAGTGGTCAGCCGCTAACCGGCGCTACTGAGGGCTGGACAGATCGGAGTTGATACATTTCTCGAATTGAGCAAGGGTTGCAAGACACGTGGGAGTGAGTAAAAAGCCTTGGCAATACGCGACGGAAATTTGTATATTTCAAGACGAGGATTATTTTCTAGACGTTTACAATGAACGCAACGATGGGCAATTACGTAGCCTGGAACCATGGCCAATCACATCACTGCAACGGTTGCAATCACGTAGCCGCAACAGTGGACAATCACGTAGCCTACAACGATGGCCAATCACATAGCAGTAACGATGGCCAATCTTGTAGCCGCAACAGTGGCCAATCACGTAGCCTGCAACGGTGGCCAATCACATAGCCTGCAACAGTGGACTATCACGTGGCCTGCAACGGTGGCCAATCACGTCACTGCAATGATGGCCAATCACGTAGCTGCAACGGTGGCCAATCATGTAGCCGTAATGATGGCAAATCATGTAGCCGGAACGGTGGCCAATCACGTAGCCGCTATGGTGTCCAATCACGTAGCCGCAATGGTGGCCAATCACGTAGCTGCAACGGTGCCGTGTCATTTCTTTCTGCTCGTGTGTGCTTGTAATTTGACCACAGCATGTGTTTTTTTACAGAAATGTCTGTTATAATGCCTTACTGTTGCATGTCAATTGACACACGCATGGGGCGAGAGCATGCATATAATGAAATGTAGAAGAATACCGTTAATACCGAAAGAGAATGCCGTTCATAGACATTAACCAAACGTACGTCTCTCCTGCTCCCCCCCTCCGCACGCCACACAGGTGCAGAGAGATGCAGAGAGTCGCGCGACTGCCGAAAGTTTTTAGTCTGGACTACACGGCCCTAACCCGAATAACACTCCGACGTGTCTCGTGCGTGTGTGTGTGTGTGTGCAAGTGATTTTAACTTTTGTTCCCCATGCTAATTGGAGGTGTCCTGGGGGGTGGCGGGGGGGGAAGGACAAAAACATAAGCACGAAAAAGCCACGACGCATACGAGAGATGCTGGCACATCTCATCCGGGTGGTTATTTTCCACTGCTGAGCCAGACCCGTACCGTGCTACGTCGGCCTCGCAAGACGTCATCTGAATTTGGCTCGAGGAGGGTGGGGGCAGTGGGGGGGAGGGCAGGCAGGGGGCCAAGCAGGGCCAGGGGCTTGCGGGGCTGATGACTCGTATCACCCGCCCACGCGCTACTTTGGCCAAAAGAGGGTGGTTGTGAGAGACCGAGCAAGAAGGAGATGCAATGTACGACGTTTCCCTCGTTGCGCCGTCCACAAACGAAACCCCCATGGGTTTTTTGTTTCCTGCAGTTTCAATTTTCTTTTTTGCAATTTGACGACGCGGCCCAGCGACGACGCGGCCCAGCGACGGTGCGTTTTTGCCGCTTGAGGCTTTGCGGGCGGTGGGTTCGACCCCACCGGCCGCCCCCCGGTTAATACCCCCGGCAGTGCGTATCGACCGTAAACATACCACGCGGGGATAGGGGGGGGTGCTAAAGATGCCCCCCCCTCGCCGTGACGTCGTTGGTGAAAAGGTGTAGACCACGTGGGTGTGCGTGCTGGCATCACGCTCCAAATTTTGCCCAATCATTTTTTTTTTACCAGATACCAAAGTGGCTATCTAGGTAAAAAAAAAAACCTCGTTATCGCCACACTGGAAACTTCGTCCCCCCTCCCCACCTGCAGGCTATACACATTTGTGAAACGCAGCCGGCGCCTTCCCATCTTAGATGACAGAGAAGGGCAGCGCCGATACGGCACGAGCTAAATTGTCGTCGTGGGGAAAACACCGGGGGAGGATGAGCCGATGATGCGCGAATGAAACTGCGTTTGACACGGTGGTCAACGTCGCTAACCCCCGTGTGTGTCGCGCGTGTGTGTCCGAGCGAGTCCAACTTCTCTCCCCCCGATCCTGATGACCAACTGTCCCCATAACCTCCCCCTCCCTCTAACCATCTCTACTCCTCTCTCTGCCCTCCCAAACTGAACCCCTCCCCTCGCCCCCCGCAAACCTCGACCACTGTGCACGGCACGAGCAGCAGTATGGCGACGGCGGGTTTGAGTATGAGTACGGAACAGCGTACGATGGTGTCGAAGCAGACAGGGAGAGAACGGCCAATCCGCGGGGACCCAGTAGGCGCACAGAGGTAACCGGAGTCGTGGGGCGGGGGGGCGGAGGGAGAGATGGGGGGTGAGAGGGGAGTGGGGAGTATGATATCAGCCCACAGAAGTTGTTTTTGAATTGCGTCGGCCATCGATATAATTTAGTCGACCCTCGATTATCCGGGTGGCAATGGGAAGGAGTGCCAGCGTCGAGAGCCAGGCTTCACCTTCAGCGCTAACTGCGGCGCTTTTTTTTAACAATCCGCTCCGGTGGCCCACATGAAGCAGAGGCTCCGTTGGGTGCCGCGTTCGTTCGACGCACAGACCCCTTGCCCAGAGCGCGGCGTCCCGACGGCGTTCTGCTCGCTGCGCTTTGCCCCGGGGAGCCGCAGGATGCAGAGTCCGGTTTCCCCGCTCCTGCACGGCGTTTCGCCAGCCGCTTTCCCGAACGATTTGAAGGTGCGCCGCCATTCCCGACGGGGGCTGGCGGCGCGTGGGAGCGAAACTTGGGGCCTCGCGCGGCGAACGGCGGGCGCAGTCCGAAAAATGCGTCGTGGTGATTTAAAATTGAGAACGATTTTAAACTTTTCAGTTAATGAACCGGTTTGCTTACCCCCCCCACCGACGACAGGCTTGCGGTCACGTGAGCACACAATCCTCCGACCCTCGATGAGTGTGGCGGAGTGGCTCGTAATTGAACGATGCGCGTGAATATCTATAACACCGTCACCTTTATTCAATTCCTCCCGCGAAGCACGGCTGAAACCTGCGACGCGGATAATCGAGACGGCTTGCGTCATCCCTCTCGTTGTTTTACAATCGCATGCTGTGGTTTCTTAAGCTCTGTGCATCTCTTGTGCCAACCGTTCAAGATGCAGGGACCACCTCCACCCACCAGCTCCCTCTTGAAAGGAGCAACTATTGATACGATTAGAGAGATGTGTTGATAATAACGTGCAAACGTTCTTGTGTTGACAGTTTGACTTGGGAGAAGCGGTAAAAACGCGGGAAATAGTGGATGTTGGGCACAGCGGAGAGGTGCTGTACGGAGTGTAAGAAACCTGGGGCTCCACGGAAATTTGGTAGCAGTTTGCCGGGGCCTTCTACCCCTTCCGCGCCGCGTCTCCCTCCCAGCTTGGACTGATCATTACCCAACCCCCTCCCCCGCTAATTTTAATATTTTTTTACTCAGGTGCCCACGGCCTCTCTTATCGCAGCTGAAGAACCTCCTGGGGGGGAGGGGGGGTGGCATGATCCTGGGTGGCATGGTCTTCCCCTACTGCTTCTCCTCTCGTTCCGCTCTCCCTGTTTCCCTCTTTCTAGGTTGTTGTTCCCTCCTCCCGTCTCTTCCCCCGGCCCCCCCTCCTCCTACGCCCCCTCTCCGCCCCCCACCCTCCTTTGCCCCCTCCCCAACACCGCCCCCCTCCTCCCCCGCCCACCCCCTCCACCCCCGCCCCCTCCCCCGCCCCTCCCTCGTAGGTACAATGCGAGCGCGACGCGGTGTTGGCGCGCCGTTAATGCGCTACTAGTGTTGCCGCAGGTAGGCAGGGTGATAAAAGCACAGCCCCTGCAACCGCACACTCGCAGCCACTGCCGACGGAAAGGGTCCTCCGTTAAATGAGAGGCAGTGCCAGAGAGCTGCCATCCATCCTACTCCACCCCGCTCTCTTGGAGGGCATTTATTTATTTGGCCTACTCTTCCAGGATGGTGTAACCCCACACTCTGCACCGCCCTCCTCCCCAGCCGTGGTGAACACGATTGCGGTGAACGAGAGGCGGGTTCACTGCAATAACTTAAGTCCTCAATTTCACCTCGCATTTGTGTTTATTTTGCGTGTGCGTGTTTGTGCTCCCCATTCTTGCGCCCAAACAAAAAAAATGTTAAACGTCCTTTGCCCTCAAATTTAAACGCCCCCCCCCCCCCAAAAACAAGATAAATTCGCCAACTAACGAACACAAATACATGTAATTTACCCTTGACTAAAATTATAACCAAAAAATAAAAATTACAAATTTTAAATGTCCGCCAGGAAAGCGAGCAGGCCTCCGAGAGCCTTGCGACCGACGGGCAGGCCTCTTCGTCCGACCCCAAGGCGCCCGCGCGAAAGTCGGACGCGTCCGCGAGCGGCGGATCTAACAACGACAAGAACGACGAGGGGAAGACGAAGAAGGGACGTGGCAGAAAGGACGGCGCTAAGAAGGGCGATAGGAAAAAAAAGAGGGACAAGAACAAGAGCAAGAAAGACAAGGCCGGAGGCTCTGACCAGGCCCAGGCCGATGATGTAGGCCCGAAGGTAGAATTTTGAAACGTGACCGCAGTATTTCTTGAGGGGAAAAAAACTAAAACTGGATTAAAAATATATTCTTATGTTGAAAAAAATATATATAACACGACGCCCGCAGTCACGAAATAATAAAAAAAATGTAAGCAATTACATTTTTTTTTTATTTTGGATATATTTTCTAATCAGTTTTTTTCTTTCCGCAAAAAATATCGGTCTCGGGACAAAAAAAACCCACTAAATCGAGATCTGTTGGCCGATTTCGCGAGCAAAGATCTCAGATTTGGAAGGATCCGTGAAAGCTGATCCGATCGCAGCTTAATCGCGAGCCTAATTTCACGCCTCCAGTATTAACCGCGCGTGCAACAGCTTGATCCGTACGACGAGTCATTCTTACATCGTCGCTTTATACATTTTTATTTTACACACCCGTAAGCCTCTTTATCGCCTACTCCTGCCCATTGCCCTTTTCCTCTCGCGTCTTAATGCCTCCGCCTCCACCGCCTCCTAACGGACTAACCAACACTCCTCTAACGATGCTCAAGCGGGCGAGAAGCAGTGGACATGGGGTTCTTTCCCCCTCATGTTTCCCCGCTACTGCTGGCCAGCCTCCTCCTCTCCCCACCCCCTTCCCGTCTAACCCGCAAAGTGCAGCGCCGTTTGGGTCCCGTGCTAAAAAAAAAATCTAAATCCACATCGCGAGGAGCTTTTTAAGGGTGGGTACGTGGCGGTGGTGGGGGGGGCCACTGTCGTTCTCGCAGTGCCGCAGGGGGTAACCCATCGTCGTCACGACGTGGGGGAAGATGCCGTGGTCAGTGCAGGATTATCCTAGTGGCAAAAGTAGCTACATATGGCTACGGGCCATGCACTTTTAAGGGCCTCCCGCTAAATGCTTTTGAGCTATAAATTCCAGTTCAGCGATTCTGCACTTGCTCAATTACTATAGTACTATACCACCTTTAACTTTCATGAACGACCGGGTATTTAAGGTTAGCGATTTCTCGTATTATCTGGCTGTGTAGCAAACGAATTACTTTACTATGCAAGTGCAAAATTAGTGTTGTTAATATTGACGTGTTCTCATTTTATTTAGGGCCCCTTTATAATATCATGCTACAGGCCCCGCACTAGCTTCATCCGTCACTGGCCGTGGTGTTTGACAGACATGGTCGGCGGCCGTGTCGCAGTAGCGGGGCGAAGAGCGTGCGGCTTTGCCCAATTGAGTCATTGTTTTGCGGTGTCATTTCTGCAATTTTGTGTTGTTGCAAATTTGGACCCGTGACGGCGGGCACACATGGCCTTCTCTATTTATGATTTACATCACAGGCTCTTACTCTGTGGACGATTGATGATGATGCCTGGGGGGCTATGTTAACCCAGATTCCAATATTGGCTCTCCCAAATTTCTGCGGTGAGCAAACCCACGACAGCTTCCACTTAGGCCAACACGCCCCATGAAAGTGACGAGCACCTTCGGAACAGGTCCTGCGCCAACAACGCCGATGTTAATTTACGTGTTCAGTAGCCCCGAGTCAACGATTGGGCCACACCAGGGAGGGCCATTTCGGTCAGCGGGAGTCGTTCGACCGTACTTCACCACGCTGCCAAAGGCGCTCGTCAAAGGAGCAGATGGCGTTGGTTCTGCCCCGGGTGACGAGTTAGCGCTGTGGAGATTCACCGTCAGAGGTGAGAACCAAAATAAATAAATAACCCCTTCTGATCTGGATTCACGAGGTGTAGGCGAACCGCAGCGGGGAAGCCCAGGGTGGTGGTCGTGGTGGTACTGGCACAGCGGTAAGGCTCGCAGCAAGAAGAGCGCCTGGGTTCGAATCCCAACTTGGGCGCCTTTCTGCGTGGAGTTCTGTGTGTGTCCCCCTCCCCCACCCACTGTTCCCCGTGGGTTTTTTTTTCTCCGGCTTCTCCGCTTTCCTCCCAGAGCTAAAAAAAAAAAGCACGCACATTGTAACCGGTATTGGCCAAAACCATCGCAACAATTGCTGAAAAATGACACCGTGAATGACTCACTCAGGGATTACAGGCAGTGGCAGCAGCAGCGGCAGCAGCAGTGGCAGCAGCAGTGGGAGCAGCAGTAGCAGCAGCAGTGGGAGCAGCAGTAGCAGTAGCAGCGGCAGCGGCAGCAGCGGCAGCAGCGGCAGCAGCGGCGGCAGCAGCGGCAGCAGCGGCAGCAGCGGTAGCAGCGGCAGCAGCGGCAGCAGCAGCAGCAGTAGCATCGCCAACTCCTGCAATGAAGTGCAACTTGGCAGGACCCGCCGTGAAACGTCTTATTTTTCAGACACAGCAACGGGGGGGGGGGGGGGGAGGGGGGGTTGGGGGGAGGATCTGCTGCCCGCCGCCCTCGCTGACCAGCTGCGATCTGCTTGGACCAACAGATCGCTGGCTCTGGCACGGCGGTGGCACCGTGCGGCATCGCTTGGCAATTGTTGGCCCCCGCCTCCGCCCCCCCCTGCCCCCCCCCGCCCCCCCCCCCCGCCCTTGCCCCCCTCCCTCCAACAAATGACCTCTCCTGTTCACCATTGGTCCACTGCTCCATTTGATTGTTTTGATTGTGCTTTTACATGGAGAGAGATTGTTGTTGTTGTGGTGGTGGTGGTATTCGGGTTGTTTGTGAATCGTGGCATCTGACCTTCTCGTGTTTTCTATATATTCTGCTGCGTTTTCTCTGTTGTTGTTGTTGTTGTTTTCTTCCTTCGCGCTCGGCCCTTCGATCGTCGTTCGACATTGCGGGGTTAAATGCGACGCGCGTCCGCCGGCGTTACGATCCGCGGGATACAAACGTCGTGTCGTCAAGCGGCCCCTCGTCCACCACCCGACGTGGCCGATCGTTCGCAATCAGACTCTTTTACTCGCGCTGCAGGAGGAGCAATCCGATGAGCCATGAAGCTCTTTGTGATAGATGCCCAGTCAAGGGGGGTGTGGGGTACGGGGTCAGAACGTTACAACAGCAAACGATAAAAAAAACGCGGTAGCAAATCGCTTATAAAGAATGAAACGGACACACACGGGGAGTTATTGACGGACGCGCTGTGTTTCTTGTTGCATAGACTGAGTGACTTAAAGAGCGGTTTTGACGAAATGTTCGACTTGCAGTCGTGTCGACAGGACCAAGCGAAATGGTCTCAAATGAAACGGTAGGCTGACTTTACATTTTAGTGGCTTTTTTTGACGCGGGTAGCGAAACTGGGACACGCACTCGGATGCTCATGTACTCAGGATTATTATTATATATAACAATTATATATATATTTCTAAAAAAATTACCGCACCAATTTTCCAATGTTTTAATGCTTGGACTCCTGCCACGCTGGGTAGGCCGTGCAGATGTTTCGGAAACGCATTTGGGGTGGGGTGGGGGTGGGGTTGGGGTGCTCCCGATGTTATTGAGCGCTTGGCCCTCTCCTCCCGCTCGTGCGGCGATCAAACTCTGGGCTTACGGACGAGTTCGCGTTGACTCAACCCGGTTCGCCACCGCCCCCCCCCCCACCAATCGCGGTCCCCGGAGAGGAGCCGTTGTCCAGGCGGACGACGGCTCGTTGCGTGTTTTTGACAAGACGCAAAAAAAACAAAATCTCACGCTCACGCGCTCGCGTCTTCGCTGAAAACTCGAAACACACGTCGCCTTGGCGACTTGCCTCGTCTGGCGATGGAATCCTTCGGAGTGTTTTTGCCAAAACGCACCGAAAGTCAAGGATTTTGCGCCGAGGCAGCGGCGCTCGCTCATGAGCCTGGGTTCAAGTCCAGGGTTTTGCAGCTGCCCACGGATAAACGCTTGAGTTCCACATCGTTGTGGGTTCATGGGTCACCGGTGACTCACACAGAGACCCATAGACTCACACAGAGACCCACACAGAGACCCGTAGACTCACATAGAGACCCATAGACTGACATAGAGACCTATAGACTCACAAAGAGACCAACACACAGACCCAAAGACTCACACAGAGACCCACACAGAGACCCATAGACTCACATAGAGAC
>CM025665.2:1247503-1261383 GCA_014621495.2 Entosphenus tridentatus
CCCCCCCCCCCCCCCCCCCCCCCCCCCCCCCCGAGAAATGTGACGTCACATCAAAACGCGCAACTTTAAATAAATAGACAACACGTTCTACTTAATTAAATATACTTTTTAATGTTTTCTCCTACATCAGAGTGCAGCGCCACATTAAATATGCACTACAATGACAATAGTTTAAAGCGATTTGAAGCATGTTTTATGTTCAAAATGTAAATATGGTTTTGGGGGGTGTGCAGAGCTTTGTGATGTCATATTTGAGGGGGGGGGGGGGGTGTCTGACTGACGCCGTCTGACGAAGGGGAGGGGGGAAAAATAATCGTCCAAAATCGCGTGACGTCATTTATGGCCGGCCCCTTAACCAGGCGAGAACTCGAGACCGGAATTAATCTCAATTGCAAGAGCGACAGGGGGGTGGGTGGGGGGGGGATGCATTCGTCTGCTGGTAGTGGGGGGCGGGGGGCAACGATTGCTCTTGTGCGTAATTCCCACGCGATTTATTTCCTGGTGTAATTGTGGAACGCTGCACGTGACAACTGTCTTCTTGAGCGCCGTCGGTGGATAGTTGTGGTCCACTCCCCGAGTCAAGCGGCTGTCGCGGAGTTGCCGTAGTTTCATCACGGTTAGATACACACCACGGGCAGCATTAACCAGGGCGGCCCACCTTAGGTTCGAACCGCGTCACCGCCCCACCGTATCTCGCTCAAGCGCAGAGCGAACTGCGAATGTATTGAAATCACGAGAGCATCATTGTGAAAAAATGCATGTTTATTAAAATCGCGGGGGGACGGGGTCAGGGAGGGGGGCGAGTAGTGTAAATTAACCATCATGGATGACTTGGATAAACAGCGCGGTCCTACAGTATTTTTTTTCATTTCCATTATTTTTTTTAAGTGTGGCATGCTATGAATGGGGGGAGGGGGGGGGGTACGGATATTGCATATACAGAAACTAGCGAGCACACACACGTTTTCTTTAATTAAATATACAAAATACCTGGCCTCCAGGACGTGTCGCACTTCTTACAAACACAGATGGAGGAGGCCACGCGGCGTCCCTTAAATAAAACGAAGCGGCCACAACAATCCATCGTCCAAGCAAATCCGTGGGGGGAGGGGGGGTGGTCTATGCGGAACGCAATGGGCGAGAAGCGAATTGTAAAGTGAAAATGACACCAAGGCTGAAGATGTCGTCGACGATGATGTTAATGATGATGATGATGTTGATGATGATGATGTTCATGATGTTGGTGGCGCTACTCTGTGCTCGATTAATTTCTGCTCAAGTGATCCGATAGCCGAGCTCCGGAAAGTCCTCCTCGGCTCTTCCTCAACAGCTGGTCCAGGGGGATTGGATTGGTCTTAGAATAAAGTCAACGGAGAAACTGCGCAGTGATGATGGTTGGTGAGGGTTCGAAGCGATTTTCTATGTTTTTGATTGGCTTCTAAGTTGGTGAGGATTAGGATGCGAGGGGGGTTAACATTTACTTTTAAATTTGCGTTGGAGTTAAGGCTATACAATCGTCGATTACCAGGTTCAGCTTGTAATCCGGAGAACGCAGTGCAAGTGTGGCGAGGGTTAGGGACGAGGTGTTAGGGTAGGTGTGGAGGGTGTGTTAGGCCAGAGCGGGTTAGCGTGAGGTTTGAGATGAATGTGTGAGCGGTGCGGTGGTTAGGAATCGGGACATGAATATGTTAACGGTGTGACTAAATAACGTGGCAATTTGTCCTTTTCACTTTCGATGTGCTTTCAAATGTGTTGTTTTTAAATTTTTCAAAAAAAACCGCTAAAATGTATTCGTCTCTTTAAAGGTGACACGCTTATTGCCTTTTTGCGGATATTTATCTCTCACCCACGGAAACAGATGACGAAAAATTGCGATAAGCGGGCACTAAACGGCATGGTTACTTCAGAGGAAAGGGCTCAGGGCTAGGAACCCAACACCGCAATTCAATTGCCCGTAACAACAGGCGCCCGATGCTGCCCGTGGTGGCGGTGTCACAGCCAGCAACACAACTCAACTTCGAATCCAGAGGTCGCCCATTCCCCATTCCATCTCCCGCCCCCCGCCCCCCGGCACCACTCCCACCGCCGCCTCCGCCAACCCATCAATGCCGCGAGTGGTTCAGTCTATCGGCAGGTCGCGTGCGGTGGGGTAAAGTGTGGGTTGCTCACTCCCACATCTCCTATAACGTACTGGCCGGCGTGGAGTATACTCCAGGGGGGGGGGACCTATAGAGCTCAGTCTAGCGGAGGCCCTTTCCACCAGCAGTCGCGTGAACGAGCAATACCTCGACATGATCATTAGAACAATCGCGTGCCACCTCATCCCATCCCGTTGCGTTTCGGCGCCGCGAGCATTCACTCTCAACTCCCCTGGCATCACTTTCCATTCGCGTTTCGTTTCACAAGCTCGGCTTCATGCTGCACGTTCAGCTTTCGCACCATACATAGCCCACCGTGCTCATCGGAGGCGTGGCGTCCCTCCTCCGCTTAACGTGCTGCACACGATATGCAAGCATGTCGGATTGCACACACAATAACTCAATGGCGTAACGTAAGAAAATAAAACATTATTGATATAAACAGCGATGATAATAATAATCATGATAGTAGATTTAAAAAAGTAATAGTGTTCAGCTTTTACACAAGGCCACGCAACAACAGGGATTCAATGGAAACCGAGGGCGGCTTGTGTCGGGATACACGAGTGCACACACGAGGGATACAAACACATGACCCCTGCCCCCAACTTCAGTTCAACCCCTTTTCCACTGGCACATCCGAGCCGAGCCAGCGTGGGTCATTCGTCGCGGTACGGGTTAATTTTTTTCCACTAGCTATTTTCCTGTGCCGAGCCGGAACCAAAGCCGTGCTACGGCGGCCTCGCCAAAACGTCATCCAAAATCTGTCTCTGAGGCCAAGCAAGGCCAGGGAGGCGGTGGTTGACGACTCGTTCGCCGCGTGTCGGTCGGCACGCGGCATAACCGGCGTCACCCACACGTTCGCTGTGCGTGGACGTCAGTGGCACGGCTTGGCTTCTGCAGTGGAAAAGAAACCCCGGTTCCCTCCTGGTGCCGTGGCCAGGTTGGCCCCGGTACAACCCCTGGTGACGGCTTAGTTGTGCGGGGGGGGGGAATACAACAGGTACACAACAGTCTTAGTGAAGCTCCAAAACAGCTAAACTTGTGTTTTGTTGTCAGATAGACCCACCCCTTTCGCTAGAATAATAAGGGACAAGGGTCCGTTTCTTCAAACACGTACAAATACAAGCACGTCCCGTCCACGGGCCTGCAGGAGGATTTCTGTAACACTGCGTTAACCCGGCGGCATTTAACAACTCGTGAGAGTCTAAGAGTCAAAACCGACGTGGAGTTACGCGACGCAGCGACGTAATTGTGGAGTTGTGGCAGGGGGGGGGCAACTGCACCAGGCCCACGGGCCAGAAGGGGGAACAGGCGCCAGGCTACGAAGGGGAGGGAGGATTTTGGGCATTTCATTGCTTGCACGGGGGGGGGGGGGCATGCCAACCGCTCAACACTGTCGTGACGGATTAAACATTCTCCAAGGGGGGTGGAGGGAGGTGCATCGTGTGAAGGGCTCATGCCATCTCCACCTGGGGGTGGGTGGGTGGGTGGGACTCTTCTGTTAAACCTAAACTCCGCCACAAAGTGTGTGCGTCAAGTTGAGCACTCCTTTCACTCGCTTGCCGATCCCTGGGTTTAAGTTAACCTTATTAATGCGTTAAAACAAACTCTGCACATTCATCAACAAAACTGTGTGCAGCCTTAATGCCATGCATGGTCATTGACGAATGTGGAGATGTTTTGTGTTAATTGTGCTTGTGCATCACTGCCAATGCAGCAGCTTTGCCAGATAATTTATGATTAAAGTAGCACATTTGGTATTGGCAATATTCCTAACAGCACAAGGCTTTAGTGACAGTCATCGTGTTTCACGGACGAGTGTGGTCTTCCAGTAGCGGGTGATGGTGGCATGTGATTTTTACCCAATTAAATAATAATTTACGTGCAATTAATTCATTATCTTATGCCAGCACACGGCCTACTCTTCAAACAAAATAATTATAACTTGAATTGCAACTTTTTTTTCTTTTCCCGTTAAAATGAACAGGTCAAAGAAAAGAAAACACTTTTGAAACCCAGTGACCACCACCCAAAGCAACCCCCCCCGCCCCCCCCCCCATGGATTCTGCACTAGAGTTTCTTCAAGGAAGTTTCACGTTTCCTCACTGGCACACGCAACGCAGGACAACGTCGCAGAGCAGGCCCCAGTTACGTGCACGTCCTGTCGGGCCCCCAGGAATGTTTTCAAACGCCTTGCGGCGGCGGCGGTGGTCTCCACTGGACGGCTACCAAACAAGTGGGCCACAGGGTAGCCCCGCCCACTCACCCCGCCCACTAACCAACTAGCCCCGCCCACCCACTCACTAGCCCCACCCACTAACCCCGCCCACTCACCCACTAGCCCCGCCTCCTACCCGGGTGGCCCCACCCTTTGGCCTGAACCACGAGTTGAACATGAGGCCCAGAGAGGATTTGAAACCGGTGACAAAATCCGGACAAAAAAAAACCATCAGGCAGGCGAGGGGGGGGGCACACGCTGGGACAGAATTTCATAAAAAATCATTGGGACTGTAGGACTCTCCTGTCACGTTCTTGCCCCGTTCCCCTACTGGACATCTGTGAAACAAAGAGCTTCATAGCTCATCGGATTACTCCTGCAGTATAAATAAATATTGTGATTCTGAAATAGGGACACGTGGAAGCCTTAGGTATACAACATCGGGGTTTGAGACACTTTTTTTACTCCCAATGGAAATCCATCAGAACTCATGACCTTTAGAAATGATCTTTCTCTACAATGAACCTTCCAAACACTTGAGTACAAACACTAATAATCATAATGCCATATATTACCCATCACGAAAGCCTCACTGAATCTCAACTCCTTTTGCAGGGGGGAGGCCAATTGCTATTGGACGTGCTTTGCTTCACGTGGGAAAAAAAATCGGATTATCTGCACTAAACCAACCACGTATGCAAGAGAAGATGACATGCTGAAGGTCCTTGCAGATGGGTTTACGAACTCGCTTGCTGTACTGCCACCTCCTGGCCACATCGCAGCCCAGGTGGCATCTGGGAGTCTCCTTATCACTCTGCTGCGATGGTTACTGTTCACATGAACCTCACCGATTTCACGCCAGCCAGTCGCTCGCTCACTGGCGATCAGTCACTTCCCTACCACCCTTCCAGAGCTACCACTGTGGTTACTGCCCCCATGGACTTCACCCAGCGATTCATCCACACACGGGCGAGGAGGTCCGCCAGCTACCTCTGTTCGACCGCCGCAATGTACGTCACCTCAACTTCTCTCTCCGCTTCCTCCCTCGCATTGCTCCACTTTGAAACTCCCTCCCATTGGCTTATTTCACCAAGTTTCTAGAACTTTTCTCAATGTATCTGACGATGCAACTCTATCTGTTGCATCGTCATTTAGTGCAGTTTGTTGCTGGACACTTGGCATTTTGATGGCCCAGGGGGTTCAGAGGTGCTGAGCCGGCACCGTTGAGAGCCTGGGTTCAAAATCCAGGTTCCAGCCGCTGCCTCTGGTTCAACTGGGCTCTCAAGCGCAGTGAGTTAATGTCTCCTCCTGGTCAGCAATGACTGCAGAAAAAAAAACATTACATTCAATTTGGTTTTGCACACAATTTGTCCAAATTCCAGCTCTGAGAATTAAACAATATCGGTACTCTCGGTGGACCAGCACGTCACTCCAAAGGTTCTCAGAGATAACTCTGTGATGCCCACTTCCGCAGGCCGTCTCTCTAACATGAAGCTGCTGTACCACCGTGCGAGATTTTCCAACGGATTCTTGGTCTCATGACGACACGACGCCAATAGCGCGACCGTGACAAAACCCGCGGAACCGATGCGTTTATTACACGCGTCTGTTAAGCGGGGACATTAAACAAAAAAACGTGGCCAAATATCCTGAGCAGAAACCCTCCTGCAAACCAATCCTGGGACTCTTTGAGGCTTTCCTGGGTAAATCGAGGATTGTACAATCAGTACGCAGAGAGACCCTGTACACAAACTCACGGTGCGTCGTTGTGGAGCACTGGGGACGACTGCGGAGGTCTTCTCAAGCTCATTATTGCCGAATGTGCCGAGGAGCACTTGCAATGAACAGCGCCGGGCTGGTTCACGTCGGATGTGGAATTGTATCTCACAAGCCCTGAGAGCTGACTACTTAGCCGTGTGTGTTAAGTCACAACGCCACGAGGCAGAACGATCCCTTTACTGTTCACCCGCCCAACGTCGTGGAGAGGTTGCGGGTGTGGAGGTAATTAAGTAGAGCAATGAATTAATCAAGTGGCTGGGGTAAACTTGACGGCCTAAAAAGCACACGTACATACACGTTCACACACACACACACACGCATTCATACCAGTGCATACATACAGACGCATTCATGAACCAATACCCGCCATTCGCCACTAAGTGATGGTTACGTCACACACTTATAAACATGCACACACGCACATTCATACACAAAGATCTCCCGTATAGCCGTAACAGATTTTACGCCAAGCGCTGTTAGCGAGCACCTATGAAGGCCGGCACGGCAGATTAGGGGGCTGGGTGGCCAACACCACGCTCGGCCGCCTTTGTCTCCCCAGTGGTGATGTTTACACACCAGGTCCTCAGTTGAGGCCGTGTCGACCTAGCGGAGGAGGCCCATGAACGGTTCAGATAATCCTCACTGGTGTTGGTGGCTGTGAGTGGGAATCGAACTCGGGTTGCCGGGTTCGTAGCGCAGCGCGCTGACCTACCACACTACAGCTCCCCCATTAAAACACACTTAGGGCACACACACATTCCCCCAAGCATGCACACAATCATGCACACATACAAACACAAAAATCGCCTGTTGTGCATTTTTTTCATTGTTGGGGCAAGTGCTGTTAACAAGCAAGCACCTATTAAAGGCCGTAGCGCCATGCAAGGGGCTGATGTGGCCCGACTCCACGCCCCCCCGGCCACATTTCCCTCCCCAGTGCCGATGTTTACGACATGTCGCACCATGCCCTCATTACAACGGCCACTTTAGGCTCGCCCCATTGCAGTTTATTGTACATA
Organism: Entosphenus tridentatus; assembly: GCA_014621495.2. Classification (NCBI taxonomy): domain Eukaryota; kingdom Metazoa; phylum Chordata; class Hyperoartia; order Petromyzontiformes; family Petromyzontidae; genus Entosphenus; species Entosphenus tridentatus. The sequence continues at coordinate 1,254,661 of CM025665.2, forward strand.
GTGAGATAACTTGCAGCCCCTTGTCAATTTGCTGCTGGGTGACAGCCTCTCTAATCCGTATCGGACATGGGGGATGTTTGACCATACTTCACCGCACTGGTCACCGAGGGTTGGTGAAGTAGTGGGGGCTGGGGTGAGCAGTACCCTTATGGGTAATGCTCACCACTTATGTTGGACGTGGCCAGGTATTAAAACGCTGGTCAGTTGTTCGTAGCGCATTGTGCAAACCGGCGTACTGCCATTCCGTACACACGTACATGCATAACTCGCGCGCACACACACACAGCACTACATAGAGACGAAACAACAGCCGCCATTCGCCACTATGTGGCGCCGATGTCTCCATGGCACCTGTGCTAGGCTGCTTGCTTTCTGAAGCGATGCAAAATGTCGAAGGCTCGCTTGCGGGAGGTCAGCAAACTCAAACACACACAGTGACCCTAAAAACAGTAAAGACACACACACACACATAGCCCCAAACAGCAAATCCACTCACACAGTACACACACACGACTCCACACACAGTAAATCAATACACACACACTCACCAGTGACACCACACACCTACATGAATTCCACATGCACGCACTGACAGAAACATGCGTACAAATATCCATACACGTACAGATACAGACACACAAGCCATCACTATTAACTCACACACAACCCCCATCACTACTATCACACAAACACCCCACACAAATGAATTTGCATTCACTTTGCTTAAAAAACAATATCACTCCCTAATTTCGTATTTTTTAAGTGATTTCACTGCACGCAGATGGACAGACGGCCCCCCAGGAATGATTGTTGGTCACCAGCGTGGCACAGAGCTAATGGGTGACGCCCCCCAACCCACCTCTAAGAAGGCAAACGTGGGAAAAATTGGCAAAGTCGACCCAAAAAAAATGCGTTGGCACAACACGTTGGGAAATGTTGGGCAATTCTTCAAGCCGGCTGCACACCTGAGCACCGAGCCGCTCCATCGGATCGCTTGTGTGGGGGTAAAAATAAATAAATGGGATCGCACCGTCGCCCATTGGCCCATGCGCTGCTCGCATGCGCAACTCGGACGAGGTGTCCGGGCCGTGGCTCGTGTCCGGCCACACCCACTCCGCCCATAAAAACGTAAATCGTAGCTGTGGGCAAAAGTTGTCGAGTGGGCGACGGAACGACTCGCTACAAATCGTCTGAGAGGATCGATGCTTGAAAGCGGAGTCCTATCTCTACCATGAGCGGGCCGGTTGCAAGCAACTGCTCGCGACTGGTTGCAGATATGCGTCCATATTAGAAGACATTCAGTTGCACGCAAGCAAGAAGTGCAACCGATCGGTTCACGTGTAGACCCCGGCCAGAAGAAAAACACTGCTCGGTTTCGTAATTATCCTAGTTTGCAGTTTGGCTTAAGAAGAGCGAACGGGGCGGTACCGTGTTGAAATGCACGGGCATGTTAGCGTTTGCATTTTGTCCACTTGCAAAACAATAATTCGGCAAAAATATCGACGGTCGGAAAATGAATCGGTGGGGCACGGCGGCGAGATTCACATGCAGCTGCGCTTTCATCGCTCTCTCGACACGAACTTCACGGGGAAAAATATATTTTACAAAGTCTGCCACTTTCGTAGTGTTTACGATACCACGTCACCAACTTGACGTCGCTTCCCCGTGTCAATGATAACACCTTCAGCAGACATTAATATTAAGACTTTAGAATAAAAAAATTCGAACAACTCCCGTGGCACTTGCGTCTTCTGCCAAAGTTAAAAGAAATCGACGATATCTGTAGAAAAATAATAATTTAGGGGAAGAATCTGGTGGAGATGGGAATGTTCCGATTGATACTTGCGTAGGCTCTCGCGGTTGTGCTGCAGCGGAACACGGTTGCGTTCGGCACGCTGTCCGACGTGTCGCTCCACACGCCGGCAGCTTCTTCAGCGACTGAATTTGGGAACTAAGCAAGTAATTAGTTCCAAATTATTCCATTGTTCAAATCTGTGTCGTCGTCGTCGTCATCGTCGTCGTCATTCCCGTTGCCGCTGCAGACGCGCTCCGTGGTTACCGCCGCAGCGGTGCGTTCCGTGGCGTCTGCCACGGCTCTCGCCGTGACGATTTCGCCGTCGGTGCCCATCAGCCATGAACGCTATCCTCAAATCGATTTCAGATTCAGCAGTTCCTGAAGAAGCGGCTCCCACAGCGCACCGAGCGACGCCGTCGGGATCGTCGTCCCGAACGGTGCCAAATCGGAAAAACCGCACGGCAGAGCAAAGCTAAAAAAAAGGTCGCCTCTCTCTACCCCCAGTTTGGTTGAAATCGGCTTGGAGTGAGGGAGAATGCGGTTGCCGCCGCCGCCGGCGTCACCGGCAGGGTGGAGCGCAAGGGAAGCCCTGCGGCGAACAGAGCGCGGGGCGGGGGGTGGAGCGCGGCAGGCTCCACGAATAATGCCGCGGCCGGGAATGAGCCCTTGCGCGCGCGGAAAGTAAAAACACGACGACGACAACAGCAACGTAGCTGCAGAGGGTAGAATACTAAAATTATGTTTTAAAACAATCACTCTCTCCATCTCAACGGCGGAATCTGGTCGATTGACTGCCGGGTCGAAGCGGCCGGAAGAGGAACGTGTCCCAAAATCTTCTTCTGGTTGCCATCATCGTCTTCATCATCATCATGATCGTTATTATTTACAGATATTTATTATTCACGAACCTCCAAACTGTTGCGTTCGATCAGACTCAGGAGTCGTCTTCTTCGGAGATGAACAAATCACGAACACATCATCATCGTCGTCCTCCTCCTGCCTTGCCCCGTCCTTCACTCGGAGGGATAAAAAAAATGCATGGGCGCATGCGAAGGGATTCTCGAAACGTTTTGGCGCATCGGCAATCGGCAACCACTTCTACGCCGTCTCCTCTCCTCCTCGCAGTCTTCCCGTCTCGATCGTCTTTGTCGTCGCTCCAGCCGCGGGTTCTCACGCGCCTGCCGTTCCGCGGCGTCAAAGCGCATTTCCCGCCGCGACGCGCAATTGGAGGACGGCTGTCAACTCCCCGTTCGGGAGAGGAGTTTAGTTTGTCCGTCGTCTTGCACTCCGCGCCGTCGTATGTACAGAGACACGCACGCCGTCCAGTGGCGCTCACGGCAGGCAGGCGGGGGCGCGGGGGGCAGCCCCCCCCCCTCGGGGGGGGGGGGGGGGGGAGGTGGGGTCCTCGCCTATGTCACGTCCTCGTCGTCAGAGCAGTAGTCGCGCCCCTGCCGGGAGAAGAAAACACAACGAGTGATCGGCAAGGTGCGTTGTTTGCATCTGACAAAAAAAGATACCGGTATTGAAAACACACAGAACAGGGTAACTTCGGGGGGGGGGGGGGGGCGGCCCACCGCCCCCAATACTTGTCCCCCCCCCCCAAGGCGCCAGCCACACCAAGACCCCAGGGGGGGCGGAGGGGGGTGTTGAGACGGAGCTGTGCGGAGCGCCGAGCCGCCCCGGCGTGAAGGAGGGCAGGCGTTACGCAACTCGTCAAAATGGGAGAGAGATTATCCCTCCGAATTGATTTGCTCCTGATCCCGACCATTGTCCCCCCATTTAGCGATTTTACTCGACGGCATTATCCTCTCTCTCTTCCCTCTCTTTTCCTCTCTTTCCCATACAACCCTCTCCCCTCTCTCTCTCTCCTACCCCCCCCCCGCCCCCTCTCGTGCGCACTTCCTCCCGTTTTTTTCCCCAGGAGATCGCAGGCAGCCGTTGAACGCCTCCGTGTTAACACATCGGTGGTGAACGTCGACCGCTCAAGTCTGCTGCCGTACTGTTGCGCCAAAACCATTAGGAGGATCATTATATAAAATAACAAAGGGTGGCCTTTCACGACGGCGCAAAGGGTGTACATAATTAGCACCCTTGACTGCTCGTCCAACGGATTGCTTTCCTAATGAGCAAATGTGCCCTGGCGTTAGCCCCCCGCTCGCTAAGCCATTTGCGCAGTTCACCAAAACAATCCAATCCGGAGGTATTAGCAGCACAACAGGCTGTGAGGAGCGGGGATTAGAGTAAGCGATCTGTGGCCCTGTGCGGGTTTAAATTTGCATCATTATTGTCAATATTGCTACGGGTGATGTAAACACCCGTTCATACAGCTTGGTCAAACATCTCCCATACACCACCACGGCAGCTCTCTAATACAGCACCACAGAGCTGGTGGCTCCTTCTCGCATTTGTTTGTGGTTTTGCCAGTGGCCTCCGAAACATTCTCTCTCTGGAATAGTGAACTAAAACTGTGCTTGTTGCAAATTATAAATGGTTTTTACCTTTAATAAGATCCACAGATTAGCTGATCTTCAACATCACTGTAGTAATCATCATCATCATCATCACAGATGTAGAGATGCAATAATGAACTTACCCGCTCTATCTTCTCATCCAACATGCGGAAGAACTCAATTTGACTTTCCGACAGGTGCAGGCTGCAAAACAAGTGCAAGTCAATTATGTTAAGTCAGACGTCATCTCAAGAGACCAGGACGAGATGTTATCTTAACGGAATTTATTCAGCGCCTTAACTAAGGTCGCTTTATGGAGAATTAAGAACGGTACAACACGTGTGAGTGTGTATGTAACGGTCGAGATGAGGTGAATGAAATAGATGAGAGGGAAGCAATGGGGGCGAATCTGTGATGAGTGAATTCGGTGAAAGCGAAACTGATGACAGTAAATCATGATGGATGGATTGAATGAATGCGGAACGAGTGACAGCCATGCAATGAGAATATGAAGAGGGAACAGTAACGGTGGTGGTGGTTATGAGGGGCAGATTCAGGGGGTCGTGGGGTGAGTTAGGAAACAACAAGCGAGTTTTGAGTGAGGAGCGGAAAAACTTAGTGAGCGAAGGCGACTGCCTAATGTGGAGCGGGAAATTTGCTCCAGTGAAGGAGGGAGGGAGTGAGACGAGAGAAGGAGCGGCAGCCTGTGATTGAGCACAAGCAGGAGCAACAGAGAGAGGGAAGAGAGTGACTCGGGGACATTCATCTGCAGTTGGGGGCGGCGACTGCTGCGTGCGATCCCAATCGTGGACCCTCTTGGCCGGCACCCGCAGGCAGCACGCTCTTGCGAACGATGTCAAGGGATCTTTAACGCCCACCGTTGTAAGGGAAACCTCGTGAACGCGGGCCGGGGGAGGGGGAGGGTACGTTCCTGCAAAATGTCGCGCTGAGAAATAGGGTTGCGCTCCTGGGTACAAAATCATCACATCCCTCCCCCTCTTTCGGTTGAACCAATTCCAAGTGAATTCCCCCCTTGCCGTTGTACTAAAGGAGCGCGGAGTCGCTCTCCGTCCCTTGTGCGTGCGCGTACACTCTTTATTTTTCAATTTCACCTCATCACCAAACCCCCGTCTCTACACCACCCTTCCCGGACCGGGGCACTCGTGCCCAACCGCTCTCCCCCTCCCCCAACACTGAGCCCCCCCCCCCACCCCGAGTGGACGGCTAGATGCGTGCGGCAACGCGCCTGCGAACATCTGCATTGTGCGCGAGCGTGTCGAGTTCCCTGTGCGTTACATCATCACACACACGCGGTAAATAAATCGTTCCACGCAGCCAATTCATTCGCACCGCAGTGCTATCCAACGGACGCAACGCTCTCTCATCTCTCGCAAGGCCGCACCTCCGATGGGCGCAGTTGACTACGTACGGTGCGAAAAAAGTTCAACATACGTAGGTCGAACGACTATCTTCGCAACAATCTCAGCAATGTCCAACCACGTATAGACGAAACATCACTCCCCTCATCCCAGTCTTGTGGAAAACCGACCTCACTAAGCAAACTGTTTAGAGGCAAAGCCGCGATTGGCGAGGTTTTCTTGTGGCCAAACGTACCCTGCCAGGACCTTCCTAAAAAAAAAAGGTCTTGAGACTCGATCAAACGTGAAATACGTGTTAAACGAAGGCCGCCAACTAGCACTGCCGTGCATTTGCGTGGGATATCGCTACAGTGAATCACAAGCGAAACGGATTGATCGACAGTCACTGGCCGACTTTCAAACAACAACAACAATAATGTGACGTAACAATATGAACAGATAAAAACAGATCTAAATCAACACCAAGAACGATTCAACATAACATAAATCTAATGACAAATATACATCGACAACAATAAGATAATTGTTGACATCAACAATAATATATCAACATCCACCAGTGACATATCAACAACGTTAATATCATCAACACCTCGTGCATAAGTGTTTTACAACCACAACTGAAGCCACAATATAACGAACAAACATTATAATCACAACCACAAACACATTACAACCGCAACTGAAATGAAATGACAACAGCCGCAATATAGCCACAACCATAGCCAAAAAACGGCATTAACGTGGACCAACCCTGCGACGAAGCCACCCACAATGCGTCCGATCGCCGTCGGATCACGCAAGCTCAACGGGCATTGAGCCTGCGTCATGCAGGATGGGCGAGTGCCGAGCGCTAGGCGTTGCGGCCTGTCGGGCCAAGTTCGTGGGCAGGAACAGACGGCAGTGCAGAAAGACCCACTGTTGTATATACGTTGAACGTCTTTCGCACTGTGCGTAGCCAACCGTGCTAATCGAAGGTGCAGTGTAGAATCTATGGGCAGTGTTGAGTCTATGGAGAGTGTTAGTGGTTGAGTCTATGGGTAGTGTTAGTATATGGGCAGTGTTAGTCTATGGGCAGTGTTAGTCTATGGGCAGTGTT
>CM025665.2:1261393-1288239 GCA_014621495.2 Entosphenus tridentatus
GTGTTGAGTCTATGGTGCAGTGTTGAGTCTATGGGCAGTATGTATGTAGAACTTCTTTCGCACCGTACGTAGCCAACCATGCTAATCGGAGTGCATTGCAACCGAGTTTAATCACAGTGGGTGGCTGAAACATGGATTCGAACCCAAGCTCTTAGCGGTGCTGGCTCAGTAGCCCGTGACCTCTGTCATCAGCTCCCAGATAATGACAATAAGCTGACCCGACCCTAAACTGGACTTTGCACTCGCAACCTTCCGATAAACAAAGTCTGGCGCCAACCAACTCGGCACCACCCAATAAAATGCAAAGGTCTTCACACGGGCGAGCATCATCTTCCTGCTACCTCCACTCTCCTCCGACTGGAGTGTGTCCTCGACGCTCCGGGCTAATTCAGGACATGGAGAGGCGCAGCCCTACAATTTCTCACTCGTGCCACTGGTGGCAGAACGGGCCCCCACTAGTTGAGGGAGCTCTGCAGAGTTCCATCTGGGCAGCATTTTGGCCTACACTTCCACGCTGGCTCAACAGCTTCGATGAGATGGGAGTACCCACACTTTTCCCCACCGCAGGCGCGTTGCCGATAGACTTAACTGCGGCGTGATGCTGCAGCATGGACAGAGGCGGTGGATGGTGGCGTTTCAATCGACGACCTCTGGATTTCCAGTCCAGTGTGCTGCTGTTACACCACTGTGGCAGGGTCCCATTCTTTATTTAGCCCGTTTACGGCTCAGAATGTTATTTATATTGCTCTTTTACAATGTGTAACAAAGAAAAAAAGCAGCAATATAAAAATAAATGTGGCAACGGGGAACTAAAACCACCGTAAAAGTAACCAAAAACGCAAAGCGATTCGGGATCGCACGATCCAGTGCTAGTTGGTCACTGCACACGGTACAGGACTGGACTGGACCTGCATCGGCACACATTACGTCTCTCTGCGCAGCTCACAAGGGTGCAAAAGCTTTGGTAGTGAAAATTTCTTTTAGAATATAATTTACTTAAATGTTTATGGAGGGTACGCCCACCACCCCCTCCACCCCCACCTCTCCCAAAACAAATATCCCCATTTGAGACCCACAACCACCCCCTTGGCCAATACCGCAGGTGCGTTGTTATCAACCACAAACACTCCGGGCAGCCTGCACCGTGGCGGTCGTTGCTGGAAGACAAGGTGGCCACGCGCTTGCCGGTGTCATGCTCCAAGTTATTTCGCGATAAACTAATTGGGGAAACGCAGCGGTCGTGGTCCCCCCTAATGAGGCTCTCCTGAGTAAGAAACGTAACAATAGTACGCGGGACACCGTGTTTGTGTGTGTGTGTATATAAGGGAGCGGTAGTGTCGTGGTTATCGCGCTGCACTACAAACCCGATGACCCGACTTTGATTCCTGCTCACGGTCAACACCAGTGACCTTAAATTTAACCAGTCCCCGGGCCTCCCCCCTAGGTCGACTCAGCCTCAAATGAGTACCTGGTGCAATATGTAAACATTGCCATTGGGGAGACAAAGGCAGCTGGGCGTGGTGCAGGCCACCCACCCCCTCGTGCGCCGTGCCGACCTTCATAGGTGCTCGCTAACAGCAATTGCCCCTACAGTTTACCCGGGAGGTCTTTGTTTTCATACATATATATATAGCTTCCCATATAATGTTAGAACACACTGCAATTAACCGTGCTCCTGTGATGGTGCCAGTAGTTCACAGGTACATAAACGAGTGTCAAGTAGAATTTGTTTATCCAGATGAGAACTCAACAGAAAAGGATGAGTCTCATCTCCTGGTGACCTGGGGCATTCTTCTGTCAGTAGCATGGGGGGTGGGGGGGCGATGGATGATTGCCGTTGTGTATAATCATCAATCCGATAACTTTCGAATTTGCCGAATGTTGTACTCCAACGCCTGCACACGACGGGCCTGCTCTTGCGAATGCTGGCACGGGAATTTTTAACGACCACCGTGGTGTTAGTCGTAGTAATATTGTTACGGCTATTTTACACCGCAGTATTAATCAGGATGGTCGCTGGATTCAAACCGCAAAACCCCCGCAACGATCGGCGAACGCGCCGCTGGCACCGGGCCACGGTGGCACCGCGCCACAAGTGCCGGGAGGCACCCTCGTTGCCCTGTGGCCGCCCTGTGGCCGCCCTGTGGCCGCCCTGTGGCCGCCCTGTGGCCGCCCTGTGGCCGCCCTGTGGCCGCACTGTGGCCGCACTGTAGCCACCCTGTGGCCGCCCTGTGGCCGTGCCGTGGCTACAGGAAAACTGCTGCTGCAGCAGCAGCAGTCGGCAGCTTTAACGGCGATTCCTGCCCACAACGAACTCAACCCGCCTCCGTTTGACCTGAGCCAATAAAATGTAACATTTCACAATAATGGCTCCGTTAAATAACACGGCGATCCGCGTGCAGATGCCTGAGAAGAAATTGGTACCTCCATGTAAGAGGGGTAGCAAAACTTTTGTCGATGGGATCTTTGCTGCCAATATCAACAATTATGAAAATGAATAAGAATAGGCTTTACCCTTTCTGGCAACACAACAGGAGGTTTTAAATTTTGATTTAAAGCTTTCGTGACTGCAGGGATTCATATTCTTGGTTCTTTCGGTAAAGTCACGTAGAAGGGAAACAATTAAATAATATTAATATAAAACAATAAAAATTCTCACGACGTTTCGACTGCAACACAAGCAATCATCATCAGGTGTGAAATCCACAGCAAGAAAATATAATATACAACAGGAGGTGTTAAAATGTTCATTTTAGATACTGCCAAAAAAAAGTATCCCATAGATGTAACTGCTCAACCCGAGGTATAAATGTTCCGAGACTTGCCTTGTCTTTGTACTTTCGCCTTTGAAGCGTTCTCTGGTCTCACACTGGTGAGACAGGGCCATAAAGACGTCTCTGGTGTAGGCCAATCAGTTTCAAGGACAAGGCAAAAATCATTATCAGAGCATGTTCGTTTACTTGTTTTGCCGAAAGTACGTGTAGTTAATACAGACTTTATACCTTGCAAAAGGTATCTATCTGGTGTTTAAACAAATTCTAACACCTCGTGTTTTATTGTCAGAAAGGGTAAAACCTGTTTTTACTGTTTAAAAACTTCAGTATTAGCCCTTTATTCTATCCCTTGCACATGGCAAATGTGCTCGGGAGCTCGATGCCAATGCGGGGGTCTGTACGGCCACAATCGCACTGCTATGGCTTGTTTCTAAATAGATCTCTATCATTATGGGTTTACTAGATTTTCGATATTGTCCACAGTTTGTGTTGCATGGCATGTCTTGAATCTTCCACATAGGAACGAAGGAGATGGTGCGCATCAATGTGGCTGCTTTTCCGCAGGATAAATTCTCAACAGCAATGCAACTTGACAGGAAAGTTTTGCTCGTACCGAATGATCTCATGACCACCCCCCCTCCCCTCACCCGGCCCATGTGAAAGACAGACAAAACCTCGTGCATTAACGATTAAAAGCTCAGGAGGAAAGAAATGCCGTGCAGCGGGATGCCTTACTTGGCTCGCGCTCCTCCGCTCACTTGAAGACCATCTCTCACGATCTGCCTCCCGACTCCCAGCTTCTGAGAGACAACAGAACGAGGCATCAAGGTCGTTGTTGCCGCCACCACCACCACCACCACCAAACCTCCCTCCTTCTGCTAGACCCGGTGCCTGTTGCGGAAGCGCAACACACAGGGCGGTGACGCGGCCCAGCGGTAGCCTGTTCATAACTATGTACGGATGGATGTAGAACTTCTTTCCTATGTAGAACTTCTCCGGTACCATTCGTAGCCAAACGTGCTAATCGGAGGTTTATATCTCGATTCCGGCAGGTAGCCCTGGTCAATACTGCACCGTGTGTTAATCACAAAAGACTGCGGGCCGTCTGCTTTACAGCGGACGTTAATGATCCCGTGTCGTTATTCGAAACGAGCAGGCCATCACGTGCCGAAGTTACAGTCCAAATTTGCCCCAGTCTAAAAATTATACCGCAAACGACTCAATTGGCGATGAGTGCGGTGCAATCATCGCCCCCCCTCCCCTCCTGGCAGACGACTGCCCAACGTGCGAGCCACGTGTCGGGTGGGCACCCAGCAGAGCAACTGAAACAATGGGGAGGGCAAATTTGTTAAATCCCCACTCATATGTATGTTGAACTTTGGATTTAAAGCTTTCGTGACTGCAGGGATTCATATTATTGGTTCGTTCGGTAAAGTCACGTAGAAGGGAAATAATAAAATAATAAAAATAATAAAAATAAAACATAATAAAGTTCTCACGACGTTTCGGCCACAACACAAGCAGCCGTCCTCAGGTGTCTTTCCGACAGCTCTGTTTCTTCACCTGAGGACGGCTGCTTGCGATGTGGCCGAAACGTCGTGAGAACTTTATTATGTTTTATTTGTAAGATCTTATTATTTCCCTTCTATGTGACTTTACCGAAAGAAACCAGAAATATTTTGAACTTCTTCCACAGTGTATGTAGCCAATCCGGCTAAATCTGTTCACCCAACGGCAACCAGTGGAATTCACTTCTACGGGACGTACACTCGGCTGACTCCCCCACTCCCCCCTCTCTCACTTCATTCAAATTGCGCCTTAAGATGGAACTTTTTCAAAGCGATTTTTTTCTATTTCTTGGCTCCTGTGTTTGGGGGTTGGGTTTTGATTGAATCTACCGGAATCGCCCCCCCCACCCCCCCGGTTTGTGAGTCTGAGCCGGAGGAGCTGTGGTGGGGCGAGTTGGGGGGGGGGGAGCAGCTCACCCCGGCCGCCGCATCCCCGGCAATCCCCGCAAATCGGTCGTTGGCATCGGGCCTGGCGGCGAGGTGGTTCTGCATGGTGCTGAGAGCACCGATCCCATCGGCGCCAGCGGCCTTTTTCTTCGGCCCTTCCACGTCCGTCTTCGAGGGTTTGTCTGCGGAAAAACGGGCCAAGGTGTGTTTTTTATGTTGTTTTAAAATTTTTATTTATTGCGTTAACACTCTACCAAGCCGAGGCTGAAAACGTATACGTGCACGTGGGTGGCGGCGGTGGCTACGCCGCTCGCCACCGCCTGCACGCTCCAGCACAGCTGAGCAGGCAGGGAGGCTTGGTGGATCGCACGGTAGCAGCCCCTGCCAGATTGGCCACACATGGGGTTCTAAATGTGGAAAACATTGCAAGTAACAAATTCAATAACCTCGGCAAAAACGTGAGCTGCACTGGAATGGATTGCAAAGTTAAAGCCATTTAAATAAAGGAAACCCCTTTGTAACCTTGTTTCAGCTAAATTCCCAGATCGACACGAGATTTTTCTTTTTTTAGCAAAGTCATCGCAAGATAAACACAGCAAAGAAAATAATGTTCTATCATTTGACAGGAGAATCCTTATCTCGTGTGTGTTTTTTTTGGCGGAAAGAGTGCCGAATCTGTTCACTCACGGTCGGAGGAGGAGGTAGGCCCCTTGAAAATACATCCAAAGTTACAAACTCTAAACTGTGTCCCAGGTTGTCCGTGTCCCCCCCCCCCCATCAATCAGGATGCGTAGGGTACACGGGGCCTGGCGGATATCCGCTGCTGGGCCTTTGTTTTTGTGTACAGAAAAAAAGACTAGTACAAATATTTCAATGAAATTAAACTAAAAACACTGTGGCGTGGCTTTCATCGTGCCCAGGCGGTGCAAACTGCACCAGGCCCCCATGGGCCAGAGGGGCTCACCCAGGCCCTGGGCTACAAATCGTACACAAGTAGGAGTGGGGGGTGGTGAGCAGTGGGGTCCATTTCATTAATTGCATCTGGGCCCATGCCAACCAAGCTACTCCTACCGATTGGTATTGTTGATCGATTATTCTGGAAGGAAGACATGCACAGGGGAAATGTAACAGTCATGGACCGGTGGACACGTTTCCCAGGGCGTACGCGTCCCCAGAAGCCGTGCTCCCCGGCGGGCAGTTTTAATGCCGCGTTAATTCGCCAATCGATAAGTTTAGCCTGTGTCCACATCACACGCAATGTGCCCGACAGAAGTTCAAACTCGTGTGGGACAGCGGTTGATGATGACCACGATGATGATGAGGGATGATGGTGGGAACGTCCCTCATCTCCCTAACGCGCGTCTCCATTGCCCTGCGCTCTGTTGATGGCCACTCACGATGCCGATGACGAAGATGATACCAATGAGGATGACGCTAATGACGGCGCTGCTGCCCACGAACTCTGGTGGCACCGACGACGGTGGTGGTTGCGCCTCCTCCACCCACTCACCTCCCTTCTTGTGCGCGTCCCCGTTGTGCTGCGCCCTCTCGGCGCTCGCTCCGTTGGTCTCCCCCCCCTCCTCTTCCTCGTCGCCGGGCCCCACCGACTGCTGTTTCTTGCTGGAGGCGCAGCCCATTGCGGGCACGCGCATCGGGGCACCCTCCCCCTCCCTCCCCCACGCCCCCTCCTCCCCTCTTTCGGCGGAGTCCTCCGGCGGAGAGTTGCCGCGCGCCGGTGCGGCTTCACGTGCCTCCGAGCTCGCGCATTACTGCGAGAAAACACAAGGGGAGTGGACACCACGCGTCAGCGTTGGCGCGTCCTTCCCCGCGCATTTCTTGAAGCCGGCTCACGAGCAATCAAATCGGTCGAGCAAACAAATCGCCAATCCCGAAATCGTGCAACGCAATCGGTCGCCCGCGACCACTGCCCGCATCCGAGTGAGCAGTTGCGCAACGGAGGAGAACAAACGCCGTATTCAGGGTCGTGCCGACCAATCGTAGTTCGTACATTTTGCAAATCCTCGGCTAGATTCCCTGGCCTCCCTCTGCCGGTTTCTCATTGCCTGCCTCTGCCACGGCGCCTCTACTCTCGGTCGTCCACCGTGTCTCTCTCCGCTCCCATCACCCTGCACTATGGCTCACGTGAGAACGATCGGCAGCTGCAGCAGCGCGACTCTCAACCTCCTCCTCCTCTCTCGACCACCGACCTGGGCGGCGCTACTGCCTGGCATCGTCTCTCCGTGGCAGCCCCCGCCATCTGGAACGTGGCCATCATCGTCCCGCCGCTGCACATTCACAGCAGCAGTCAATCTGCATCGCCTTTTAAAGAGACACTTAAAAGGCCCCACCACTATCACCTGGCTATCAAGTGACACCGAGCCTGGCACCCCAACTCAGTATCACGGTCATTTTTCCGTCCGTGAATGTCACTGCGCATTATAAATTGCATCGTTAACAATGTCTCACGAGACAAAAGCGCGTCAGCTAAAGATTGCTGAGCAGATCAACGGTCGACAGCGGCATCTCTTCCGCAAACGGTAGCGCAACTGCTCACAGAGACGCGCACACAAACAGCACACGTATACGCCGAGCGGTGGCAAGAAACGCAGAGGTCGCCGGGTCGATTCTATCTCCCGGCGTGGCAGTAGAAACCATGGGGGGGGGGGCGAGTTTCTTAAATTCAGCCCCCCCAACCCCTGCCCCCCAGCATGGGAGAGTAGACCAAATAACCTGTAGAGAAGGGCTCTGTTGAGCTCCCTCTGGTGATCACCGTTCCGACCAGCAGTGGTGCGAGCAGGAATTTGCAGAGCTGCACCTTACAACCGTTTAACTTTTTTTTACTTTTCACTATTTACAATGTTACAGAACGACCCAACTAGCAAATGTGATTGCGGCGGAGTTCACAGGAGGTGGATGTTTTCAGAAAAGAGACGCTCGGTGTGGAAACAACCAAGCTTCCTTACCCGTCTGTGCAGCAACGCTCACTAACGGTGAACAAAAATTCTGTGATAAGGCCCTGGTGGTGTAGAGTGTTGCAATGAATGAGTAGCAGCAGTAAACCACAGAGCTGGGAGACAACAGCAGCAGCAGCAACAAGAATGCAAAACAAAACACTGCTGGTCTCTACGCACGCGGCATTAGAATGTCAGCAGAGATCGGGGGGCTATACAGGTAAACAAATGGACAGGAAGAGAGAAACGTGGATTGATGATACTCGGAAAGCCACTGGAGCTATGCATTTTGAAATCTAGATTGAGAGCTAATTTATTAAGAACTGCTTTTTGTGCTTAGTTTGTTGTCCTTTCCCCGCACCTCCGATTAACGCGATTGGCTACGTACTGTGCGAAAGAAGTTCAACATACATTTTAGGTGATCTGGTCATACGCACGCTGCTACTGCTGTTCAATAAAACAACAGCAGCGGCGTTTTTTTTACTCCTTTAAACGTTGGACGAAGTCAAAATAAGATCATTGCCACAAAATCAATTTCGGAAGCAAACCACGGGGGGGGGGAATCTCTGCCCGGCTGGGGTTGAGACATGAAGCCGAAAAACGTGGCTAAGAGAGACGAAGGGCAGAAACATGAGAGGTGAGAGGAGACGATTGTTTAATGCTTCCAGTTTGCTTTGACGATCCAGGTGAAAAAATAACTCAAGAGGCCAGGATGAGCCTCATTCGCAGCATGAGCAACGTGATTATCCGCCACTTTGCCATCCGCAAGGCTCTATTAACCGGCGTCTGCCACGGACGGAAAACACAAATATTTGTTAATTTATCCCGAAAAAATCCCGACAGCCATCTGGCACCTTCCCGTGCGTGCGCTTATGATGATGGGTGCGTTGTTTACGGGAGGTTCAAGACGCTGCCGAGCGGTGGCGCTAGCGATAGTCTGTACTGTACTCCTGTATACTGTACTCTAAAAGGGCACCCACTGCTTCTCGACAATAAACTGAGAATGCCCTACAGCCGACTGGTCAGTGCCGCTGTATAATAGCGGAAGTTTCTTATATCGCAGTACAATATGCAGGCTCAGTTTCTTTGCAGAACAGGGGGAGAACATAACATCTAATTATACATTTTTTACTTTAAGGGGCAGTGTAATTCACGAATGTGTTGTGCTTTTGCCATTGGTGCTATGCGCCACTGCCACCGACACGTAAACTGAATAAACGGGGTTCCTCAAGTGTAGCGAGTTGATGACCACAGCCCAGTTACCAATGACTTACGCAACGACCCACGAACTCGCACAGTGACCCACAGCTTCACGTTGATAGAGCTGTTATTAAACCGGGTTTCTCAACTGTAGCGAGTTTATGGCCTCAGCGCGGTCACCAATGACTGTGAGGGCAAGCGCCGTTAGCGAACACCTATAAAGGCCAGAACGACACACGAGGGGATGGTTGACCAACACCACGCCCGATCGCCTTCATCTCCCCAGTGGCGATATTTACACATCGCACCAGGTACTCAATTCAGACTAGTAGACCCAAGGGAGACCCATGACCGGTTCAGATGATCGCCACGGGTGTTGACCGTGAGCGGGAATCGAACTCGGGTTGCCGAGTTCGTAGCGCGGGGCCCTAACCTCTACCCAAAATGACCGCACGCACACACAAAAACATTTACCACGTTACGTTTGGTTTTTCGCTCAAGAGGTGGCGCAGAGGTCACAGCACTGAGCTGGCTCTACCGAGACGCCGGGGGCCATCCCCTGTAACGCCCGTGGGGGTGGGGGGGGGAGGCCCTCATCTCATTATAAGACACCAACAGCAGTACAAATTGGAATTGTGAAAAGGCAATAGAAAATGTTAAAAAGGGGCAGAATATTATTACCGAGGAACAACGTGTCGGGGGTGAGGTTGCGAAGGCACGCTGTGGCCTGCCTGTTTAACCTCCAGTGGTGGATGAGAAGCAACAGTTATACCAAGCAAAGGCACACAAGTGGCTCATGGGAGGCACCAGATCCATATACATCGGTGCGGTAAATAAAAGCTCAAATTAGAAATTATATCTTGATTTGAAGCTTTCGTGACTGCAGGAATCCACACTCTTTGGTTCTTTCGGTAAAGTCACGTGGGTAGAAAATAAAATAAATCACGACGTTTCGATCGCAACACAAGCGGTCGTCCACAGGCGGAAAAAATATAATCCAGCAGTGGAACTGCTGAACTAGCGAGAGAGCAGCTACAACAAGGCTATACATGTGGCGATAGGCAAGCAAGCGGGCTCTGAGCTGGAAAGGATTAGAAATTCTAAACAATACAATATTAGAAATTCTGAACAATACAATAGGCTAATCAACATAAATCGCACAATTACTGTGATCTCTCTCTCACCGCCAACTTGTCTGCATCTCCCTTCTGCCATCCGACCACCCTCTCTGTTCTTGTACACAAAATGGATAAGGACACAGGAGGTCAAACTCCCGGCTCGGCAGTTGAAACGATGCGGACCCCTCTCCGCCTGCCGTCCCTCCACTCAGCAGTGGAAACGGGTTTATCACGGTTCGTCAATCGGCAGATCGCATGCCGTGGGGAAACCAACACCTCTTACAAGATGTCTGGTCAGTGTGGAAGAATAGGCCAAAGATACCCCCTGCAGAGGGACCCTCTAACAGCTGCCTCCAGTGGAGGCCCTTCTTCCACTAACAGTGGCACCAGCACGCAATTGCAGGACCATGCCTTCACTTAAATCTACATTTTTCATTCCCACATCTCAATAGGATTTTATAAACTGAGAGAAATGGGGGAGGGGGCACAAAAATAATATTTGCTTAGGGCCCCCAATCGAGGGGAGGAGGAGAGGGCCCCACCCCCTCCACAATCAAACCCACGACTTGTCCAAGCCACCGCACTGAAAGCGGCTACAACATTTGGCCCTGCCACGAGCCGATATTTCAGAGTAAACAAAAAAAAATATCACTTTAACCTTTAGCACTTGCAATCACAAAAGGCCACCACCCCCCCCCACCCCCCATTAAAATCACTAACGCAGCAGGGCCTATTTTTCGGCAAAATTTGCCGCGCAAACCGCACGTCCAAACTGTGCGCTCGTTAGCCAGCGCTTTCAAACTGCAATGGTTTTGTCTTCATTTTTTATTCCCTCATCTCAATAGGATTTTATAAACTGAGAGAAATGTGGGGGGGGGCACAAAAATAAGATCTGCTTAGGATCCCGAGGGGAGGAGGAGAGGGGCCCTTCCACCCCCCCCCACCAATCAAACCCACGACTTGTCCAAGCCATCGCACTGAAAACGGCTACAACATTTGGCCTTAACCTTTAGCACTTGCAATCACAAAAGGTCACCCCCCACCCCATTAAAATCACAAACGCCGCAGGGCCTATTTTTCGGCAAAATTAGCCACCCAAACCGCACCGTCCAAACTCTGCGCTTGTTAGCCAGCGCTTTCAAACTGCAATGAGTTCGTCTTCACGACCCCCTCCTCGTCCCCCCCCCACGCTGGCGACGGGTGCAGTTGGTACAGCCCTGCGATTTGCACACTCACGCCACCACCAATTGGAAGAGGTCCCTCCACCCTCTCGGAGGATCACCTTGGCCTACTCTTCCAAGCTGGCTGGATGGCTTACCCCCACCACCACACACGTGATCTGCCGATTGAGTGTGGTGTACCCATTTAAACTGCTAGATCTTCTCTCTTCACAGGGTATTTGGCCTACTCTTTCACACTGACACTGTGGCAGATCCAAGCGGGGGGGAGGGGGAGCGCAATGTGACCAATACCCCCCCCCGCCCAGTGGTCCCCAATGAGACCACAAAATTTATATTTTCATGAATTGTACGGTTCAACCTGCTCACAGATGACACAATTATTTTAAAGCAATGAATGAACTTCCGTACGAATTATGCACATTTATTGCATTCATTTCGTTTCTTAAAATATCCTATCCTTAAAATCCCCCCGATTGCTTTCAGTGGCCACCAGGAATTCAATGCCAATTGCGGTCGCAGCTCCCGGCTCTTCAAGACAAGAAGCTGGAAGACTTCTTCACAATTCTGGCAAACCACCCGATGAAGCTGGTTGTAATCGCCAGCGAAACGGCGTTGTGGGTTCACTTTCCATCACAGCAGTGTGTTGAAACAACTAATTGTCATGTTTTGTTCACGTGACAAAACTTACTAATTGGCCGTGTAGGGTGGCGGTGGGTTATCGACACATTTATATTTACACGATCGAACCCAAAAACCTTTATTATGAATAATATTGGTTTTCAAAGCCTACTACGTGTTAAAGTGAGCACCTATTAAGGTTGACATGGGGGACAAGATCAGTGTGGCCAGCACCACGCCCAGCTGCCTTCATCTCTTCCCAGTGCTGATGGTTCACACACCACACCAGCTTCTCATTAAAGCTGAACTGACCTAGTGGAGGCCCAGAATCGGTTCAGATAAAAATCATAATAATTGTGAGTGGGAATTGAACCCAGGTCACCAGGTTCGAGGAAAGGTGCACGAATCACTACGCCATCATTCCCAGCACAGACATAGCTGCTCACAAACATACAGATACACGTAGACACACACACACGTGTAAAAACAGTGCCATGTACAGACACATATATGCAAATGCAAAGACAAGGAACCCCTGTGTAGCCTACACAGGCTGCTTGGGTAAAGTGCTGTTAGCGAGCAGTACCTATGAAGGCCACTCACACTAGCGAGCGCGCACATTATAATTAATCCTGGCACACTTTCGGAGTGGATTCCCTTCAATGAACAGGCTGTTTACACGCTTCGTACCTTTCCTCTGGGCTAAACGCACCAGCAAGGCCTGACATCTACAACTACAACCACTCATGGGGGGTTGTTTACAAACCAGAGGGGATGGGCCCCATTGTGCAGAGGGCACCGAGACCCAAGGGGACTGGGCTTAGCAATGGAACCTGCTCCCTCACCGCTGCTCTTTTTCCCACACATCTTGCACCGCTAAAATATGTCATTCATCTCCGTCCTCCTTTACACCCTGGACTGCTAAATTTCGTCCTTCCCCACCTGTCTTCACACAAGCTTAACAAAACTCACCCTCGAGTCTAGCTACGTTCACCACTATCAGGTCCGCGATGCTCACAGCACGTTTGGTCTCAACTGCAGATCTTCAACATTTCAGTGGCAACCCTCAAATACAATTTTTATTAATGTGGCCAAGATACACAGATACACACACATGCACACTCATGCAGAAGCGCATGACGGCTGCCTCGCCAACCGCACAGAATCCCTTTGCACGCCGAGTAGCAGGAAGGTCCCCAGGAATAGATGAACGCCCGAGGCGGCCAGGGAATGGCGGCGGCGCACCCACCTGATAACGGGAAAGTGTAGCCAAGAAGATTCGTTATCACGAGGGCGCCCGAGATAGAGACCGCAACGCAAGGAGGACTTTGGTCCCGCCTGCTACGAACCCAGAGTCGACGATGCGTGCGCGCTAATGACCGACTGCGACGCGACGCTTTTCAGAATTGCCGCGACGCATGGTGAAACTACTCCAGGCAGGCAGAGGGTGCAAGCCCAGCAACTGCTTTCTCACGGCACTGTTGACGAAAAGGCCGATACGAGAAGGCAGTGCGGTCAATGGGATGGGTACAAATCTTTGAAAACATTCTTGGTCGAGATAGATATGGGAAAGTGTATTTTTATTATTATTCACATTGTTACACAACACTCGCTGACCCAGGAGAGCCTCACTGAGGCGCGACGGTGGCTAGGAGATGTCAACTACCTCGCCCGGTATAGAGGAGGTCGTGGGTTTGATCCTAACTCTGATGCCTGTATATTTGGAGTTTGCATGTTCTCTCCGTGGCCCCACAGATTTTTCTCCGGGTCCTCCGGGTTGTTCCCTCCACATTTAGAAACAAGTGTCAAGAGTATTTGGCTGCGAAACATTTCCATGTGATGAGCCACTTCGTTGGGCTAAGATTTGTGGCCAGTCCACGTCTGAAGAAGAGCTCGGGGGAGAGAATAGGCTCTAAAGGAAAGGAAAGCTGTCTCGGGTGTGGACCAATCAACTTCAAGGACAGTGCATACATTATCAGAGTTATGATTTTTGTTTGCATTATGACTGCAGGTATTGTGGTCTATGCAAACATGACTCCTCGTAAAAAAGGTGTCAGTTTTGTTGCCAGATAAAAGGGTAAAAAAACAATTATATTTTTTACTGCCAAATGAGGTACCAATGGTGTAAATGCTTAACCCGAGCTCTCATACTCTGATGGTGCATTGTCCTTGAGTTGTGCGCCTTTTGGCGTCATCTGGTCCAACCCATGTGAGACTAGGCTCTAAGGAAAGCCGTCTCCGGGTGTGGACCAATCAACTTCAAGGACAGTGCTTACATTATCAGAGTTATGTTTTTTGTTTGCATTATGACTGCAGGTATTGTGGTCTATGCACACATGACTCCTCGTAAAAAGGTGTCAGTTTTGTTGGCAGATAAAAGGGTAAAAAACCTATTATCATATTTTTTTACTGGCAAATGAGGTACCAATGATGAAGAGCTGCATAGCTCAGTGAGCCTTACCTGGTAAAATAAAAAATAGTTTAGATTTTAGTTAAACACTTCTTTAGGAGGGTCCTGCCATGTTGCTGTGTGCAATACCCATTAAGTAGTTTGCAGGTAATTGGGATGCTTAGCCAAAACCCATGCAGGACAGCGGGAGAACATACCAACACCACATTCCCACTCTCACTCACGTTCTGCAGAGCAGTCGAATGTATAGCCTCCATACAGAGAAGCACCCGAGTTGGGAATCGAACCCCGGACTATATTGCTATGATGCACAAGTGGGCATTTGGCCTAATCTTCCACTCTAACATCTTAAAAGAGGTAGGAGTTACCCACACTTTACCCCACCACACGCGGTGTGCCAATTGACTTAAACTGCAGAAACTCCATTTCAATTTGCCGCGTGGACAGAGGCAGTGGTATTTGGAGGGATTTAAGAAGCTTGCAACTGCGGTGCCGGGAGAGAGACTCGAACTGGCGACTTCTGAATTTCAAGTCCATGACACCATGGACAGGATCCCACACATTATCGTTTACACGTCATTGATCTTCTGACAGCATACGCATTATAAGTGTTATAGATTTTTAAGTTAGGACACTCAGGCACGCTTACGTTTGAGTGAACTGCAACCGGAGAACTTTTTGAAGTGAATAGTCATTTGTATCGAGAATAAAGCAAACCACAAACACAAGACAATAATAATACCAATAATAGTAATGATACGAAACACAGCTACAAGGGTTGGTGGGTCACGTGTAGATCTGTGACACTTCCAAACCTGCTGGAAAGCGAGGTGCTCATGGGATTACAATATAGCAATTAGGTTCCTTACACACCTGTACAGCAAAACCATTTAAGGGTTATCTTCTGGGATGTTTTGTAGGTTTTCTCCGGGCACTCACACGTGATGAAAAAAAAATTGCATTGTGGGTTGGCGGCCGGGTGAGGTCAGAGCGCAGAGCCAGCACCACTCAGAACCTGAGTTGGATTCCAGTTTGCAGCCGCTGCCTGTGGTTAAACCGGGTTCTCTAGTGCAGTGAGAGTTGATGTCTCAGCGCAGTCAGCAATGACTCACACAGAGCCCATAGACTCACACAGAGCCCAAGACTCACAGAGAGCCACAGATTCACAAAGTCTAAGCTGTGATTAAAATGGGTTCTCAAGGGTAGCGAGTTCGTGGTCTCAGCCCAGTCACAAATAGATTTACATAGAGGCTCATTAACCCGCACAGAGATCTATAAACTTCTACAGCAATTAGGGAAACACTCGATCCTGTACAGATGGAGATTAAACCATACTGACCCAGGGTATGGCACCTCCTCGACGCCTCTGGGAAAGGGAGTTTCACAACATCGGTATGTGATCCACCAACCCTCGCAACCTCCACAGTGCTGGGTTACAGGCCAATACCAATACCCTCCACTCGCCACCAAGTGACGGTGATGTCACCACGGCGAAGGTGCCAGGCCAGGTGGACCTTGAGGTCACGTGAAGTGTCAAAGGCTCAATGACAGGAGGTCACAAGACAGACCCAGGGACCATGGGTTGGCTGACTTCGATGACTGGCAGATGCACTAGCTGTACCAACTTGCTGCATTTCAGCTGCCCGGCACGCCGCTCGTTGTTGTGAGCATCGCTCCTCTGCCCTCAGTCGTTGTTGGAGGCCGACTATCCTGCAACTGCCCAGGAGTGTACATCACGAGCCTCCTCCGAGGAGGCGACACGCATAGCCACCACAGCCCCACCTATTTGGGTCTTCTGGCTCACAAAAGTGATGCTACTTGACACAATTTGTTGAACAAGGTATACATGAGATGAAATAATTCAGTTCCAGTAGACAGAGCCCTCAAACATGGATGAAGAAATCAATGAGTGAAGTTCACAGAAACAGCAATCATGGCAGTAGCGATTGAAGAACAATAAGGGAGTGACTGACCACCGACTGTACACAAAACACATCTTTAGAAACTAAAATCGACATCATCACTATCACAATACAGGACAGTCATGTTAAATGCACCGATAGGTTAGGAGATATGATCTTGTAGCGGAGGTCTCCGACTCTGGGTTTAAGTCATGGGGTGGCTCTCGCCGTGAAGGTCACCGGCAAGACCGGTCAAACCGGGTCACACGGCGGTGACCGCCGGCTTTGGCAGCGAGGGGGAGCAACCACGCGGAGCGAGTGAGACCGTGTAATCACGCAAGCCATCTCTCAGCCACGCCCCGTCCAGGCACTCGGCTCCACGCGGTATATGGACAGATGGAAGGGAGAGATGGGCAGACAGGGAGATGGATGGATAGATAGATGCAGGGAGGTAGAGAGTGATGAACAGAGAGATAAACTGAAGGACAGCGAAATGCATCGGCAGTAACAGACAGGCAGACAGAAAGAACTGATGAAGAGAGACATACGGAGTGAGAGAGACAGGCAGGCACACCGGCTGATAGACAGGGAGACAGACAGGTAAGACCAACACAGAGGCAGACAGGCAGACAGACAGAACAACTGATGAAGAGAGACACACGGAGTAAGAGAGACAGGCAGGGACACCGGCTGATAGACAGGGAGACAGACAGCTAAGATGAATGGAATGACAGAGGTGACCTATAGAGGAATATACAGACGCACAAAAGGACTGGTAGACAGATTGACAAACGGACCGCTTGGCCGCCATGAACCAAAGGTTCAACTCCCGCTGAAACTGCCTGGGAGGAGGGGGGTTGGAAGAAGGAATTTCTACTCTGACATAGCGGCGCACTTCACCCCTCGCGAAGCCAACGTCCAAGTCCCCGCGCCATCATTCGCTCGCGGCCGATGATTACACGGCGTGGAAATTACCTTCAAGCAAGGTGGCAATCACAAACCACCTTCACTCTCCGTCTCCCTTGGCCGTCTCTACGGCCCTGATTCTCTCTCTCGTGCGTGTGCACTATTTCGACATTAAGCCACTTCTCTTTCTGTCTTGTATACTATCGATTTTGTTTTACTTCCCTTTAGCCTGCCTGCCGACTTTCTCTTGCACTGAAATGACACGTGCATCTGTCTGTACGTTATTGAATTTCTTTATTTGTAACAAGTAGCAGATGCTGCTGCTGCCGCTCTTGCCAATACTATCTGGGAATCCAGTATAAATTATTTAACAAGCCTAATTCTGCTTATGAGACGTAGAAGGTTGAACTCGGTCCATAAATTGCCTTAAACAAATAACCTTATGGTGGGGACCCTGGGGTCCCGTAAGCCCCCGGCTCTCGCATGAACATCATATTATAATGTGAACAAAAACTTTGCTTTTTTTCACCAATGGGTTTGAAGGATGGTGGCAAGTGTTGTCTTGTAAAATTTTGCTTTTAAAACTGAAAACTACTTCAGTGTCCTCAAAAATACTAGTTCAGAGGTAGGGTGTGCCCAGGTTATATCCATATTTCGAACCTAACCCAGTTACTTCCGCAAAGACAGAAATGATCCCACTTAAATAACTAAAAATCCCATTATATTAAAACGCATTAAGTATGTGAGAATAGCTTTTTTTTGTTATGTATACAGCATAATTCATGCAAATTTCAATCACACAATCGCCGAGAGACCCACAGATAAGCTGGAAGACAGCCAGGCGGTGAACCTGCGCCACTAACAATTGCCAAAGCTCCGTAGTCCTCTATATATACAAATTATTTCATTCATTCATGACTGTTTATAAAGGTAAATGTGCAGCTATGCAAACTGCTTGTTCATGCCACTGCTGGCAGAAAAACCTCCACGAGAGGGCATTTGGCCCACTCCTCCACAGTAAAGTTACCACACGGCACCTGCCGATCATAGACGAACTGTGGCGTGAGCTCATTTACACTCCTGAGTGGACAAAGATGGTGGTGAGCGGGGAGGGGTTTAAGAATCTTGCACCGTTGTTTCAACTTCCGCCGCCAAGAGATGGAATGAAAGCAGCCACCTTTGGATTGCAAGTCCAGCGTGGTATGAACCGTCACACCTCTGTGGCAGCATCCAATTTTTACGTGCGCTTTCTACTTCTCAACAGTGCAAGAGACACATTCACTTTACACCTCAATAAAGTGTCACTTACGTGAGGCTTCAGTGGCCATTGCGTTAAATTACGCTAATTTTCCCTACCTTAAGTATAGCACAAATCCTGCCCTAGAGTCTGCAAGAGAAATCCATTGCAAAACTCACTGCCTTCATCATTATTGCTGCCCCATTACATACAAATCATTAGGCTAATGGGTCCTTTTTCAAACGTAAGTAACATGCTAGTTGGCCTGTGGCCGCACCTGCGGTACTAAAAAGGCATTCTGCTGCTGCTGCCGCCTCCTGCGCATACATTATTCCGTAGCAGGAGTGAGGGGTAGGCAGGTATAGTTAGGGGTGCGGGCAGTTTCACGTCAACGACCAGAATCCCTCTTCGGGCAGCGAGATTATACAGGTACTCCTCTACTTACCAACAATCGACTTACGAACTTTCAGAGATACGAACAAATCTGTCCGTATGTCCAGTTGCCTGTTCAGACCGAGTCGTAAGTTCAACCGCCGTGCAATAGATGGCGGTGGTGGCATCTACATCTCCAGAACACGAAGAACCAGTGGCATCTAGATCTACAGAACATGAAGAACCAGTGGCATCTACATCTACAAAACATGAAGAACCAGTGGAATCTACATAACATGAAGAACCAGTGGCATCTACATCTACAGATCATGAAGAACCAGTGGCATCTACAGGAGATTATACAACTTTTAAAGCCATTCCATGTGTTTAGTGCACATGCCGCACAACATGTTTGGAATCGACAAGAGTATACTCACAAACAAATCGACATACAAACAGACCTCTGGAACCTAACTCGTTCCTAAGTAGAGGAGTCTCTGATCGACAGGGGCTGCGACATGGCCGAGTGGTAGAGCGTTTTGCTGCTTGCTACAGAGGCTTGTGGTTCGAGTTCTGCGGCCGCCCCGGCCAACTCTGCGCTGTGCATTGATCATAAAGACCATGCGCCATCCGCTCCACGACGCACGTTAAGAGATCCCTTGACGTCAATTGAAACGAGAAGGCCACGCGTGCCGGCGTCACGGCCCAAAACTGCCGACTTTGATAAAACCGCACGGCAAATTACTCAATCGGGAGATCGCGTTGCAACATCACCCTCCGACTGTGAAACTACTGCAGACCGTCTGCGCAACACAGGAGCGCCTTCCTTCGCGATGATCGCCCTGCGCTATACAAACGATAGCGCCAATACCAAATATACTCATTATGCGATTGAAAAATATAATTTTTTACTAATATAACATAGGTTTCAGTAACCAACGCAATGCTCCATAATTGCTTGCTTTAAACCTCTTCCACCTGACGAGATTGTCACGCTTACAACGGTATTGTTGATGATGGCGAGGTACCCAGGACCTTGATTAGATGTCACTCACCACTAGTGCGAGTAGCCGTGGCCAGGAATCGAACTCGGGGGACTATGATCACAGCTAGGACCTGATGTTTGCAATCTCCTCAACTGAGCTTCTCTTACATGCACATCCACACGACATCACCCACAAAGTGTCCCTATCACTGTTCAAAACGCCAATCCTCACCTCCAAGTTGCTGGATTACAAGCGACCTACACGCTCCCCAAAGATAACAAAGCAAGCCTCTAACACCCGAAAGTCAAAGAAAACATCTCCAGTGGAGCCTGCAGCCTTGTTGGGGAAAGTTCTGTTACTGCCAGCTTCTATGAAGGCCGGCGTTGATGCACAACGGGGTGGGGGTATGGCCAGCAGCACATCCGTCTGTCCTTTTTAGCCAGTGCCGATGTTTACACATCACACCAGGAACTCATTTAAGGGTTGAGTTGACCTAGGGGTGGGGCTTTGTCCTAGTTCTGATATAAACGCAGGTCAACGGGTTTGTATCGTAATTAAAGTGTCCTAACCACTACACCGCCTCTCATAACACAACCATCAGCGCGCACACACAAGCCACCGCCTCGCATACCTTACACAACCACCACACCCACGTGTACACACACTCCCAGAGTAAAAGTTCAGAAATATTCATCTCCGATATTGGCTGCGAGCAAGAATCAAATGCAGAGTTATGGGCTCTTAGCGCAACGCACTAACCACTACACCACCTCTCTCCACAGCCACACTGCACAAGGGTGCATGCGTGCAGTGTGCAGATTGCACACAGCAGGGGTCCCCATGTGGGGAGCTTCGCTCATTATTTATTGAACAATATTTATTTAGGAGTAGCACCTTAGGCCAGGCACCAGTACAGACACCTTGGGGGATTGGCAACACAACACAAGTCGCAGCAGTGAATGTCAGCACAATGCAAGGCTATACAGATAGTCCCCGAGTTACGATGGTCCGACTTACCATATTTTGAGCTTACGATGGCGATAGCGATACGACAAAATTGTTAAATATTTTTAATTTCGCGCGGCAGGCAAACGCAGCGGCATACGTGGTACGATGCTGTATGTTGGGACGCTGCCGGGATGTACGCATCTCCCGCCTTGTGTGATGCAGAGAGGAATGTTTCCTGAAAAAACTTTCTATTAAATTGCAGTTCATATAGGTAGGCTAAGAATTGACCTTGTTTTTTGCTTTACATTTTACTGTGCAACACAGTATTATAATTAATAAATACATACAGTATATAGTTTATACAGTACGGTACTGTAAATTGCTCTGTTTTGCTAAATTATCACCATTCTTTAAGACTCCTGGGTAGGCTAGGCCATCTTCGACTTACGATATTTTTGACTTACGATGGGGTCGTCCTAACGCATCTCCATCGTAAGTAGAGGACTACCCAGCGTATTACCCAACCGTGAGCAAACATTTAAAGGTGCAGCCCTGAAATAGCTTGTTAACACGACTCCTGCTGAATGAGCAACCACTATAGTGCAGCGCTGGGGAGTGCCCCTCCAGAAAGGGGTTTGCCTCCTACATGCTGACCAGATGTCTCGGAAAAGGTGGAAGTAACCACCACACACGTGGCCTGCCCATCAATCAACTGCGGTGTAGCTATTTATACTGCTGGGTGGACCAATGCGTAGCGGGGAGGGGGGGGGAATGATTTATTAAACTCACCCATTGTCTCAACTGTTTCAGGTTAATGGCATCATTCAATCTGTGTAAGTGGCCTTGGGCAGGACACGTCATGGCTAGAAGAGTTGATGGCCGATGGTCAAGAATTATGACGGAGTTGCAGCCAACTACGTCGCGAGAGGTACACCACCGAGGAGATGGAGGGATTAAATCAGCTAGTGTGCATGGGCTAATCATCACCAATCATCAATGCAATCTCTCACCGTCATCCTTATCCAGTTTAATCACAACTTGTCAACGGGGAGTCTACAGGTCCCCCATGTAAGTCTATGGGCCTCTATGTAAATTATATGGCTCACTGCTTAGGTGTACACATATCTATGCAAATCAATGGGTCTCCATGTAACCCTATGGAGTTTCTGCACGAGTCATTTGCCACAGAGATTAGACCACCAACTCACTGCACTTGAGAACCCGGATGATTAAATCACGGTTGGGTGGCAGAAAGACGGATGGGAACATGCGACCTCAAGGAGTCTGACACAGCATTTCTGCTTCTACGAGTCATCTTCAGATCCATCTGGACATTTAAATATCCACATTTTGCCAATCGTTGCGAAACCCTTGTCCCGAAATAGACATTGCTCCACGTTCACACACACACACCATTTCTCTAGCTTGGAGGGTAAACATTTTAATTGTGAAATGTCACTTTATTGCCGAGGTTATTTTGTTTTCAACTGTTACCTTCACCAATATTGATATTGACAGGGATGCAGTTGAGGCAAGGATTGTTGCCGTGGTGTAATGGTCAGCACACTGGGCTTCCACTGCAGAGGTCCCCGGAAGTTCAAACAACAGTTCAAGTTTCGTAATTCCTCTCCCCCCCCCACATCTCTTTCCACCCAGCGGTGTAAATGGAATGACCGACGTTGCCTGGCAGTGGTGGCTTTGCATGCGAGTTTGACACGTAGGTTTTCGAGACCAATAATAAAGATTTGTTGGGTTAGATCGCGCCAGTATAAATGTGCAGTTAAGCCCGCTCTGGCCAATTAGAGAGGTTTGTCACGTAAACAAAACGTGCCAATTAGTTACAACTTCAGCCTACCGGTGTGTTGGAGAGTAATCCACAACATTTACAACTTGATGCACAGATGCGTACGCTATGCGTGTGGCCTGCAATCCAGCACTGTGGAGGCGAGGCTTGGTGGACCCGCGTGTATGTTGCGAAAATCCCTTCCCCTGTGGGTATTGAAGGGACAAATCCTGGCTTTAAAGAAAGCAACCCAACACATTTGGACGAATTTCATCTGTCCCATCAGTATTGGAGAGTGTTGCTAAGTGAAAGGGGGTCAACACCCTCAAATAATCATTAAGAGAGGGCCCTCCAGAGCTCCCCCTAATGGAGGCCCTTCTGCCAGCTGTAGGCATGCAACGAAGCAATTGCAGGGCTGCACCTTTACCATTGCAGAGTGGACACACCAGGGTTGTCAACAGCTATGCATTCGAGGCTGCAACGAGCACACGATTACTATTACGTCAGGAGACATTACTCGATTACTAAGGAAAATACAGACCCTTGCCACCGTTCCATGTGACGGTACACTGTGATTTTCTTGTACAGTGTTTGGTAGCTCTCTTTTGGCGGGCGCGGCGCGAGGTGAAACGTACATGCGGTCCTTTGTCAATCCACCGCTAGATGAGAGACATTAAGTGAGAAATCCACATTTTTATTTAAAGCTTCCAGACATTCTATTCTTGGTTCTTGCGGTAAAGTCACGAAGAAGGGAAATAATAAAATTTAAAAAATTCAACAATACAATTCTCACGACGTTTCGATGGCAACACAAGCAATCATCATCTGGTGTGAAAACCACAGCAAGAAAACTTTACCGAAAGAACCAAGAAAATGAATCCCTGCAGTCACGAAAGCTTTAAATCGAAACTTCCAGACATTGCCCACTATAATCTAAATGCACTGATTAACTCCCTCCCGAAACATTTTGTCCAACTTAGCCGGTCTGATGCACTCAGAACATTCCATAATGCGAGAGCCGAGGTCATTCGAAAGAGGGTAATTAGAAATCAGTGGGGTATCTATAAATGGATCGGCCGGAGCAGTATATCACCAATGAATTAACATTGGTGTTTTAATTGAAAATGTCATATTTTCAATTTCTTTCGTGAGTTTGCACTGAGAAAACATTTACAAAAGCACTTCAAAATAATGTTGGTGCAATGTTCTTATTCATCTTCTGAAATTTTACCCCAGATGCATGTAAGACACATTTGACAATCCAATGCTGGATGAAGGCCTCCTCCCCCCCACCCTCCCCCCAACGGTGGAGGGTGGAGAGGCGCATAGATGGGGAGCACAACAGTACAGTCCAACAGCCACCCGCTGACCTAGGCTGCCGTGTGGTTTATACGTTCGCCCACAACCTGGCCAAGCAGAAGCCAGTTGCGCACAGCAGTTTGACCATACATCCTTGTGAGATAAGAGTACAAATGTGGAGGGCCTTCTGGTCAGGAAAGCCTCTCGAGTCATGGACAAATGTGCACGAGACTGAGTGAAAACCGAATACAGAACCTGTCGCCTTGTGGGTAAAACTTAAGACACAAACCAAACGATGCAGCAGTGCCGCTGTGAAAATTCGATCCACGGTACAAGTTCGGCCATCGCCAGACCTCGGCTCCATCTTCATCAACCATTATCTATCCACTGCTAGATAATAACTTTTTAACTCAGGAAAGTTTCACCGAGTCAGAGATGTTTTGGTTGTGAGAAGGTCATGAAGTGGGATGTATGGCCCAGACCAATTACATTGCATGTGTTTCGCTATCAGAGGAAACCGGAGAACCCTGGAGACAAAACCCCATGCAGAATACGGGGAGAAGATAGAAATTGCACACAGAAAGGGTGCCAGAGTTGGGAATCTAACGCAGGTGTATCCTGCTGCGAGGCACCAGTGTTGCCACTGTGCTACCCTCATGCCGTAGAATGGAGGCCATCCCGCGCCTCGTGACTCGTGTTGAAAGAGGGAAGGATACCCACACTTTGACCCACCACACGCCACCTGCCGACCGCCTGTAGTGAACCCATTCATATTGCTGGGAGGACTGAAGCGTGTGGGGGGGAGGGGGGATAATAAACTTCAGTATTGTTTCAGATGCCGCGCCGGGAGATCAAACTGGCAACCTCTCGATTGCAAGTCCAGAATACACCGTGGCTAAGGGCCCACATTACACCATGGAATACATTCCGACCATGTTCAATCCACCAGTGTATTAAACAAAACAAATATACAACCCACGCACCAGTGTCGGCCACTATTTGACCAAATGCTTCATGTACCACGCCGACCAACGCGAGTTGACAAGAGCCGTCCCGAGGGTACACGGCGCGACCGCCCCGGGCCCCGCGCTTGAGGGGGGGGGCGGCACGCTTTCAACGCCACAGTGTCAGCAGATGTAATAATTGCGGTTTAGTTTTAAGGCGTCTGGGGGTGTAGGGGGGGGGCACACATTGGGATTTTCCCTGGGCCCCGACCATTCCCGCCTATGCGGGTTGGTGAAGGGGAGACCCCACACCAGCCTCGGTTCAGCTAAACACCACGAACCGATGTTTAACACGGAAGCTTCCGCGACCAATATCATCCATGCAGTTCGTTTTTGGGTTAGATCGCGTAAATATATAAATGTGTCGTTAAACCCGGCACCACCCGACATGGCCAATTCGTAAGGTTTGTCACGAAAACAAGAACATGTCAGTTCGTAACGAGTACAGCAACGCCGGTGTGATGGAGAGCAAAGCCACAACATTTACAATCTGAGTACTACTACGTTTCGCCAGTAATTACAACTAGCATCGTCTAGTTATAATTACAACTAGTTCAGGCTAGTTGATGGAACTAGTTGAAATTACTGGCGAAACGTCTCAAGATTGTCGTGGCTTTGCCCTCCAACACACTACCGGTGTGTGCTGTTACCAGAAACGTTCCATCACCCACCAATGTTCGCCGCAGCCGGGATTCGAACTCGGGGCGCCGACGTTCAGGACGCAGTGCGTGCGCTCACCGCTGCGCCACCGCTCCCACCGCACAACAACAACAACAACATTGCATCATGATTCTTCTTAACGAACGGAAATTCCACGGTGCTGTGGGCCAGTGGAGTCGAACCCAGCGGCAGACTGGTTTAAGGCGACGCCTCTTGTCCGGGCACAAGAACACGGGCTCTCATCGTCAGCATCACGGGCTCTCATCGTCATCACGGTTCTCATCATGACCACGGTTCCATCATCACCACTCATCATCATCGTCACCACGGTTCCCATCACCATCACCACGGTTCCCGTCATCATTACGGGTTCTCATCCTCACCACGGTTCCCATTATCATCATCACGGGTTCTCATCGGCATCACAACGCAGCCGTGCGCGCCTTCATCCCCTCACACGCGACACAATTATAGCCACGCAATGTACGTGATGTGTGTGCGGTGTGTAGTGTGTGTGCTGCGTGTGCTGCGTGCTCTGTGCGTGTGGTGTGCGTGTGGTGTGTGCTCTGTGTGTGTGGTGTGTGCTGTGTGTGTGTGGTGTGTGCTGTGTGTGTGCTGTGTGTGTGCTGTGTGCGTGTGTGCTGTGTGTGTATTCCACATTGCTATGGCCGGGGCCAAGTTATTCCCACCCATCCATGTCACGCACAATATTCAATGTTCGCAATTCCATGCCTTGGGCCTACCTCGGCGCCAGGCGATTTTTTTTAATAAAGATGATTATTTCTTCAACATATCAACGTTTAAAGCAAACACAAATGTGTGTGCTTTTACAGGACACAACCCTGCGATGTCGCAGCTGCGATGCGCGCGTCTTAAACCCGTAAGAAATTACGAATCAACAATAAAAACCCTCACGAGCGGACACGAGCGACGTGAAACAATAAGACGACGCCGTGCCAATTGAACCCCCCCCCCCCCCCAATGAGGGGATAGCGATAATGTTAATAAATAAAGTTAAACACGTACGCGTGGCGACCAGCGGCTTGCCTCCGATCGCTCTCGAGGCGGCGCAGACGTGTACGAGTGTAAGTTTGATGGCGATGTCTCTCACCTGCTTTCTGTTCGCCTCAGAGCCTTAAAGTCGCGCCGCACGAATCGCTTCACCAGTCGCCTCTTCCCCGTTGCTAAATCTGGACCCCCCTCCTCCTCCACGTCCTCGCGGGGCCCCGCGTGCACTCGCGAGGGCTGGCTTGCGCATGCGCGGTTCACGCGAGCGAGGGCTTATTTAGCGGCGGGGGCACAGATGTGGCACGGCAAGTCGGCGAGGGTTGGTTCTTTAAAGGGGACGCGTCCGTGGTAATGTCGGTGCAGGGCCAATCCCGAACCACCATCAGCGGCAGCCGCGGGCTCTGCACTGCTGGATGAACCCCTCCCCCCGTGGTCTCTCCACTGCTGGATGAGCCCCTCCCCCCGTGGTCTCTCCACTGCTGGATGAGCCCCTCCCCCCGTGGTCTCTCCACTGCTGGATGAGCCCCTCCCCCCG
>CM025665.2:1426242-1436902 GCA_014621495.2 Entosphenus tridentatus
CACACACACACACGTACACACACACACACACGTACACACACACACACGCGTACACACACACACGCGTACACACACACACACGTACACACACACACACGTACACACACACACGTACACATGCACAAAGACAAAAATCACCTGTATAGCCTGTATATATTGTTGGGGAAAGTGCTGTTAGCGAGCACCTATGAAGGCAAGCACGGCTCACGTGGGGGTGGGTGGCCAACACCATGCCCGGCCGCCTTTGTCTCCCCAGTGGCGATGTTTACACACCACGCCAGGTACTCATTTAAGGATGAGTCGACCTAGAGGAGGCCCAGGACCGGTTCAGATAACCATCACTGGCGTTGGCCGTGAGCTGGAACCGAACCTGGGTTACTGGGTTCAGAGCGGCACCACTCCCCACTAGACACACCAACAACAGCTCCCATTCACCGTGCCAACTTTCTGCATTTTATCTGCCCGGCGCTCTGCTCCCTGTTGTGAGCGTCACTCTTCTGCCCTCCGCTGTTGTTGGAGGGCGACTGCCTCCAACTGCTCAGTAGCGTCCTTCACGAGCCTCCTTCACAGAGGCCAATCATGACACCGCTAGTACCAGTGTTTGGCAAGTCCACTCAGCTCCAAATCCTTCTGTACCAACAGCCCACATCCCTATTATTCGGCAGTTTCCTGATACGAGTGTCCACTACTCACGAAGCCAGAACCAGTCCATGGAACCTACTGTATTCCACACACGTCCAGGCGGTACCGGTACAGTTCCCAATATGTGGGTGGCAGCCTCTAATCCACAGTGAGTGTTCGAACATTCCACATGGCCACTTGCAGTGACTTTTTGCTGTTTCTGGAGGAACCCTGAGGGTGCGAGTTCAGTCTCCTGGCTCTGCCAAATGGGGGTTTGGCCAGGAATACGTCATAAACACCTGTACCCCGCGGGGCCTCCAGCACAGGCTTAGTTTGATATTTAAATCGTGGGTTTGTGGTAATTGAAATGAAGGTGGAGGGGTCTCCAGCCCCTCGCACATGTCCTCTGGCCATGCTAGGTAGGAGATGTTAACTACCTCGCCTGGTTTTCAGGAGGTCGTGGGTTCAATCCCAACCCTGATGCCTGTTATATATTTGGAGTTTGCGTGTCTCTCTCATCATCACGGTGCCTAGGAGATGTTAACTACCTCGCCTGGTTTTCAGGAGGTCGTGGGTTCAATCCCAACCCTGATGCCTGTTGTATATTTGGAGTTTGCGTGTCTCTCTCCCCATGGTTGCGTGGATTTTTCTACGGCTTCTCTGGTTTTCCCCCTCCACATTTAGAATCAACATCACGTCTTTAAAGCATTTGGCCACTACAACATTCCACATGATGATAGACCACATCATTGAGCTATCATTTATGATAGCAAAGTCGCTTCTGAAAAAGATCTACATAGCTCAGTGGGCTCCCCATTGGCCACTGTGGTGGCTGTGAGTGGCATTGCTCATGACCACCGCAGCGTTACCGACCGGCATTACCGATGAGGTGCGGGTTGTGTTTGCACCTGCCCAGGCCCACTAAACACACCAAAGATCTCCCGTGTAGCCTTGAACAGACTACTAGGACAAAGAGGGGACGCCCAGGACCAGTTCAGATAATTGTCACCGGTGTTGGCCGTGAGCGGGAATTTAACTCGGGATCGTTGGGTTCGTAACACAATGTGCTAACCGTTAACGCTATTGCTCCCCATCAGCAATGACACACATGCACGCACACACATACGTACGTGCACACACGCACACACGCTCACACGCGCTCACACACGCACACACGCACACAAGCACACACGCGCACGCACCACGTTGATGTTTTTGTTGAAGCCCGCGGAGAGCGCGAGGACTCCGGGCACGGCCAGCAGCTACGGACACAGGGCAGAGGAGGAGGAGCGTCAGGCGCGGCTACGTTCGAGTGAGCGACATCCACACCCACACATACAACAACGACGATGACGACCACGACGACCATCATCAGAGGCTTCAGAATGAGTCTGTGGAGAGACACCTCTCTTCCACCGTGGAGGTGTGACCATAATTGGGGGAGGGCGAGACTCTGTTTGTGGCTGTTGGGAGGGAGGGAGCATCGACTCCATCCTTCGGCTCATTCGGCAGAGTTCTGGCCGTTGGGCAAGAGGTTGGGCAGTGTGGAGGAGGAGCTTCCTGGACATCTGTGAAAAAGAGCTTCATAGCTCATCTGATTCCTCCAGAATAAATAAATATTCTGATTCTCATTCTCTTGCCATCATCTAAGCTCTCTCCCACCCTAATCGCCTACACATGCTTCGGCTAGAGGGCAGGGCTACCTGTGCGGTGGGCGGAGCTACCAGTGGTGGGTGGGGCTACTCGATGTGGGCGTGAATAACGATTGAATGGGCGTGATGGTGTCAGTTTGTCCGGCTCATAGCCATTTTTCGGGAGAAAGCACTGACGTTTACATCATCATTATAGTCGTCATTGTCATCATTGTCAACATCATAATCATCGTCATCAGCACAATCATCATGATAATCATCATCGTCATCATCGGCGTCATCATGGTCATCATCATCACAATCATCATCATCATCATCGTCATCATCATCATCAACATCATCATCGTCGTCATCATCGTCGTCATCATCATCATCACAGTCCCTCGCCACGCGCGCCGCCCCGCTCACCGCGCCGGCCACGATGGGGATGCGTGTCTGCACGAGCGCCGTCTGCCGCCGCATGGCCATGTCGACGAAGCCGAGCGCGAGCACGGCACAGGCGAGCACGAGCTGCACCACGCCCAGCGCCAGCGCCACGGGGCTGTGCAGCAGGAAGTACACTGGGGTGGCAGAGGTGGCGGTGGCGCTCTCGGCCGAGTCGGCGAACCCGCCGAGGTCTTTCCTCCTCCCGGACCGCCCCGCGCCCTCGTCCCTCGCCATCGCCTGCTCCGTCACGTCCGGTAGCCGGGCGGCCATCTCTTCCTTCTGGTTGCCCAGTCGAGGGGTTACAGTGGGCGGGGGGGTGGGCTTGTTTGCTGGTTGGGGAGGAGGGTGGCTGTGGGAGTCAAGGAGGGGGGGTAACATCCAGGGCCAAAGGTCATGAATGGAGGTGAAGGAGTTTTGGGGAAGGAGGGGAGGATTGACAGCAGAAGGCAAATGAATTTGGGAATTGGGGAGAGGTGTTAAGAGTGATGGGATTGGAGCGAGGGATATGGGTGAGCAGTAGAGGTGAAGGTTGATAGATGGATATGATGGATGGAGGTGAAAAATGTTGGGTTCAGGGTTCAAGGGTGAGAGATTGAGGTAAGGGTTTGGGAGGTCAGGGTTCAGGAATGAGGGGAAGAGGTAAGGATTGTGGATATTCGTTGTGATTGGTTCATAGACACCACAGTCACTATATACCACGTTCCTTCGGAGTGGGCAGGTAGGAACATGGTTGGACAGCGCATTCGTGCACGACAGCCAGACAACTCATACCTGGTGGGCAGTGTGGAAGCTCTTACTACTTGTATAAGTGTAGTGTATCGTGTTGTGTATAGTGTAGTGCAGGGGTCGGGAACCTTTATGACTGGGAGAGCCATAAAAGCCAAATATTTCTAAATATATTTCATTGAGAGCCATATAGTATTTTTAACGTATAATAAATTAAATATGTCTTACTTTTAATGCGACTTCTGGTGCTGCATGGTTTTGCTGATGGCCTTGTAGTCTGGTTCATACGTGGTTAGGTTGAGCTTCATGCAGTCGTTGAGGCTTCCATCAGTTAAACGTGCGCGTAGGTTGGTCTTAATGTTCCTCATATGCGAGAATGACTGCTCACATGCATATGTAGAGCCAAACATGGTCAATACGGCAATATTCACACGCTGCATTGTGTGGTATGTCACAGGAAGCTCGTTCCAAGTTTTAAGAATCAGCTGGTCTTCAGGTTGAACATTTTTCATTTCTGTCCACTTGTGTTCCCTCGCCAGCTCTGCTCGCTGTCGCGCAAGACTTTCCAACTCTCGATTAAGTGACTTGAAATTACTCATCCACATGTCTGATGCCTTCAGGTCAGCAACTTCCAGCTCAAAATCTCCGATAGAGACCCCGGGGATGCATGTCAGGTCGACTTTGTCCACTGCACACTCATGTGGATGAGTGATGAACTTGAAAAGACCAGTGCGCGCACGAAATTCTCCAAAACGTGCTTTGAATGACTGCAGGAGATTGGACGTAAAGCCAGCTAGCTGCTGGAGATCCAGATGTTGAGTGGAGTCACTTGCTAAGCATGCATCTCTAAATTGTCGCAGTCTCTCAAAGTGCAGAAGACGACCTGTTTCAATGTCCCTGAGAAAGACTTCCAGCTTGCTTTCAAATGCAAACACTGCTTGTTGAAGGGATGAGATTGTATTTCCAATACCTTGCATTTTCACATTGAGCTGGTTCAGATGGCCAGTTTTGTCCACGAGATAGTGAAACTGCAGGAGCCAGTCAGTGTTGTCTAGTTCAGGATGCTTGACGCCTTTCATTTCAAGAAAAGTCAGGATTTCACTCAGGCAAGCTGCAAAACGGCTGAGCAACTTCCCCCTTGACAACCAACGCACGTTGCTGTGTAAAAGCAGACCATGATAATTATTCCCAACTTCTTCTAACAGAGCTTTAAACTGGCGATCATTTAAAGCTCGGGCAACAATAAAGTTGACCACTCGAATGACCAGCGACATCACCTCACCAAGCTCCTGGCCACACGTCTGAGCGCAAAGCGCCTCTTGGTGTAGAATGCAATGAAAACTTAGGATGGCTCTCTTTTCATGTTCACGGAGAAGCGCTATAAATCCTTTGTTCTTCCCCAACATACAGGGTGCACCATCAGTACAGACAGAAATAAGTTTATCCATCGGTAGTTTTTTTTCTTTAGCAAACTCCATGATAGACGTGAATAAATCCTCTCCTCTTGTTGTCCCTTTCATTGGCAAAACAGCCAAGCTTTCCTCACGCAGTGTGTCACCTGCAGCATACCTGGCAATTATACTGAACTGAGATAGATGGCTAACGTCTGTTGACTCATCTAACGCGAGAGAAAAGTATGTCCCGGCGTTTATGTCCTTAATTTGTGTTTCCTTGACTTGATTTGCCATCATGATGCTACGATCGTGAACAGTTCTTGCTGACAGAGGCATGTCTTTTATTCGTTTGATTATCTTGTCTTCATTTGGGAAGTCATCAAACAGTTCATTGGCCACATCAAGAATGCATGTTTTGGCAAAGCACCCGCAAAGCTAGCGGAATTCCCGTCACCTTGCTTGGTCCACACACGTAGTTGCTGCTGACTCGTCTGCACTCTCCGCTGTAGCTCTTCGCATGCCTTTTTCCTGCTGTCCCCCGCTGGATATTTCGATGCAAATGAAGCATGGTGCGTATCGAAGTGCCACTTTGTATTTGACCGTTTCATCGATGCAATTTTATCATTGCATATTAGACATACCGCAGATCCTGCTCTCTCCACAAATGAAAATTACTCTGTCCACGCAGCCTGGAATGCACGGTAATCATCGTCTTTTTTTCTTTTCGCCATCTTTTCCGTTACAAGGGTTGAAGCGGATAAACTAGTTGGCTATCTGATCAAATGGATTTCTTCACCTTTACAATGACCCGTGACATGCTCGCGAGCCATTGGCTCCCGACCCGACCCACGGGTCACGGGTCACGGGACCCTTGACCCGTGAAATGTATCTTCAAAACTAATTTCTGTTTACTTTAAAATGACACAGTATTATTAAGCAATATCACAAGTATTTTAAAATCAGTTCCAAACTGATTTTTTTATTTCTTTTTTTTTCAACTCAAAATTGTCTGGGAGCCATATGCCGTCACCGGAAGAGCCATATATGGCTCGCGAGCCATAGGTTCCCGACCGCTGGTGTAGTGTGTAGGTTAAACGTTGAGTTTTATAAGGGCACCACGGGGTGACCCACCCAGCCCCCTCCCCTTGCTTAGGCCCCTCCCATTACCCCCCTCCCTTAGGCCCCTCCCCTGACCAACCCCCCCTCCCTTAGGCCCCTCCTCTGAACCCCCCCCCCCCTCAGGCCCCTTTCATGACTCCCCCCTTCCTTAGGCCCCTCCCCTGACCCTCCTCCCTTAGGCACCTCCCCTCTCCGTACCCGGCAGTAGTTCTCCACCAATCAAAAAGCTGTTTGCAAGGTCTCCACCAATCAAAGAGCTGTGTGTATTATATATTTATTTATGCACGACAGACAGACAAACAGACAGTCAGACACAGACAGACAATTAATCCCTGGTGGGCAGTGTGGAACATTGTTCCTACCTGTATGAGTCACAATACTGCGTCACCGCTGCCCACATGCACTTTGGAGGGTAACTACCTCCAACACTACCCAGTAGCATCCTTCACGAGCCTCCTCCACAGAGGCCGATCTTGACACTGCTGGTACCAGTCATTGGCAAGTCCACTCAGATCCAAATTTTCTTGTTCCACCTTGTTTCATCTCTTTTCTAGCCCGTCCCATAACCGTTAAGACCCCACTATACAGCCAAGCAGAAACTGCTTGGGCATGCGGTGGCTGGGCATGCTGGCAACATGATCCAACCAACAACGCAGGAGTTCACCAAAGGGAATGTGTCCAGATCTTTCAAGGATTTGTGAGCTCCTCACACAATCCATCCTAGTTAAACCCTGGTTGGATCGTTGGCAGGCCAGCCTGAAGGTTTTGAACCTGCGCAGATGTTTCTCCATAAGACTCCACGTTTCGCAAGCATAGAAAGGGGGGAGGGGGGGCATGACCGTGGCCAAGAAGACTCGGAGCTTAATGTGGAGTGACAGGCCAGGTTGCTTCCACACATCATTATGCAGCCGATAAAACGACAATGTCACTCGATTTGTGAGACCACTTTTAAAACTCATCCAGTCATAAGCGTACTGCCCATGTATGGAAACGTCTCTCTCTCCACAACTTCCCTACCACCAATAGGGAGTGGAGGGGGTAGAGATAAAATGCCAGAAAAGTGCTTTCATTTTGCGAGACTGATGGTAATGCCCCATTTAAATTAAGCAATCATTGGAAAGATGTCATCAACCAAGTCAAACTTTAGCTGCCTTATAATTTTACAGCCATATCCATTTCTTCCAGTGTTTTACTCCCAGCCTGATACACCACCATCACTCGTCGTACAAGCACTACACTCATACACAAACTTCCCTCCCCTCATATCACAAAAGAATAAAGATGGTTATCTATCGGCTTAACTCATTCTAATCCCCCTGCCCAACCGTCCACACGGCCTGCCGCATGCACCCCCCCCGACCCCTTGACTCCCACCCTATATAAACACGTCTCTTAATAACTCTCTTCATACGCTTCAGTCATTTTGCTGGAGCAGTCAACACCTGGTGACGGTTGCTTGTGTTGCCTCCGAAACGTCGTGATTTAATTTATTTGTTTTCATTTTAATTTATCTTATTTTTTACCTACGTGACTGTACCGAAAAAAATAAAGAAAATTCCCCATCTCTTAGTTCTGCATCAAAGTATCCAACTAATGAGTGAGCAGCAATTTCCAGATCATCAGCATAGGCAACGTGGTTGACCAATATGGAGCCATCCCTTTACTGCACCCAGGCATCGATTAGCCTCCCTTTGTATCTATACCAGATGGAAATTCCTCCGGTAGAGCCATATAAAGCATCATTAACTACATAGTGGTAAAAATTTACGTTCAATTATGTAGAGGCCTGAGCACATCCCTGTCCCATTCAAATGTGAAAAGGGAATGGGTTTGTCTCCCAACCATGCAACATTACCTGGGCCTGCCCACCATCATGAAGGTCCTGAATGGTTGTGAGCAGAGGGTCATGGACCCCAAAAGCATTTAGAATAACCCAGAGCCCTGGCCTAGTATTGCACCATAGGCCTTGACGAGGTCAATAGTGTAGAGATGGAGGTCACGTTGAAATTCCCTATACCTCTGCTGTAGCAGATAGACAGAGAATATGGTGTCAGTGTAGGACCGCCCCAGTCTGCAAGCCTCTCCTCAGTGTGCCTGGCAAGGCGATGAGAATCCTTGCCAGGACCTTTCCCAGTATACTGGGGAGGGAGATGCCCCTGTAGTTGTTACAATTTGTGCTGTCCCCTTTCTTAAAAAAGGGGAGCATCAGGGCATCCTTCCAATCCTGCGGAAGCCATCCTATGGACCAGACAATAGCAGTGATGTCAGGGCTCTATGTGGTCTCACGCTCTGGATCGCCTTTCACACTTCCTCAACAGATGGCAACCTCAGCCAGTCACTCTCGGGGTTTCTTACTTCCTACAATATTTGAGGTATTGCAATCCCAGCAGGGTCAACCCCAAATTACCCATTATATATATTCTCAGGATTTCCCCCAAGCCCTGAGCAAACCTGAAAACCCGTTCTTGGGGTTCAGAACCCTGGCCTATTATTGTAAGGATGGTAACAGGTTTGGTCTTGCAAGTTACTTTTTTGATGACATTAAAGAGTGACTTATGATCACACACTACTGAGGCAGATTCCATCTCCTCGGCAACCTGCGACCGCCAGTACAATACAGCCTTACAAACTTCCGAGCGAAGGCTGCAGGAAACCTGCTCATTCTCGAATGTTGTATACGGTGGGAGTGGGCCTGCCGCTTTCTCTCAGCTCATTGGAACACCTCCGTTAGCCAGGGTCTCCGGGGAGGTTGGGACCGCATCCCCAATGCAGCCATAACAGATGCATAAATGTACCCATTTCCCCTCGGTATGGGAAGGGAAGACGATGTAAACTCCAGCTTCAAGCGATGATGAAACTCACACTTACTTCCTTTTTCAGCTTGCCAAGACCAGGCTATATTGGATTTTATTTAAGTCCCAGGTGGACACCCATCCAGTGGAAGAATGGCAGGCACATGTTATAAATGACAAGCTGATGGTCAGTGGGCAAAACAGCTCCACAGTAGGTCCTGGTGTTAAGGACAAGGGCCCGCATTTGTAGTTCCATCACTATCTAATCCAGCAGATGTTCTTGCTTGGACCCAGCATGTATCCATGATGCTATGTGGATGTTCCGATACCAGAATAATGTGTTGGTAATGACAAGCCCATGGGTTGCACAGAAGTTTAGCAGCATCCTTATCGCTGTTATTGAGCTGGTCTGCCTTCCAATCACTCTAGCCTAGGTGCAGGCATTTTGACCCACTGAGGCATTAAAGTCATCCAACAGGATGACTCTATCCCAAGGGGCCACTTTAGCCAGCACATGAGACAGCAGGCTGGAGAAGGCATCCGACTCAACGGCCTTGTCTACGTCCCTCCACTGATGTGCATCTTTGGTTGGGGCGTAAGCCACCACCCCCATTCCTCGCCTCCCGTTGACGGGGAGGCGAGCTCACAGCAGCCTGGGACTCACGGCTTCCTACACCCCGCTTCCACGCTCCCACACCCCCTTTCATGCTCTTGTTCAAAAGCAGAGCCATTCCTTGTTGGGCAGCTTCCTGCCCCGAGTGGAAGACTGTCCACCCCTCACGATGACTGGAGCCATAACCAGTCCACAGGACCTCCTGTGCTCCACGCAAGTGCAGGCACGGGTCCAGTTCCCGACAGAAGAGTGACAGCCTCTCGTCCACAGTAGGCATTTACACATTCCACGTGGCCAACCACAGTGGCTTTCTGTTTTTCAAAGAACTCCGAGGAGGGAGTGGTTCAGAGTCCTAACCAGAATCTATGTTTAGACGATTGGAGGAGGAATCCGATGAGCTATGAAGCTCTTTTTTCACAGATGTCCAGTTGGGGAATGGGGTCAGAACGTTGCAACAACAAACAATACAAAAACATGATAAGAGTGCGAAATAGAGAAAAAAGGTATTAAAGTCTCAAAACAATAAATAAATATT
Organism: Entosphenus tridentatus; assembly: GCA_014621495.2. NCBI lineage: Eukaryota > Metazoa > Chordata > Hyperoartia > Petromyzontiformes > Petromyzontidae > Entosphenus > Entosphenus tridentatus. Next base: position 1,436,121 of record CM025665.2, read on the forward strand.
AAGTACAGTAGCTTCTCGATGGGGATGGCCGCAGATTAATCTAAATCGCAAATAATTCACAAATACCAATGTTCTGCGGATATCGATGCCAAAAACCAATAATATAGGTGTCAATTATGTTCAAATTTCTCTGCCATCACACAGCTTCGTCAATTAAAACTCACAAAATAACCGATCGGAAAAATCACTAAAAATGAAGCACAACTGACGATTTTGATTGCTACTCTTTCGATTTAGAACGAATACTAACGATCTGATCGATGAGCGTGCTCAGCAATAACACTGTTCCTGCTCCCGTGCAGAAGATTCGGCCCACTACGTGGACAGCAGCAGAGCCACGCCAATCAACATCAATCAAACTCCGCCCGCTGCTGTAAAAAAATGCAACTACTGTACTGTAGAGGGGATCACCTTGATTTCGGAATAACCGGAGCAGATATTTGTTTGGTTTAAGCGTGTAACTTGTAATAAACATTTCCAAGTATAACAAGGTATAACTGTTTTTAGATTATTGATTTGGGCTTAAGGGAAAATCTACGAGTTCTTAATTTATGTCAAAATCTCAGGTGCACGGTAAATCCGCAAATAAAATAAACCATAAGTGGATAATCGAGTCTACTCTGTATAAGTTCTATTTTTCAACACAGTCTCGCGTTTCGCCATGTGGGGTTTGGCAATGGGGCGTCATGAACGCCCATCCCTCTGGGGCATCCTGCACAAGATAGGTTGGGTGTTTCCACCGTGGTATTTGATAGAAAATAGTACCAGCTCCTCACACTAAA
>CM025665.2:1447247-1468040 GCA_014621495.2 Entosphenus tridentatus
ACAACAAATATCGTGCCCTCTGGCGAACACGTTCACACCGCAACTAACAAAAACTAATTTTAAGATCTACCCTTCTAAGACACAACCCAATGAGCATGAGGATAGACAGATCAGATAAAGCAGTGGACAGGCAGACAGCACTTACAGATGGACAGAGACAGAGACTCGTTCAGACAGATCGACACACAAACATATGGTTTAAATGACAGATACACGGACAGATTGACACAGACAGACAGACTGAAAGACAGACAGACAGGCATATGAAGACCTCGGTCAACCAGATGGACAACACGGACAAATGCATGAACCGACAGATACATTGACAGATCGACAGAGCCACATACAGATGCATTGATGGATAGATAGACAGAGTGAAGGTGATTTCACCACAGCGCATGTGCCAGACTAGGTGCACTTCGAGGCCATCACATTAAGTGTGGAAGGCTCGCTGGCAGAACATGAGAGAGACCCAGGTGGTATAAGATGACTGAAATGACTGGCAGATGCACCAACTATGCTCCCCACTGTGTCATCTTGCTACGTTTTAGTCGCCGGGCGCTCCGCCAGTTGTTGTGAGCATCGCTCCTCTGCCCTTCGCTGTTGCTGGAGGGCGACTTCCTCCAACTGCCCAATAGCATCATCCACGAGCCTCCACCATAGAGGCCGATCTTGACACTGTTGGTAGCAGTCATCGGCAAGTCCACACAGTTCCACATCCTCCTGAACCACATCACTCCTCTTTCCGGTAAAACAGAAGTTGCTTAGGTATGCGGTGGCTGGCCATACGGGCTACATGACCCAGCCAATGCAGCCCCGCCATCTGGAGCAGCTCACGAACGGGACTGTGTCTAGATCTGTCAAGGATCTGTGAGCTCACACAATCCAGTCTGGTTAAACCCAGGATGGATTGTAGGCAGGATCAGGCTGAATGTCTTAAACCGTCACAGATGTCCAATCAGAGGGGTCCACATTTCGCAAGCATAGAGAAGGAAGGGCATAACTGTGGCTGAGAAGACCCGGAGCTTCGTGTGGAGCGTCAGGCAGGGTAGTTACCACACATGCTACCCCACTGATTCGAAGTGAGACCTCCACTATCAAATCGGAGCTGGTAATAAGCACACTGCGCAGGTACAAAGACAGAGATCCCCCGTATAGCCTTAACAGACTGTTGGGTCAAGTGCTGTTAGCGAGCACCTATGAAGGCCGGCACGGCACACGAGGGGGTGGGTGGCCACCACCACGCCCGACTGCCTTTGTCTCCCCAGTGGCGATGTTTACACACCGCACCAAGTACCGGTTCAGATAATCATCACCGGTGTTCATGGCTGTGAGCGGGAATCGAACTCGGGTCGCCGGGTCCGTAAGCGCAGCACGCTAACCATTACACTCCCTCTGCCTATTACACACACACGCACGGACACACGCACGCACAAACACACGCACACACGCGCCACCACTCAGCGGAGCACACGCGCCCCCACGGCCTTCCTGTCGCTCCCCCTCGCGCAGCCCCTGCAGGCCAACAAGGCCACGAGCTCGGCACGGAAGGCCGCGCTTGCCAGGCAGTACAGGAAGCAGTTGACAGCCGAGTTGGCCAGATGCATCATGATGGCAACGTCGGCCGCCACATTGAGCGGCCGTGTGAAGTCGTTGCGGTCCCGCGCCCACTCGGGCCCCATCGTGCGGAGGAGGCAGTAGGTGACGAAGCGTGGCAGCGAGAGACCCACGAATGCCAGAGACACGGCCAGGAGGATGGCCACGGAGCGGCGCGTCTTGGCCCGCAGGGGGCCCTGGGGCCCCGAGAACGCCTGGGAGCGCAGGCGCCACACCACTGTGCCATTCAGGATCAGCACCAGCGCGAAGGGCACGGCGCCCGAGGCCAGCGTGTGGGCCCACACGATGGCCTCCGCGTAGGGGCTGACGTTGTGGTGGCAGCGCTGAGACTGCCTCGTTTCTGGTGGCGGTGGTGGCCATGACGATGATGACATCGACCGTGTCGGGAGAGAAGATTCCAACATTTTCTTTCCACCTCTTGCTACGATCTCTGGCGTTCCGTCGTTCCAGACTTGTGTGATGTTGCCCCAGACCTCTGTGATGTTCTGGACCTCTGCGATGCCCTTTTGGACCTTTGTGACATTGTTTTGGACCTCCGTGGCGTTGCGGACCTTCGCGACGCCATTCCAGACCTCCCCGACGTTGGTCCGGACTGACTTGAGGTTTCCCTGGACTTCCGGTACATCGTTCCAGGCCTCCGTGGCGCCACCTTTTCTCACCTCTGTGACGTTCTGGACCTCGGTGACGTCACTCCAGACCTCCATCACATTGTGAACCTCCGCAACGTCCCGGAAGGCGGTGACGTTTCGAACATCAGTCAAGTTGTTTCCCGACTCCGCGACGTTGTGGTCGTGCACCCCTGTGACGTTGCCGCGCACCGCCGTGACGTTCTGGACCTCGGTGATATTGAGCCAGAACCCCGGCACGGCGAAGGCGTAGGAAGCGGCGAACACGGCGAGCGTCACGTAGAGCGCCGCCCGCGAGCGGCTCCGAGCCGTGGCGCCGCCGCAGAAGCCACTGGCGCCGCCACCACCCCTACTCGCCGCCGCCGTGGGCCTGGGACCCGACCCTGCAGGCCGGGCCACGGAGAGGAAGCGCTCGATGGTGAAGGCCACGATAATCCAGATGGAGGAGAACATGGCGCCATACTCGAGCACCGTGACGAGGCCGCACCACGGGTAGGCGCCCCAGAAGGGCTCGGGCTGCAGCCACAGCAGCGTGAGGTCCACCACACCCAGCCAGGCGAGAGTCAGGCTGTCGGCCACCGACAGGGCCACGAGGTACGTGCGAGTCACCTTGGACAGGCCGCAGGAGCGCCGGACGAGGGTAAGCGTGGTGAGCAGGTTGGCTGGGGAGAAGGGCGGAGGGGGAGATGCGGGTTGAGTGGGAGTGAGATGGGCAGCGTTCTCTCCACCTACACGAGGATCATGCCCTCCCCTTAGCCCCGCCTCTTCTGCACCTGTGGCCCCACGCCCCTCACATCTCTTTCCCCCACAGCCCCTCCCCTAGGTCTCCAGAACCCCGCCTTCCCCTTGGCCATTTCCCGCGCGAACAGCTCCCACCAATGAACTCCGTTTTTTCTATTTTGTTTGCGAAGATTTTTACGTTTGTACGGCGCCAGGTTTGAGAAAATGGCCGGTCATGGAAATGGGTTCTGAAACCTGATTCATGACTGAGTTTCTCCCGTTGGATTAGATCATCATCGTATGGGCGTCATGCCGATTTGTAACTACCCAGTTGCAGGGCCACTCAAATCACGTTGTCACATCGTGGGCAAATATCTATTACAGTAAACCCTTGTAAATGTTACACATATGGGGCTCTGGCCTTGCCGAATTATCCAATATTCCGAATTATGTACAATGGTACTACCCAGTGAATCCCATCCAAAAATGTGTTTTTTTCAAAATTTGTTTTCCAAAAAAAGTTACACTTACCATAAGTAACTAGCACTACCAGTGAAGGAGGATGTGGTAGGTTCCATGTGGTAGGTGACAGAGGTTGTGGAGTGGGGCTTACTGCACTTAGTATGCACTTAACCTCCAAGGTTAAGGCATGCTTCCTAATCTTCTCCCGGCCTTTCTTGATGTGGTAAAAGGTGCTCTATTTTATGTCAAACTCATCACACACCATACTCATTGACACACCTGCATCAATTCTATGCAAATCTTTGGCTTTGTCTCGCAGACTAAGGGATTTATACTTCAGTCCCTTTCTATTACTTCTTGATGTAGGTGGAGACTGCAATTCTGAGAGGGTTGGCTTGGACAGAGTGCACAAACAAGGTCAAGTCCAAAGCAACAGGTCTGCACTAATGCTCACCACGCACGCCGCCACCAGAACGAGTCATTGTTTTGGTTGTGGCGTGCAGCATCACTCCACGTTTGTGTCGAAATTGGACCATTCGGTATGGAAATTCGGCTCACGGCGAATGACTAATTCTGTATATATAAGCCGAAGGCGGAGCCATGCTGAATTATCCCCAATTACGAATAATCAAGTACCGAAATAACGAGGTTTTACTGTGTATATATGTGGCTATCACTCATTCCCCATTCATTCATTCAATCCATCATTTACTGTCATTGATTTTGCTTTCACCCAATTCACGCATCACAGATTTTCCCCCATTGCTTCCTCTAATCTATTTCATTCGCCGCATCTCCACCATTACATTAATATGTTGTACCATTGTTAATTCTTTGTAAAGCGCCTTAGATAAGGAGCTATATAAATTCCTTTTAGAAAATATTTAAACTAAGAACTAAACTGCAGTAGACTCTCCATTATCCGTGCTTGATGGGGAGGACAGCCGCGGATAATTAAAAATCGCGAAAATATATATAATAAATATCCATTTCCCACGGATCTCTATGTCAATTATTGCTTCATGTCAAAAATCTCAGGTGCCAGGATAATCCACAAATCGGATAAACCGCATACGGATAATCAAGAGTCTACTTTATTTTCTATTTTCTATACTAAACGATGTTTTTTTATTATACCAGGTAAGGCCCACTGAGCTATGTAGCTCTTTTTTCAGTAGTGACCTGTCCACAAATGATAGCTCAACGAAGTGGCTTTTCAACGTGTGGAAATGTATAGCAGCCAAATACTCTAAACGCACGATTCTAAATATGCCAATTGATTTGGTTCACCAGCAAAACTGGAGTCGTGTTTTCCTATAACATGGCAGTAGTAGTTGCGTTCCTGAAGAACACCACGTTTAGAGAAATCGCGTTATAATTAATCTATATATGTAATGGAAATTTGTGAATATGTCTTCTTGGTTCTTTCGGTAAAGTCACGTAGAAGGGAAGTAATAAAATAATAAAAATAAAACATAATAAAATTATTCTCACGACGTTTCGGCCACAACGCAAGCAGCCGTCCTCAGGTGAAACCAGGTCTGTCGAGGCGACAGCGTCTGAATAAAACAGCACACGTGCTTGGAGCATATATATAAGCTGGGTTGGAAGGGGGGCATACTCCCCAACATGCAACAAACTTGAAACTTGGTATGTGGGTAGCTTCCAGACTGTATACAATGCAAAAAGTATAAAAATAGATTTTTGTATTTTGGGGGGGCGCCATAATGGATATATTTTGCACGGCAAGTGAGTGGTGACGTCAAATCTGTGATGTCACCCGCACGCGGCAGCATTACGCAGTGTGCCTGCTGACGTCACGCAGTGTGCCTGCTGACGTCATGCAGTGCGCCTGCTGACGTCACGCAGTGTGCCTGCTGACGTCACGCATCCCCCCCCCAACCTCCGCGTAGGCCGTGTATTAATCCAAGACAAGAATCCAAGTCCCGGGCGAAGCCGGGTAGTAAAGCTCGTCTATAATAAAGGGCTAAAGCACAGTCCACGATAAACACGCGAGATTCGTACGCAGGCTGAACGAAAACTGAGGCAGGTGGATGTCATCTCGAAGCATCCAGCAGTATCCCGATGCCTTGCGTGATGCTACACCGTATGACTCCTTATTCCGACTCGTGCGACGTAGTTCCGTTTGCTCTATCGCATTATATCCAATTCGCATCCGCGTTATAAAAAAAATGTGTTCCCTAATACATTCATCGCTTTATATCTAATTCGTGTTCTAAAAACTACAAGCAGCGTTACAGGAGAATGGACTGCAGTTATAAATTGGCATAATACCTCCACTACAATCTAACCCAACAGGAGACTAATTATGAATCGAGATGTTAGTCGTGAAAACCTACAGATAAATACAAATTCTTAAACCTCTCCTAATGAGGAATAAAGATCACACCCACGATGGGCGTCTCTACGTGTCCCTGTAAGTCTATGTATCCTTGTGGGTCTATAGGGGTTTACTATACGGTCTAATAGTGTGAGTTGCAAGGCCACGATAGCACGCACCACTGTGACGGTGCCTTTAATTTCCCATTAATAAAGGACAGCTGCGCATCGGCCTGTCAATGCCATGATGCGGTTGATGGTTCCACCAGCGGATTTCAAAGCCAGGAGGAGGTGCGGGGGTGCGACGATGTTTGGGTCTCGAATGAGGTGTTCATTATTCTGGACGTCCGCCGCGTTGTTCCACTCTGTACAGCACAGCAGTAGCATTATTCCGGAGATTTTAGGATAGTGATAGCAGCAGCAGCGTTCCTGCGGATCTGGCTGATATTCTAGGATGGTGGCAGCAGCAGTAGCAGCAGCATTCTTGCGGATCTTGCTGAGACTCTAGGATAGTGATAGCAGCAGCAGCAGCGTCCCTGCGGATCTGGCTGAGATTTTAGGATGGTGATAGAAGCAGCAGCGTTGATGCAGATCTAGTTGAGACTCTAGGATAGCGATAGTAGCAGCAGCGTTGATGTGGATCTGGCTGAGATTCTAGGACGGTGAAGCAGCAGCACAATCCTGGAGGCCGGCGGTGCTCACCGGGAATGCCGATTGCGCACACGCACGGGTAGTAGATTCTCTGCACCACGGCGAACGGGTGGCCCAGTGTAGCCTCAGTCATAGTGGAGACGCTGATGGGGATGATGAGGAGCAGGAGGAGCTGGAGGAGGTGGTGGGGGGCGACCTGCAGACAGAACGAGGACGAGACGGTGACTCAGGCCGTCGTAACGAGCTGGCTACATCATCAGACTGACATCGTCAATTATAATTCAAGTGTCAAGTGTATTTATTCCCCAACCCTAATCATGTTCACGGGGTCGTTGGGTTTAATGTCTTGTGGCCCGTTCTAATGTGTATAGGCTGCCCAATAATGTGTTAATGTGCAACTTTAGTGAGGGACTATTGTGTGTTGTTGTCTTAGTGTGGTGTGGGACTGTTGTTGTTGCTGTTGTTTTGCTGCCTTGCCCAAGCTTGCATTTAGTGTTGAAAAATATGCAGGAATTTATGTACTTATGCAATTTGTACTGATATACTTTATATATATACTGGTTCATGAAGATTGTCTTCGCCAGGCAAACGTTTTCAAATATAATAATTAACCTGATATGATTTTTTACAATTTTTATCTACGATCAGACACGAGAAACTAATCCAAACATTCGTGGTTTTACATAAAAAAATTGATGATGACTTGATTCAACTTCTCATATTTAAAGACATACCCATCGGAAAACGTAAAATTTTAATATTGTTATTTTATTAGAAAGAACAAAAATCTATTAACTTAATAATCTGAGTGGAAGCTTCTATCTTTTACCGTTTTTCAATTATTCAAATTTGAACATCATAAAATGCATATTATTTTTCGTTCAAAATCGATTTAACCCGAAATATCTCAAAAACAATAAAAGAGAGAACAATAGTTGTCGCTTTAATTGTATTTGCCGTCGAACGCTCCATCAAACGGGAAAAACTGCAATCTTATATTTTGGACGGTTTCTGAATGATACGCACACACATGTTTATGGGGCAATAAAAATCGAGAGTTGGGGGCCTTCAAATGAAAAATCGCGGATTTTCAGATTGTTCCTAATGTTTGTGTCCTAAAAGCTACAAATGAACCTTATGGCGGGACCCCGGGGACCCGAATAAACGGAAGTCAAAATCGTAATTAACTTTTCTTATCGATGGCGACTCCGCGCACATAAACACCGCGACCCACCTGGCGCACATCATTCTGTTGTCGTGTCGTGTCCAAGCGCAGCAGCGAGGACGAATGCGCAGAGCAGCTGAACAAGCGAATGCTGCACTCCATGCTTGAGTATGGGCAGGATCATAAGTCTTATCCAAAGCTGCTCAAACTGCCTACACGACTTACAGTAAGTCCTTTATTTGTCATCACGGTATGCATAATACAGCGAAACTGCTCTCTTATCGTCATTATTATTTGTGACCTACCAATGTCTGCAGCCAGGATCAATCGATGACAATCCTGTTACCTACAGATATTCAATAGATGAGATCCGTTGCACCGTTAATTCCTCCTAGTTGATAATACTTCTCTTGTCCGTATGCATCTGTGCAAATAGGTTTCTTTTTTGCGGTAAAGCCATCGTCCCCACATACCGCTCGTATCAATGTGAATAAGAGGAGCGGCGACCCACTACTCTGTTACAATATGAACAGCGCATTGAAAACGCGCCCTATTTGATATATACTTTTACAAAGTGTGTTCACAAATCCACACTGAGAAACACGATGATTGACAGAGGGGTGCAAATTATTTTTTCGATAGTGTATTTAAATAGAGGTACTGCAGGTAAGTAGTTTTCAGTTTTAAAAGGCATAGTTTAACAAGACAACACTTGCCACCATCCTTCAAACCCATTGGTGAAAAAGAGGAAAGTTTTTGTTTACATTATAATATAATGTTTATGCGAGAGCCGGGGGCTTATGGGTAACAGGGGTCTCGTCAAAAGGTTAATTTGTTCAAAATTTCAGTTTCCTACCATGTCGAGAAATACCCTACATATCTTTGAGACGTACATATATACATACAGATGAAGGTTTTTATTTAATTAGATTTCAGTGACTTGCTTACCTTTGATTCACTTTGCACTCCTATCGTTATTTTGGAGTTTGTTGTTGTAACTTTATGTAACTTTCTGACCCTGTGCCCTTACTGGACATCTGCTAAAAAGAGCCTCAGATCTCATCTGAATTCTCCTCCAGTCTACATAAATATTCTGATTAATCCAGACCAGTATCCATCGAGACCATTCCTCGTTAGAAGCAGTCTTCATTGGGAGCTGTTAACTTTCGAACCAGGCATAATGAGCCGTTAACTTTATAACCAGTCTTAATTGTCAGCAGTTAATTTCATAGATACATCTTAATTACAACCAGTTAACTGTATAAGCAGTCTTCATGCTAACTAATCAATTATGTGACGAGTCTTAATTATGACCAATTCATGTGATATATCAGTCTTGATTAGGACCAGTTAACTTCATAACCAGTCTTAAAATATATATATACATAGAAAAACTGCTTTTATTTTACGAAGAAAGGTCCACTGAGTTTTACAGTTCTTTTTCAAAAGCGACCTGGCCACAAATGAGAGCCCAATTAAATGGCTTCTCATCATGTGGACAATTTCTAGCGGCAGCCAAATGCTCTAAACGCATGTTTAGAAGCGGACGACCCGGAGAAAAATCCACGCGACCACAGGGAGAACGTGCAAACAAGTGTAAGGATCGGGGAAGAATCCACGACCTGCTGCATACCAAGTGAGGTAGTTCATATAAAGCCACCGCCGCGTCTTCATGATGAGCAATTAACGTCGGTATAAAATAAAATAAATCACGACGTTTCGGGCACAACACAAGCGTCCGTCTTCAGGTGGGAAAGCTTTCCCACCTTAATTAGAACCCGTTAACTTCATAGCTGGTCTTAATTCATACCAGTAAACTCTACAACCATTCTTCGTTAGGATCATCATCTTCGTCATTGTACAAATCACAACTCTGACCGAGTGATTTGGTAAACGGATTGGGAGAGATGGGGGAAGACGTTGAGGAACAGGGTGAGGAAGGGGGTGAGAAACAGAGTAGGATGATGAGGTGTGAGGAGGAACAGAGTGAGTAGGAGGGTGAGGAGTGAAGATGAGGGTGAGTGACAGAGGCAGCCGAGTAAGAGAGTAGGTGGTGAGTGAGGAGGGTGAGTAAGTGACATCGGAGAAACAGAACGGAGGAGGAGCAGGGTGAGGAAGAGGAAAAACCTTATTGAGGAACAGGGTGAGTGGGTGACAGTGTGAGGAGGAGGAGGAGTCTAGAGGAGGAGTAGAGTGGATGAATAATAAACATTTTATAATAAACTCAGTTTCATACAGCGCCTTTCAAATTGGTAATCTCAGAGGTAAAAATATATTTAAAAATAAAACACCGACACACCAGTAAAACCCCAATCACAATAAAAACCGAAGATAAACCAATATTGAAACGTAGGCAACTAACATTGGTGCTCAGGGAAGCTACTGCTATAAAAAAAATGCTGGTTACAATATATATCACGTTACCCATGAAATAGAATCAGTCGGAGACAAAAGCACGTGTTTAGGCTTAATTTAAAAGAACCGACCGAGGTAGAGGTCTCTGATGTGGAGGGAGAGACGACTGCCGATAGTAGCGAGGAACTCGCCTGACTGAAGTGTGGTCTTTGTGTTGACTTGTTCCGGGCTCCTCCGAAATAAGGCAAAACCTGGATGGCAGGAAGGCCCTCACACACACACACACTGGCCTAATGAGAACAGGCTCGAAAAATTAACCGGTCCTAAGGTAAGAGTCTATTCTGAAGTTAATTGATTCTAAATTGTTGACCGGTTCTTACGTTAGCTACGGCAAATTAGGGCGAGTTCCAAAGAGGGCCAAGCCCCATCGAGACTGGTCTCAATAAATAGCGTCCCTAACAGTGGTGCCATGGTGAGCAGCGGCCAGGATGGACCATGAAGGGACTTGCCTTTCATAAAAGTAAACACAAATCAACAAATGAGCAGTAGCGCCGGTCAGCGGCCCATCAAAGAGAGTCCTGGGCACGAGCCGGTCTGATTGAGCAATGGTCAATAACCAAATGGAACTGGTACCACTCTAAACGAGTACTGGTCAGTGACTGATCCAAGCCAGCACTGAACAGGGATGATTACTGGTCAGTGACCACTTCTGAATGACTACTGGTCAATGACCAGGATGACCGGTGATCATTAAAAACCGATTCTAAAAATGACCCAGTCCTGCTCGAGACTGATGTGAATGCTGGAACAAAGGAGGCTGGTCCAAGAGCGTACCAGTCGCAGGGACTCTCTGGAGCCAGCAGGAGCAGCGGCGGTGGTGGCAACAGTGGTGGCTGAGCGGTGCGTCCGCGCGTGAGTGAAGTGGCCGCGTGGGTGGCCTTGGGGCTAAGGTCCAGCCCGACCCCCCCTGCCCCCCCACACCACAATTGCTCCGCCAACCTTAGAGCATCCTCTGTGTCAACAGGAGCGCACCTCCACCTGTCCCGCTATTAACCACCTCCCACCGGGTCCTGTCAAACGGCACCGCTTAATTACACGGCGCCATGAAACTACCTTGGCTTTTGTTTTCGTGGCGATGGTGGAAGGGGAGGGCCCCTTGGGCTGGCGGGTGGTGTGAGATCGAGGCGCGTGCGACGGTTTTGTTCGTCGTGGGCAACAGCGGCGAACGTCTGAACGGGGCCCCTGGGTCTCCCCTAAGTTGACTCGGCCTCAAATGAGTGCCTGGTGTGGTGCGTAAACTTCGGGACTTAGGAAAGAAAGGCAGCCAGGCGAGGTACTGGCGGTCACACCACCAACTTGTGCGCCGTGCCGGCCTTCGTAGATGCTCGCTAACAGCGGAACTTGCCCCTAGATTATACGGGTGAGCTTTGCCTTCATTGTGTGCGCATTCAGGAAGTCATGGAAATGAGTGAACTTGCCAAAGAAGAGACTGGATCACAGTGTGAGGAGCTCACAGATGCTTCAATGATCTGGACACAGTCCCATCATCAGTGAACTCCTCCAGCAGGCGAGGCCATTTTGGCTGGGTCACGTATTCCGCATGCCCAGCCACCACATGACCAAGCAGCGTCTGTTTCGCCAGATAGAGGAGGTTAAAAAGGTGCGCATGGACTAGACAAGAGATGGGCTGCAGACGAAGAGTACCAGCAGTATCCAAATTGGCCTCTGTGGATGGCTATAACGATGAAGATGATCATTATTATGGCTATAATGATGATGGTGATCATTCATGATGGCTGTCATGATGATGGTGGTGATGATTATTACAATGATGATGATAATTAATTATGGTTATAATGATGATGGTAATGACGATGATCATTATTGTGATGGCTATGACGGTGCTCGTTGTGGTGGTGGTGGTGATGATGGTTGGTGACGCGTGGGAGACCGCTGGGCCACGCTCGGGCTCCATAAATGGGTCCGTAAACCACTCGGTTATGACCCGGTCCAGCTGTCCCTCCGTGCGCATGAAGCAAACAAGACTTGCGGCGCCGGGGAGGAGGAGGTTCAGCCCTCTGAGCGCTCCCCGCCGTTCGTCGTGGCCTCGGTGGGCTATGGGTGCGACCGGGGATTAATCGGCAGGAGTTTATTTACTTGTGCAATTCTTACAGTCTATTCTCCTGTAACGTCGCGTGTTCTCATAACGCGTGATTGGATATATAAAGCGATCAATGTATTATAGGAAACACATTTTTTATAAGGCGGATGGAAATTGGATAGAACGTGATCGAGCGAGCGAAACTACGCAGCAGCGCAAGCAGGAATAAGTGTTCGTACGGCTTCCTCAACGCAGCATTACCACACAAGGCATTGGGATGCTGCTGGATGCCTCCAGATGCTACCCAGGTGCCTTAGTGTTTGTTTGGCCTGCGTTACGCATCTCACGTGTTATCGCGGACTGTGCTTTACCTTATATATTATTTATTACGAGGCGATTATTTCATAAAGTGGTGTTCCTCAGGAACGTAACTACTACCGCCACGTTATAGGAGAACACAGACTGTACTTCTATTATTTATTTATATTAATTTTTAGCGACTTTCGTACTTTTTGTATCTGCTCTCATGTTTTGTATCGATTGTTGTCGGTGTAACTCGCCGACCCCACGCCCCAACTGGACAGCTGTGAAACGAGGGCTTCACAGACCATCAGATTCCTCCTCCAATCTAGATAAACATTACGATTCTGAATGTGTTCTTAGGCTACAGCCGGTACAAGTTTATAAAAGAAATAACGTTCATGAAATCGTATCCCCAGAGCAAATACAATGAACGTTTTGTATTGTTTTTATCATCGAGAGGCTGGGAAGGTGGTGGAATGTGTGTGCATATGTACATAAATTCCTGGTTCCAATTAAGACGTATACATGAAATGAAATGGTCCTAATTAAGACTAGTTATGAAGTTAACTGGTTCTAATTAAGCCTGGTTATAAAGTTAACTGGTTCTAATTAAGCCTGGTTATAAAGTTAACTGGTTCTAATTAAGCCTGGTTATGGGCACTAGTCTGTATTAATCAGAATATTTGGTGAGACTGGAGGAGGAATCCGATAAGCAATGAAGCTCTTTTTCACAGATGTTCAGTACAGGCATAGGGTCAGCAAGTTTCAATAACAAACAATCCAAAAATACAACAGGAGTGCAAAGTAGATCAAAGGTAAGCAAGTCACTAAAATAAAAAATAAAGTATATCAGTACAAATTTCATAAGTACGTAAATACTTTCCCATTTTTCAACACCAAATGCAATCTTGGGTGAGGCAGCAAAACAACAGCAGCAACAGTCCCAGACCACACCAAGACAGCAACACACAGTAGTCTTCTCACTAAAGTTGCACATTAACAGTGAACTCTTGATGTGTGGATCAAACATATCAGTAGACACCGGCGTACGGCAGCAAGAGCAATTTATGTGAATGCCGTCGCAAGAGGGTCACACGTTTGGCGCAAGGGTCCTTCGCTGACTATGTGTGGCGAATGAATGAACGATCAAATGCACGGATCAAATTTGCAAATGAGGTTGTATCCAGCACTTATGGCGTCCATCCTTCACCGCAAGTGCCTTTCCTTTTGCTGTTCGTCTTCGGGATGCGCACAGCGAGCAAACCTCCTCCCCGTTCCTCACCCTCCACAGCTCCTGCGTCTTACAAACTGAATACCGAGGGCTTAAGGCCGATGAATAACTTCCGAGTTTCTGAAAGGGGCCTTTGTGTTGATGCCTTGCTGTGCGTGGTGGACGCTGTAAAGAGGGATTCGGTTGTAAACTGAATTGTTATGCGCAAAGTTTTGGGGTGCAGATTAAGGTGTGTGTTGTTATCATGTCCGGGCTTGATTCTCATTCTCTAAAGTTGCACGCAACTAAGAGGTCTGGAGTAGAGTCTCCCCACGCACTCCAACGCACTGCAGCCATGCAGCTCCAGCACGTGATGTTAACGATTCTGCTGGGGCCTACTTCAAAAAGCTTACGGACTGGGCCCCCTCCACCCCCACTATTGGGAGGGTTTCTAAATTGGCCCCCCTTGTGGCCTGCAACAGGCCACTCGTCCCGCTGGGATCTCGCCGCCTTCACGATTCTGATTATGACAATGTTGACGATGGCTGGCACGGAGTTGTATAAGGCCGTTCTACCCACCCATGTCGAGTCAATTTGATTTTTGCTTACAGTGTCACATTTCTGGCACAAAATCTGTCATCGTTCCACAATGCCTCAAGAGTATAAAAGTCACCGGGACAGCTCGTTTACCAACGAGTCCAGCTCGGTCCCAGGACGCCATAATCCTGGACTGATGTCGTTCGGAGCCAGGATCTCAGCAGGGCTGCCTCGGTGTCCTGAACCCTCCAACGAGCCAGCCAGCCACGTCTGCAGTTCGTACTTGTTGACAAGTTTCTCTCTCGAGAGAGAGAGCAGGGTAATTGGAGTCTCAGTCGCAAGAGTTGGTAATCTGCGTCATCACAGTGGCAAAAGAAACAACACAAAGACGAGAGCAATAATGAAAGCAAATAGGAATCGGAGCAAAACACCGTACTCTTTATTACTAATTTAATTTTACCAGGTAAAGCCCACTGAGCTATGAGCTCTTTTATAGATGCGACCTGGCCACAAATCATAGCTCAATGAAGTGACTTATTATGTGGACATTCATAGCAGCCAAATACTCTAAACGCGTGATGTTGATTCTAAATATGGAAGAAAAAAAAGCCAAGGACCCGGAGAAAAATCCACACGACCACATCCAGCGCTGCATTGGCTTCCGGTCGCCTAACGAATACATTACAAGGTCGCACTTATTACACACAGAGTGCGCGCCAGAAATGAACAACAATACTTTACTAAACCATCATGCTAACTACTCGCAGCAGCAGCTATTGGCTAGCCATCGAACAAAGACGGTCACCACATCGTGCGCTTTCAGATGCGCTTCTACAACCGTCCGGAACGCTTTTTCTTCCGATATTAGGAAGCCACTGGAGCTATGCACTTTTACATATACAGTAGAGTGAACACTTATTTCTTTAAAACTGATTTTTCTGTTTAGTTTGTTGTCCTTCTCCTTCACCTCCGATTAGCGTGGTTGGCTACGTACGGTGCGAAAGAAGTTCAACGTGCAAACTTCAAATATATAGGCGTCAGGGTCAGGCTCAAACCCAGGCGAGCGAGATAACATCTCACCAAAAAGAAATGGGAGCAAAAACAACTGCATTACAGAATAAGTTTTTAAAAAATCGTAGATAACATATAATTTCGTGAACAAATGTTGGTTCGGACAAATGATTTTTCAAAACCGTTCGAAGTGCTGAGCTACAGAGGCATCAATGCATGCAGATTGAGTGAGCTCAGTGTGGTGTGGTCAGTGACGGCAGCCATCAGTCACGTGTCACTGTGAACAAGTTACAGTCGGCTCTCTTGTACCGCCGCGTGTTTTTATAACGCAAATTGGATACAACGCGATGAATATATTCGGGAACACATTTTTTATAACGCCGATGCGAATCTAAAAGAACACAATTGAGTGAATGAAACTGCGTTGCGCGAGTAGGAATAAGCGGTTGTACGACTGTGTCGGCGAAGCATCGTCACACAAGGCAGCGGGATGCTGCTGGATGCTTCTAGATGCTACCCACGCACCTCGGTCTTTGTTCAGCCTGCGTACTCATCTCACGTGTTATCGCAGACTGTGCTTTACCCCTGTTATATATTATTTGATATAACGCGATTATTCCATAACACGGTGTTCTTCAGGAACGCAACTACTACCGCCACGTTATAGGAGCATAGATTACTTTTTACACGCTTTTATTTAACTCCATCTGTCTGTTGTTGTTGTCGTATTCTCAAATCTTGTAACTCAATTTTAACCCACTTCCCAATGTGGTATCGACTAAAAAATTGGTATACTTATGTCATACTGATGACAATACTATATTTTATCAATATATATTTTGAAACATTTTTTTATGTTTTGTTTGGCCTTGGGTCTAATTGTCCACGCTCAACTAACGTTGGCTGTAAATCACCACGGCCCCTTACGTTATGGCAAGCTTCGGGGCCACTTCTTGGAGTCGTGGAGTTTTGCCATTACGGTACATTTCATAAAAGCACGTTAACATTTTTTAAAATATGACTTATTTATAGTCCCAGTCTCGTCACTGGTCGAGACTCCAGAACGGAGGGGGCACGTTGACTGAGGAGACGAAGCCATGAGTTCTGGCCCCTTGCACAGAGTTCGTGGATTCTTTCGGGAGGATGGCCGTGCGCGGGAGGGTGTTTACGTGCAGAGGAGGCCTCCGTCGAGCAGGGGATTGATCACGGCTATCCATGATGATGGATCACCCAGATGACTAAGGACCGTCCATAATTGACGTCACGCGATTCTGGACGATTTTTGACCCCCCGCCCCCCTCGTCACACAGCGTCACAAAAAGTCAGACCCCTCCCCCCTCAAATATGACGTCACAAAGCTCTGCCCCCCCCAAAAAAAATAAAACATGCTTCAAATCGCTTTAAACTATTGTCATTGTAGTGTGTATTTAATGTGGCGCTGCATTCTGATGTTGTAGGAGAAAACATTTATTAAAAAGTCTATTTAATTAAGTAAAACGTGTTTTTATATTTATTGAAAGTTGCGCATTTTGATGTGACGTCACATTTCTCACACATCGTCACAAATGTCTGGCGCCGCCCCGGGGGGGGGGAGGGCATTGTTGGACGGCCCGGATCCCCCCCCCTTGCCTGACCCAACACGGTTCTGAGAAATAAATGTATGAATTAATGAACGTCAGTCAATATTTTAACCAATTGTCCATTTGGTTGTGAGATATCCTGAACTAGCGAATAAATCGCGCGGAGTAATTTGTTCGCGCTCGCTGGTTCCGCTTGGAAACCAATTGTTTACGATAAACGAATTTAGAAAGGTCCTTTTTACGTCGATATAGATTACCGTATGGAATTACACTTTATCGTAGTTATTTTATATTGGCAGATTCATACATTTATAAATCGTCACCAATGACTTCCACGTACGATATAATTTAAAATGTATAAATCATCTCGTCGTACACCCCCTGGGACATTGCCACGTGACCCCCACATACCCCTGGAACATTGCCACGTGACCCCCACGTACCCCCTGGGACATTGCCACGTGACACCAACGTACCCCCTGGGACGTTGCCACGTGACCCCCGGAGGGGGTCCGCGTCGTTAACCCCCCAGTTGAGAATCGCTCCACGAACCACATCAAACTCATCCCTACCTAAAATGGCTATCCAACGTTCCCTTAGGGGGTCCTCTGCACTGCCACTCACCTAAGATGGCGCATCAAGCCACACGCCGCCGCTGATTGGCTTTCTTTTCTACATTAACATAATTTATCATGAATTCCGTCGCAGATTCATTTTATCTTATTGCAAGCGCGCGTCTCTCTGCCTTGACGGAGGTCTCACAGCCAATCGCGTCGGTCCTTACCTAAGATGGCCACCCGCCCCCATTATTTCACTACGTGACCCCCCCCATTCCTACCTAAGATGGCGCGCGGGGGGGGGCTAATGAAGCTACGTCACGGCTCACTGCGGGGGATTCTCCCAGCCAATCGCGTTGCACGTTGCTCGTAAAGCGCAGAGACCGCGATGAAGGCGGCGGCATCGCGTGCGTGAGTTCGCGGGACGCAACCGCCGAGCATGTCGCCCTACGTCTACGAGCGCCTCCTCGCCTCGCCCTGCCTGGCCGCGGGAAGAAGGCTAAAGCTGCGCGCCCTGGCCAAGCAGGACCGCGATCAGACGCCGGTGAGGATGACCACCACCCCGACCCCCGTATCACTCAAACCCCCCCCTCACCCTCACCTCCCCACGGGCCTAGGCGCCCCGATCCCTGTAGGGGATCCAGGCGAGGTCGACGCCTCGGCTCTTGGTTAGGCCTTGGCTGCCGGGGAAGGTGAACGAGGTCACGGGCTCGGAGCTCGAATTATTTCCGAGTGAATTAAAATTTGATCTCGCCACGATCTCGCAAGCTAAGCGAGGTTGAGCCTGGCTAAGTGCTCTGGTAAATGCGACCGACTGGGACGGAAGCCGCTGAGACGGAGCGGTGAGGTCAGTGTTGGTGCTGGTGGGGGGGTGAAATGTATCGTGATAACAGCGCTGGACCGTGAAGACTGGTGGCGGGGTGGGCAGGGCTTCAGCCAGCAGTGGATAGATCGTGGTTGATGCTTGGGAAAAACTGCCCGGGAATATCAGGTGTTATAGGCTCGGGCTCTTGCGCAGTGAAGTGTGGGCGATGGATTCTTGAACACATCTGTACGGATCGTTGCGTGTGTGTGTGTGTGTTGTATCCTGTTCGGAGTGGCGGCACAGCAGTTAGCACACTGCTCTAGGAGCTCAACGGGCTCAACGGGCCCGAGTTTGATTCCCGTTCACGGTTAACATCTGACGTGGAGAATATTTAACGTGGTCCTGGGTCTCCCATAGGCTGGCTCAACCTTAAACGGTTACCTGTTACTGGAGATACAAAGGCGGCCACGTGTGGCGCTGTATCAGCTCTTGAACAGCCCCCAACGGCCTACAGACCCCGACGTGCACCTTGGACAAATATCGCGCAGTGTTAGCAGCACCCTCATGAGCACAACAGCCTTGAGACTAAGCGAGGCTTTGCTGGGTAAATAAAGTGAATTGTTAACGCTATTTAGCATAACAATTCTTATAATCACGAGCATAAAACAAAATCGATACGTTAGCAATGCCCTGAAATGCAAAAAAGTAGATATAATAGGCGACGTTTCGGGCAATGGCCTTCACAGCGCAGAGACAATGTATTTTGTACGGAACAGATGCGATTTTTTATTTATTTTACCTGTAAAGGCTCAGTGAGCTATATAGATATTTTTCAGACGCGACCTGGTTATATCACAAATGATAGCGCGACAAGAAGTGTCTTCATCATCATCGCGTGGAAATGCCTCGCAGCCACATAACTCCAAAGATGCAGGTGACCCTGGCTGGTTTATTAACCGCAGTGGGGAATTTTGGCATTGAATTCGATGAGTGATGGATGCTGCTGGTCTGGCCTCTTGTGAAAGGAAACCAGATAACCTTTGAACTCAGGCATCCAAGTATTTTATTTAACCAGATAACTCAAGAGACCAGGATAGACCTGCTAAGCTGAATGTAACAAGAGGGTCCACGTTTTCACAATCAATAGACAGGGCATGCATGTATACATGCACGTGACTTGGGTGATGATCTCACTGTGAAATGAGCTCCCGTTTTTCCCTCCACATATTTAGAATCAACATCACGCGTTTAGAGTTTGGCTGCTACACGTTTCCAAGTGATGAGAAGCCGCTTCGTCGAGGTATCATTTGTGGCCTGGTCGCTTTGGAAAAATAGCTACGTAGTTCAGTTGGGCCTTACCTGGTAAAATACAAATAAATCGTTTAGCGTAGACGCTGTCCGGATGTTTCAAGGTTGTGCGATCTCCTCACACGATCCAGTTTGGTTAAACCCGGAATGGATCGTGGTATCTTAGCCGGCCTGAATGTTAAAGGCCAGCGCAAATTGTTCATCTGAATGCGGGTCAGGTATCTCGGGTGGAGAAAAGAGCGTGCACGCATATAGAGGATATGCACACGTGAATAGTACGTGGAAGAGTGAGGTTATTTGAATGAACGCATAGACAATGGCACGCACAACACGTGGCGTTGGGAATGTGAATGCTCATTTAAATGCAAAGCCACAGGGCGGATAAAACACGTAAGAGGTTGCACAGTGGGGGGGGGGGGGTCCGGTGTGCCCGGTGCATCTGATGGGCACGCCCAGAGTCCAGTTCATCCTTAGGACCACGTGGGCGGATGTACATCGGGCTTTTTTGGGGCCCTAACAATGTAAACCATTTAAACAAACTCAAGAAAGGAGCCGCATGCAGAGGCGTGATGACTGTTCAGTTTCATTTCTTAGGTATAGCCCTGTGCAATCCTCCAACTTCTGTTATCCACTCTCTGTGTGCCCTGTGCTATGTTTGTGCTTTGAATGAGGGCCATTCCTCCGAAACGTCGCCTAATGTATGCTTAAATCTTGACTGAAAGCTTTCGTGACTGCAGGAATTCATATTCTTGGGTCTTTCGGTAAAGTCACGTAGATAGATCATGGGACCTCCTCTGCCAGTACCAAAATATGAGAATAGGTTTTTTTGCAAACAAAAAACGTACTCTGATAATATATGCATTGTCTTTGAAACAGTTTCAAAGACAATGCATATATTATAAGAGTAAGTTTTTATGGTTTGCATTCTGACCACAAGTATTGTGATTAATGCAGACATGATTCCTTGTCAAAAATTTCAGTTTGGTGCTTTAACATCTTAACACCTGTTTTCTTGCCAGAAAAAGGGAAAACGTATTCTTACGTAGATAGGTTCAAAGAAAATTTAAAAAAATAACAAAACTACGACGTTTCGATCGCAACGCAAGTGGTCGTCTTTAGGAAAAAAAACTTTGAACCTTCAGGAAAAAACCTTTTTCAGGAAAAAACCTTTTTAAGGAAAAAACTTTTTCAGGAAAAAACCTTTTCCTTGAAGACGACCGCTCGCGTTGCGATCGAAACATCATAGTTTTCTGTTATTTTGTATTACTTTCTAACCTATCTCCGTGACTTTACCGAAAGACCCAAGAATATAATGTATGCTTTTTTAAGAGCGCAGTGTTTTTTATTTAATGACTGTTAAGGGACCATCTACTTAGTAGGAACGCAAAAATCTGTCAACTTGGGGGGGGGGGGGGGGGGGGGGGGGGGGGGGGGGGGGGGGGGGG
>CM025665.2:1473040-1521715 GCA_014621495.2 Entosphenus tridentatus
CCGTGTGTGTGCGCTGTGTGTGTATTGACGGTGCCGTGTGTGTATTGATGGGGCTATGTGTGCTGCGTGTGTGCGCTCCTTGCGCAGAGGCGTGGTGCTGTACCAGCTCTCCCTCTCGCTGCTGAACATCCTCTCCTCCCTCTACTTCGTGGACGCCCAAATGGAGGTGCTGAGCCTCACGCGCCACGACGACAGCGCCAGCGTGCAGGCGCGCTGGCGCCTGCGGGGGCTGCCGTTCCATGTCTTCCTGCTGCGGTTCTACCGCCGCGACAAATCCACGCTCTACAGGTGCTCGACGCTCGTTACGGGGCGGCGAGATGTTAACGACTTCACCCTGACGATGCCTGTTGTCTATTTGGAGTCCGCGTGTTCTCTCTCTCTCTCTCGCCCCGTGATCACATGGGTTTTTCTCCGGGTCCTCCGGTTGTTGCCACCACATTGTATGTGTATATGTTGAACTTGTTTCGCACCACACGGAGCCAACCTTGGTAATCGGAGGTTCGGAGTATTTGGCTCCTGCTATAAATTTCCACATAATGAGCCACTTCATTGAGCGATCATTTGTGATCCAGGTCACTTCTGAAAAGAGCTACATAGCTCGGTGGGCATTGCTTGGTAAAATGAAAAATAGTTTATAGTCAAAGCTAACGAGCTGGCGCAAGCGGGTGAGGATGGTGACGTGAGGTCGCACTTGATGAGGGTTGTGCTGGCGACGTCACGCCGACATCGCGTCGCCAACGCAACATCGACGTGACGTCGGCGGTTGCGTTGTTCTCGTTGCTTGGGGCGATGACCCAAGCAACGAGAACAAGGGAGGTTTCACGGTCCGACTCCGGCAGGCCGCCCCGGTTCATGCCACGGTCGCGTCGTTTACCGCGAGATGCCTGCACGCCGTCCGCTTCACCCCACAGCGGACGTCAGCGGATCCCGAAAAGATAAAAAATGTACGAGCTTTATATAGCCCCCGGCAAGAATATAGGTGTTTAAGATATTCAGACGCCAAATAAACACCCATCGCAAGGCATCGAGCCTGCATGAACCACACATCATGCTGCTGGTAAAACATGCAAACAAATGTGCTTTGATAATAATGGACGCATTGTCCTTGGAACCGATTGAACGACACCATAGACAGCCTCCTTAATGGCCTTGTTTCACCAGCGGTGTTAGACCAGAGAAGAGAAAACGGCACAAACACGACGCAAATATCAAAGCATTAATGGCTCGGGTAGGGCAGTTTAATATACGGGACTGTGTGTTTTAACATTTTAACATCTCTGTATTCTTGCCGGAAAAGGTAAAGCCGATTATTTTTATTCGTTATCTTGTTACCGGTGGCAACAAAGGATTCCGCATAGGTTACAGATCCTAAAAGAACGCTTGGCCATCGTGCCAAATTGTAAAAATGACTCCGCAAATCACTCGCTTGGGATCGCACGCAGCAGCAGCAGTGGGCAACAATCATCGCCCCCTAACTACGGAACCACCGCAGCCTGCGTCTCACTGCCGCGGTGGGGCCTTCATACGTCACCGTCAGCCCGTTGCTAGGGGAAGGATTGCGCCCCTCATTTTATTGTTTTTTTTTTATCCGTTGCTGTGTGATGCGCGCAGGTACTATGATGCACACTCCACCTTCTACGTGGGGCCAGACGGACTCATACACTGCCACAAGGTGGCCAAGGTGAGGACGAGTTTGCAATGGCCAGCCTCCCTCACTCTCACTCGCTCTGCCTATTGCCTCCCTCCTCCCCTGCCTACGCCTGCCATCTTCTCCCCATGTCCTCCCTCCCCTGTGTATGTGTAGTTGTGTATGTGTAGTAGTGTGTGTGTGGGGAGCGGTAGTGTAGCGGTTAGCGCGCCCCGCTACGAATCCGACGACCCGGGTTCGGTTCCCGCTCACGGCCACAACACCAGTGATGATTATCTGAACTGGTCCTTGGCCTCCCCAAGGTAGACTCCTCCTCAAATGAGTACCTGGTGTGATGCGTAAACATCGCCACTAGGGAGACAAAGGCGGTCTGGCGTGGTACTGGCCACCCACCCCCTCGTGAACCGTTCTGATCATAAGTGCTCGCTAACAGCACTTGCCCCAACAGTGTTCAAGGATAGAGGGGGATCTTTGTCTGTTGTGTAGTAGTGTGTGTGGGGGGGGAAGTATTGTAGTGGTTAGCATTAGGCCTCGGCAAGGTAAGGTAAAAGGTAAAAACAACGAGCCTACCTTTACCCTACCTTTTACCCTTACCCCATACAAATTACCCGATTACGGGGTAATTACTGGGGTACTACACATGAAAAAGGTTTATAACAGGTAAATGGTACAGCGCTTTATTCATCTATATATATAAAAGGTAAATTTCTGAATGTGTGTCTGTTCGAAATGTTTAGCATACTTTCCAACATGCAACAAACTTTAAATTTGACATGTGGGCAGCTTCCAGACTGTACACAATGCAAAACGTATAAAAATAGATTTTTGTATTTGGGGGGGGGGGGGGGTGCGCAATAATGCATATATTTTGCACAGCAAGTGAGCGGTGATGTCACATCTGTGATGTCACCCGCATGCGGCAGCGTCACGCAGTGTGCCTGCTGACGTCACGCACCCCCGCCACCCTCCGCGTAGGCCGTGTATTAATCCAAGACAAGAATCCAAGTCGCGGGCGAAGCCGGGTAGTAAAGCTAGTATAAAATACTCTCGATGATTCCAATTTTAAATGGAGGCCACGGACTGTGCCACGGAGCTTTTAGCGAGCGGTAAACAAGGTATTTACCGGGTAAATACTTCGCGCTACCTTTACCCTACCCTTTACCTTACCCCTTGGCATGGCGACACCTTTACCCTTTTACCCGGTAAAAAGGGTAAATTACCCTACCTTGCCGAGGCCTAGTTTGCATGCTGCGCTACGAACCCAGGGACCCGAGTTCGATCCCGGTCACGGCCAACACCAGTCACGATTATCTGAACCGGTCCTGAGCCTCCCCGAGGATGACTCGATCTTAAATGAGAACCTGGTGTGGTGTGTAGTAAACATGGCCACCTACCACTTAGTGTGTTGTGCTGGCCTCCCTAGGTACTACTTGCCCCAACAATCTGTGAAGGCTATGGGTCTGTGGGGGTCTTTGCATGTGTACATGTGTGTGTATATATTTATTAGGGTAAGCACTGCAGAAGCACGAAAGAAGCAAACAGCAGACGAGGGCTGTAGACATGATCCGTCAAAACACGGTTTGCGCTGGGTGGGAGGATAGTGTCACCAACTTGGAGGTTGAGGAAGAGAACGCGGCGGGTGAGTGGCAGTGATGCGATTGGGCAGGATGGATGAGAGTCGATTGGTGAGGCCTGGTATCATAGGAGCAGTCTTCACGAGTCCCGCAACCGAGGGGAAGAGCAGACCTAAGAGCAGATGGTGGGAAGCCAAATCTGTGGGTCTCGTGTGAGCCAATGAGTTTTTATACGATAAGTCTGGCCTTGTAAAAAATCTAGGTCTGCGTGTCTCTTCCTCAGTCTGGACAGGTGGTGGAGGAGGTGTGGTGGAGGTGGCATCGCTGGCTTTGCCCACGATGACATGTCCGTATGTGTGCCTGCACCCCAGCTGATGCCGGTGAACCCCACGGAGCACAAGCCGACTGGGCTCACCCTGGGGGTGCTGGGGGCGCTGGGGCTGCAGGAAGAGCGGCCGGCGCTCAGCTTCCTGACCCCGTTTCTGGCGCCGCTCACTCGCGGCCCTTCCTGCCCCTCCGTCTGCTGTTCCTCCTCCTCCTCTCCACCGCCATCCTGCGCCAGCGCCGGACACTCATGAGCGCAGCGGTCACCGGCTTCCTCTCGCGGGCGCACACACACGTGCGCACTCGCTCATACACTCGCGCACACACATACGCTCGCACACACATACGCGCGCACACACATACGCGCACGTGACACAGAAAGACCCCTGTATAGCCTGAACAGACTGTTGGGGCAAGTGCTGTTAGAGAGCACCTATGAACACCACGCCTGACCGCTTTTGTTTCGCAATGTATTTACACACCGCACCGAATACTCATTTGAAGCTGAGTCAACCTAGGGGGAGGCCCAGGACCGGTTCAAGATAATCATCACTGGTATTGGCCGTGAGCGGGAATCGAAATCAGGTCGCCGAGTTCGTAGTGCAGCGCGCTATCAGCGAATCAGCTACACTACCGCTCCCCATAATGATCTACTCGGCACACAAGTACACATACACTCGTATGCAGCCTCATGTCACATGCGTCAACATTTTTCCCATTCGTACAAGTTCATGTACGGTGGGCCCGCTTGGGTTCCTGCAGCCACCAGAGGCGCTACCATTCACCACAATTTTAAAACGTGAATCAGTTCTTGAATGGTATTGGTTGTCAACATCGGAACCGGTTTTCAACATCGGAACTGGTGAAAGGAAGGTAGGTGGTGTTAGCCAGACTCTTTTGAGTACTGTGCAGACTGCCTTAATCGGTACTAACAACACTTGCTCCAGAACTATGGAGGTTAAAACTGAGGATCTTAATTGTGTACGTCATACGCGGAGTTGAGTTGAGGCGCAGCCACGAGTGACTTGTGACCAGAACGTTATTTATGGCTGAATATTTGCCGGGTCACTGGTAGCTGCAGCCGATAGCGCCAGGCTATGTGCACCTTTTATTTAACCGTTAATGTTGCAGGACTGATTTAGGCCGAGGTGCCTGTCGCCCCCCCTCCGCCCTAGCCTCTTGCTTGGATGCCACAACCCAGGGAGCTCGAGCCAAGCAGGATGTCTAGGCGAGGATTTGTGGCCTGCTTAAGCTGTGGAAAATTAACAAGTTGAACGTGTCGTGGAAGGCCGACGTTTATAAATGAATGTAAAATCGCGAAGTTAGTTTCCTTGAAAGATAAAATAGCGTTGCCGGTGTCGTGATCCTAAATTAAAAAAGGGGCAAAGTGATTTTCTGCTTAAATGAGCTTTGAGGCTTTGGTGAAAAATTCCAAATTCCCATGGCAGGCGCAAATCCATTCACAGGGAGGGGAGAGAAAAAAACGATGACTTCTCCACAAAGTTGTAGGTAATTTTATCCACCCCAGAGTGAGGGATAGGCTGAGTCAACAACCAGGATTCAAAACTCTCGACCTACCCACTCGCCCACCTGCCCACCGCTCCGATATCCTGTAGAGACACGGGCTGCCCCTGACGGAAGGCGACAAAAGCCATGTGACCTGGTAACGGCCAATCGCAGCGCAGCTCTTGCATTGTCACTTTATAATCTAAATCGGCTCAAGCCTCCCGCAAGCCCCGCGGCTTCCGTGTGGTCACCCCCACTCTGAATCCCCTCTCATCGTTATATCTCCAAGCTTAAAGCCTCCCGTAAACCACGCGGCTTCTATGAATGGTCAACATCATTCTGAATTGTCCCCCTCTCCCTGTCGCCCGCCGTGTAAATGGACGCTGCTCCTCTGTTCCGTGGGGCATCAGCAGCGTCGAGGTCTTCGTGTAGCCCCTTCCGATCCATCCTCTCTTCTCCTGACCCAATGCTCCAGTTTCTTCCTTGCTTTTCCATTTCCCCCTTTGGCCTCGATTCTTTCCCGCCTCCACACGTTACCCAGCTGACTCCACTCCCCTTCACCTGGTGCTTGCGGCCCACAACAATGTACCGGGTCAGGCGAAGGTGTGCGTGTGCGCACGTTTATGTATATGCATAAATTATAATCGGTGATTAAGTTCACAAGGCGCACGGGGTATCGCACACAGGTGGAAGTAATCGATTTTCATTGTGACCCCTCCTCCCTCCAACCGCTATAGGTCACCATAGCATTCACTGCAATGCTCTTCTTAAATCGAATCACGACAAGGAATCATGACAGTTGATGGAGGCGAGTGGTCGGACCCGGGGTGGGGTCTCAGACTTGTCAGCCGGGATAAACGCCAGGCGTGGAGATGCGTTCGGGGTCGCTGGTATGGTAGTTGGGAGTGCAGGCGTCACTTGACCGCAGGTGGTGACCCACCCCCCAGAGACAGGATATGGTTGTATGGATGTTGAACTTCTTTCGCACCGACGTACGTCGCCACCAACCGTGCTAAGCGGAGGTGCGGGGGAAAGGACAACAAACTAAACGCACAAAAAAATACCGGACGTTGGGAGGTTGCAGGATGTGTAAAATATTTTTGGAGTCGGTTGACCCAGGACCGGACGCGACTGAGATGAAGCCCCCCATCTGTTTGCTCGGAGGTCGACGAAGCGGCCGCAGGGAAGCGTGCGAGCCGTGCGGTGCGGTGATGAGAGGAAGACCGGCGACGCTCAACTGACGTGCGAGGGCGCGTTTATTTTACAGGCGTGTTGTGTGGCGATGTTATTTTGTTTTTGCCCCTTTTGCGACTTGCACCGTGTTGTTTTTTTAGCGATGGACGTTAAAGCCATTGGCAATGTTGTCGGGAGTGACGCGCGGGGTCCCCTCGTGATCATGGACTGGGGCTTCGTTTAACGGCCGTGGTCGGAGACGCCTAGAGATCCGGGTTCACAATGGCCATGTCGGTGATTCTGTATCAGATGATTGAACTGGCACCACTGATATCCAGGGTTCTAACCTTTGGGCCCTATGGTTGTCTATGTCTTGAGATTCACAATTTCCATGTCGGTGATTCTGTTTCAGATTATTTAACTGGCACCACATATCCTGGGTTCAAACCCGGGGTCCTAAGTGTCTATTTTGAGATTTGCAATGGCCATGTCGGTGATTGTGTCAGAGAGAGAGAAATACTGACCCAGCACTCCAGTGATCCAAGCGTTAGGTCGATCTCTCTCATCAGGTCCTTCATGGCCACGTCGGATACACAGAGCCAACAATCCCCGAGAAGATCGGAGTTGATGACCTGACTGGCTGTCCCTCGCCAGGATGGCCACGTGGCCATGATCTACCCTCTGACAGCATTAAGTTGTAGCTCCTTGGCAGCCATCGGAAGTTGTGCCGGGCCCGGCCCGCGCGTGCGCGTGTGTGTGTGTCGAGGTTCAGTGTTGTCTGTGGCTACGTGGGGTACCGTTTGTAAATAATAAATG
The DNA here is from genome assembly GCA_014621495.2 of Entosphenus tridentatus. NCBI lineage: Eukaryota > Metazoa > Chordata > Hyperoartia > Petromyzontiformes > Petromyzontidae > Entosphenus > Entosphenus tridentatus. The sequence continues at coordinate 1,480,082 of CM025665.2, forward strand.
CACACGGGTGGGTGGGGGCTGTGGCGCGGTGGAGCGCCCTCCGTGTGAACGTCGCTCATGAACGTTCGTGGTGTTAACTGTTCAGCCAGCCGAGTGTTTCTGACGGGACAGGTGTTAAGATGTTCAAAACTAAACTAATTTTTTTTAATTTTACCATGTTAAGGCCTTACTGAGCTATGTGGGTCTTTTTCAGAAGCGACCTGGCTGTCACAAATGATAGCTCAACGAATTGGCTTTTCATCATCATGTGTAAATATATAGCAGCAATATACTCTCAACGCGTGATGTTGATTCTGAATGTGGAGGGGAAAACCGGAGGACCCGGAGAAAAATCCACACGATCACGGGGAGAGCGAGAGACATGCAAATTTCAAATACACAGCAGCAGGCGTCGGGTCGGGATCGAACCTACGACCTCCTGTATACCAGGCGAGGTAGTTAACATCTAGCCACCGTGCCGCCCGTTCCTCTTGATACCGACAAAAAGGGTCCCAAATGTGCCACCCGAACTATTAATGCTGTGACATTTGCGGTGACTTTTGTGTTGGTCGCCTTTTGGTGGTGTTCTCTGTTCAAACACTGGTGGTGAGACAGGACCATAGAGGAGGCTGTCTGGTGTAGGCCAATCACTGTCAAGGACAATGCATACATGATTATCATCGGAGCATGTTTTACCACAAGCATGATGTGTGGTTACTGCAGACTTGATGCCTTGCGATTGGTGTCTATTTGGTCAGTTTAACACGTAGGCTTTCGTGACCAATATCCATAATAGAGGTTTAAAAAAAAAAACTCTTATGGATGTCTTTTTGGTGTTTGAACATCTTAACGCCTGTGTTATTGCTGGAAGGATGACGCCTATTAATGTTTTATCGGCTTGATACGGGTGGCAACAAAGGCCCCATTGATCCAAGCGTTTGTAATTGGAGGAGTCGTGACAGTGAGTGGACGGTCATGATCGAGCGTGACGATGACTACGGCCACTGCGCTACCAACACCATCAACAATCCCATCATCACTCATTGTCGCTCCCAACACCATCAATCATCGTCACTTGCCACCACCATCGCTACCACCATCATCTGACCATCACCGCCAGTGCCGCCACCAGTGCTACCACCAATGTCTTCATGACCATCACCACCGCCGTCACTCATAATTTCTACCACCATCATTGCTACAATTGTCACCATCACTACCACTATCATCACGACTAGCATGATCATCACCAATACCACCATCATCACTGCCACCACCACAACTACCCCCGCCATCACTACCATCATGATGACTATCATGATGACTACAGTCATGACCACCGTCGTCATGGCCACCACAGATACCCCAACTATCATCACTACAATCTCGACCACCACCATCCGGGCCGCTAGGCTGACTGCCCACCACAGACCGGACGGGACGAGGTGGACAGCCGCAGCGAAGACGCGGCCTGGGGTCTCTTTTGTAGTCGCGCCGAGAAAGGCTAAACGCGTGACACGTGGATCCGTGTGCGCATATAAACGGGTTTACCGAGGTCACCCAGAGGCCCAGGTTGCCGTTTGTGACCTCGAAGCGAGTCGCTTCGCCACCCGCTGCTCGAGCCGTCGCAGAGGGAGGGTGGCTCCGTGAAGCCTGCTAACGGAGGTAGTCGTCTACGGGATGGGGCTACGGCCAAAACAACAACAACAACACTCCCGACACCAGGGGTGGGGAACGTCCGGCCCGCGGGCCGTATAAGGCCCGCGAAATCATTTGGTGTGGCCCTGCCAAGACAACCGCAGGCCAGACTCGAAATTCAATAAATCTCGGAGGAAACCTGGAAAAGCAGTTGCGAGTAGCAACATCATCAATACCAGCTAACATCACTCGCCTCACCAAAGAGAAGCAATTCCAGCCATCACATTAGGGGTGAGTTAATTAAATATTTGATCAAATATAACAGGCTAATTTTTAAGTTGATAATTTTGTATGGCCAGCGAATGATGTTATACATATCCGAACGGCCCTTGGCAGAAAAAAGGTTCCCCACCCCTGCCCGACATGAACGCCGAGAGAGGTTCTGGAGCTCTCCGTGACCGAGGGTGATGCAAAACTGCACTCCCCCCCCCCCCCCCCCCGGTTTAGGATTGTGTCAGGGGGTGCCTGCGAGCCTTCGCACCCCCAATTGGGAAGAAGCTGTTACGTTCGCGTGGAGTCGGCCGTTGCGCGTTTGGCCGCGAGCCTTGGGAGGGTCGGACGCGGACGAGTTCTCGTAGATCTAAATCCGGGGTGAGGAACCTCTGTAGGCCGTGGGGCCAGACCCGCCCCTTCGTTTCACGCAGCCCTACCGCCACCCGAGGTCGACACCACCGCCCCATGCGGTGCCCCGCGAGGAGCGTGGGAGCCGCCCGGCGCGTGCCGGATGGACGCTCCTCGAGGCGGGGGGAGATGCGCGGCTGTGGGGAGACAGTGGTCCGTGTCTTGCCGTCGCTTTTACAATCGAGAGAGATTTGTTTACACACCGGTCGTTTTTGTTTGTTGTGCACTGTATGTACAAATATGCACACACGCGCGCATACGTAGCACACGTACACACGTAAGGCAAAGATCGGCTATATAGCCTTAACTATAGGGGGAAAGAGTGCTGTTGGCGAGTATCACCTATTAAGGCCGGCACGGTCCACAAGGGTGGCCAGCACCCACTCTCATGCTGTACACACACAGATCCCCTCTGTATAATACACGCACCGTTGGAGCAATTTCTATTTGTGAGCACCTATTAAAGCCGTCACTGCGAAAAAGGATGGTGGTGGGACTGGCAACCACGGCCAGCCGCCTTCGTTTCCCCAATGCTGATGTTTACACGCCATGTCAGGTACTCGTTTGAGGCTAAGTCGTCTTACGGGAGGCACGTGACACGTCTATATATTTATCACTCATCACGGATGTCCGTCACAGCTGGGATCTAACACGGGTCGCCCGTGTTCACAAGCCACTTCGTCAAGCCGGGTTGACTCGTGTGGCTGGTGAAGGTTGGAGCTAGTGGTTGGATTGCTAGTGAGGGCGAGTGGTTGGAAAGCTAGTGAGGGCTAGGGATAGTGGTTGAAGGTTGGGGCTCGTGGCTGGTTGGCAAGTGAGGGCTCGGGCGAGTGAGGGTTAGGGCTATTGAGGGTTAGGGCTAGTGGTTGGTGAGGGTTGGGGCTAGTGGTTGGTTGGCTGATGAGGGTTAGTGGCTGGTTGGTTCGCGTTAGTGGTAATGTTCGTGTTCGGTTTGCTGGGTGGTTATACTTGGACAAAATAAACCCACATACTGCATCACCAGAACGAGGACCTGGGGCTGGGTGGCAAAACAAACTCCAGCTGGGCATTGGCATCAGGGGTCATGGTGGAGTCGCGGCGCGTGGAGCCCTCTACCACGCACCACCTCCGTTGAGATTTGGCATCTGGTGCTGCACAGACAAAACAATGACTCGACACGTTCAGTGACAAGAACAACAAAAGCACAGTGGCCCGAAAAGGTCAACAATATAGACGACGTTTTGGGCAATGGCCCCTTTTCATGGCACGTAAAATCTGCGATGAAGAAGGGTCATTAACCTTTGAAAGCCACGGACTGCGATCGACATGAAATGTGTTGAGGTTTTGTTTGTGATGAACCATTATCGCCGGTCAAGTGTTGGTTTAGGGCACATAATGTTCACAGGCTTACCACCACCACCATCAACAACCATCACACAATTACCACCAACACCACCATCAACATCCATTCCCACCAACACCAGCATCAACAACCATTACCATCAACCATTACCACCAACAACGATTACCAACATTATCACCGCTGCTACTGTTGTGGTACTCGTTATTTAATTGCTGGCTATAAATGGCTCGTGAATTGACCGCTTCTCCGGCGTCTGTGTGAATGGGTGTGCCTGTGTGCTGTGGTCTGAGCAGAGGCCCCGGAAAGGCAAGCAGGCAGCAACAAATAGCACGATTATCGAAGTGTGTGATAGATGAGTGTAACAATGCTAATCTTGTTCAATTGTCTAGAGGCGAATTTCATCCTTCGCTCCCAGTGCGCCCCCGTGCGTGAACAACGAGTAGTGAACAGCACCTGCAGGCCACAGGGCCAGGACGAGGCGGGGAGAACAGGCCAGTGAGTTTTCAAGACAGAACGCAAATTGATCTAACGACTCCGATTGTCTTATTAGCAAAGGCACAACGCGTTGTTCCACAGTGTCGGAGCTGTACAGCCACAACAGCCCAATCACTCACCCACACCCCGCCCCCCTCGATCCACTTATCCACAAGACAGGACTTAAACAGCTCTATCTTGATTTGAAGCTTTCGTGACTGCAGGAATCCATACTCCTTGGTTCTTTCGGTAAAGTCACGTAGTTAGAAATAAAATAAATCACGGCATTTCGATCGCAACACAAGCGGTCGTCATCAGGCAAAGGACGACCACTCGTGTTGCGATCGAAACGTCGTGATTTGTTTTATTTTATTTCTAACTACGTGACTTTACCGAACGAACCAAAGAGTTTAAACATGTCTAATAACTCCGATTGTCTTATCAACGGCACGACGCTTTCCAAAACTTGGGAGCTGCACAGACGAAATCGCGATCACCCCCTACAGGAACAGAGCCTTTGTCCTCAGGAGTCCTTAGAAGAAGGCGATTCGACGATCTCTGGGACCTCGTCGGGAGAGTCAACACGGATCACAGCCGTGGAAGAGTCGGTGCCCAGACAGGCGGATTCAGGTGACTCCGCATTTCCTGGCAATAGTCGCCCCAGTGTCCCATCGTGTCATCGAGGCACTGTCCCCTAAGCAGTATAAATGGGCACACCACAGTGTACCCATATGCCCTATCTGGAGAGTCATCTTCCCAAAGTAGTTGACAGAGATGGTTTTGGGCATCGGTTGAAACGTGCCGGTGCTGTCTTCGATTGTCTCCAAAATCCCATTTTTGATGATCGTGACAGCAGGACCCAGACCAAACCTCTCGTCCACCAGGCTGTTTGAAGCTGGACAACTTATCAGAAACACCTGGAAGGCATTGGAGCGTTCATATCAGCAATGGCTTCAGAGAATAATTTAGTATTAAACTATCTTTACTACCCGGCTTCGCCCGAGACTTGGATTCTTGTCTTGGATTCATACACGGCCTACGCGGAGGGTGGGGGGGATGCGTGACGTCGGCAGGCACACTGCGTGACGCTGCCGCATGCGGGTGACAGAGATGTGACGTCACAGCTCAAAATATATCCATTATTGCGCCCCCCCTCCCCAAATACAAGTCTATTTTTATACGTTTTGCATTGTGTACAATCTGGAAGCTACCCACATGCCAAATTTCAAGTTTGCTGCATGTCGAAAAGTATGCTAAACATTTTGAACGGACAACATAATCACACATTTCCATTTTATATACAGTATATAGATGGGATGGGTTGACAAAAGTACCAACATCAGCATCTTGGCTCAAGATGGAGATTAATCCACTTGGAGTCTGCCACCCCCCGGCAAGGTATTGGTGCTTTCAATGTCTACGGGAGATGTCGTAACATTTGTGAGGTCCATTGGCCCTCACTTCCAGTGCTGTATTACTGGCGTGTGCAACCACCGCCACCCTACAACACAGTCGAACCCCTCTTAACGACCACCCCTCTTAACGACTAATCGCTTAACGATGGGCCTCCATAGAGCCCAATGTGTAGTGTATAGTAGTGTATAATAGTGTAGTGTATAGTGTAGTGTATAATAGTGTAGTGTATAGTATATATAGTGCAGTCTATATTGTTGTGTATGGTAGTGTTTAGTAGTGTAGTGTATACTAGTGTAGTGTATAGTAGTGTATAGTAGTGTAGTGTATAGTGTAGTGTATAGCAGTGTAGTGTATAGTAGTGTAATGTATAGTAGTGTAGTATATAGTATAGTAGTGTAGTGTATAGTAGTTGTAGTGTATATTGCAGTGTATCATAGTGTAGTGTATATAGTGTAGTGTATAGTGTTGTGTATGGTAGTGTATAGTAGTGTAGTGTAAGTAGTGTAGTTCCTCCATAGTGCCCAATGTGTTCGCTTACCGAACATTCCCCTCGTAACGAGGGGCTGTTGTAGGTACAGTAAATATTAATGCATTGATTAACCATGTTTGCTTGAATATGTTTATAATGTTAGTATATTTGTGTATTAATCCATTGCTTAAAATATTGTAAAGCACGTTTTTTGGGTGAAAAAGGGGTTGCGTTCGATGCTATCGGAACGAATGAAGTCTCTAACGTCTACTTCCTATACTCGCTGAACGACCAAATCACTTAATGACCGGTTTCATTGATCCAATTACCGTCGTTAAGAGGGCTTCTACTGAATATGAAAGGCAACGGCATCGACTGATGTCACCAAGCCCCGCCCATCACCTACCGTCCAGCGGCACACAGGTGACACTTGTTTTTCCAACTATTTTTGCGCTGCCTGATTCGTCCAGCAACAGAACAGATCACCAGGTAGTCATTTGAGGCTGAGTCGACCTAGGGGAGGCCCAGGAACAGTTGAAATAATCGTCACTAGTGTTGGCCATGAGCGGGAATCGAACTCGGTTCGCCGGGTTCGTAACGCAGGGCGCTAACCACTACACTACCGTTCCCCACGCACACACGTGCACGTGTAGTGACATGGAATTGGTCACTTAGCATAGCGCTGGCTGGTGGCAGTGAAGGGGATCTGCAGCTTATAGCAGCCGTGACTGACAGCAGGCCACGTGATAGACCCGAGAGGGATCTAGGGGAAAGGTTACGGAAGGGACACATCGAGAGCCCCGCTCGTAGGTTCCAGAAGGGGGGCGCGGCCGGGGTGGAGCGAGACAACGCTGGCAGTATAAGATGGGCCCCGGGAGGGGACCTCGGGGCTGTCGTTTGGAGTGGGATCCCCGTCGTCGTTGCTGCTGAAGATCGTCACCATCATCGCTGTTGTCGTCGCTGTTATCATCGCTTGATATATTGCGCTGCTAGACGGTAGTTGGCTGTCTCGGTTCAGCGCCGTCAATGTCAGACGGCTAGTGTTGTGTGTAGGCTAGCAACCAGTGTAGAGTTGTGTATATAGCGAGAGACAGAGGAGTGTGTAACAATGTAGGGTGTGTATTGTACAAAGTTTGCTCGGTGTTTAATTAAAGAATTGCCTCCAATAAATAACTTCTCCAAGTCAGTCACTACACATGCATTGTGATTCGGAGATCACTCCCATCATGGTTACTTACACTCACACCCGAGCCTCGCCAGCACCATCTCACTAGCATGATATTCAAATGTTCGCCACGATAGACAGATGAAAAACATTGAATGGCCTACATAATTGAGGTTTTTTGGCTTAGATCGTGTAGGTATAATGTAAATGTTCAACTACACCCTTCCACTGACAGAGCCGATAAAATCAAGTTGTCACGTGGGCAAATATACACGTTTATTTGGTTTCATGTTTTGCTGGGGATTACAACCATCGAATCGCCCAAGAGTTGATAGTGTGAAACACCTGATGAGGCTGATTGGAATCGACAGCGAAACCACGTAAAACACTGATTTTGCTGATCAAATTAAATAAATTTGCACGTGTGCCCACATGACAAGCTTGTCGTAGGCTCTAACACTGCTTAGGTCAAAACTCAAAAGAGTAATTGTTCGCGTCTTTGTGGGATCGATATGCTGGGCATGGCAGTGGTTGCTAGAGTTTACGTCATCACCAGCACTGCACCAGCCAATGAACAGCCAGGAAGAGAACCCACATGCAACATGGCCACCGTGACATCATGCGCTTCAGCCGGTATGTGGCTGAGGCAGGTATATAGTATTCATGTTTTAAAGTAATGTATTTGTATTTTACTCGCGGTGTTTTATTATGTGCCTTCCCCTCTTTTGCCCTCCCTCCCCTATCCCCTGTCCCACTTTTCTCAAGTATATTATCTTTCACCCCATAACCTTTTCCCCTCCCCATATAAACTTTCGTGCTCTCGCTAGTGGTCCCCACCTGGGTGGAGCAGTGAGCCCAATGCTAGACGCAGGAGCGGCTTGCAGCCTCAGAAACCCTGAGCTCGATTCAGGAGCAGCTTTCAGCCTCAGACTCCTGGGATATGATGCAGTGGAGACACACCTGTCGCCAGCTGCAGCAGGGTGCCTGGGAGACTCCCAGCCTCTGTACTCGGTGGCAATGTCGACGTTGGACGCCCACAGTCACAGGTTTCAGAAATGTGGAGGCCTGGTAGATTCATCAACGGCGGCCTCTCCCTCACTGAAAGCGCACGACAGAGGCGAGGCACGACCACCACCCTGACGGCCAGGAGTGGCCTAAACACCACACTGTGAGAATAGGTTTCCCCATTTTTTCGGGCAACAAAACAGGTGTTGAGATGTTAAAACACCAAACTGAAACCTTTGACAAGGAATCATGTCTGCATTAACCACAATACTTGTGGTCAGAATCCAAACAAAAAACATACTCTGATAATATATGCATTGTCTTTGAAACTGATTGGTCCACACCAGAGACAGCTTTCTTTGGAGCCTAGTCTCAAAAGGTGTTAGACCAGAGGACGCCAAAAGGCGTCTTTGGGCGTACGCACAGGTAGCACTCACTTAAATACACAAATTTAATCCCGCCCTCACAGCCTCTGTCAATCAACTTGGGTCGTGCGGCGCCCCCCAATCGGAACTCCGTAATATCACCCCACAAGCCCTTCAACCAATCACGCACAGCCCTGTCGACTGCCCCTCACCCCACGCCAACTAGCCTGCCCTGAACTGGCCAACTCGTGTCCCACCCCCAGTCAAGGCCAGACTGAGTGGCGCCTTGGCTTCTGGAGATGGGGGGTTTGGAGGATTTCCCCCCCATAACAGTTTACCCCCACCCCCTTCGCTCATATAACCTCGAATGTGGATGCATGCCACAGCATGCATCCACATTCTTACATTTATGCTGCTTTATTGACACGATAACCAGATGCGTTAATCGGGCTTGGTCTATGGTAGACCACAGGTAATTTTTTTTATGAATATGTAGTGTCAGTGAGTCGGAGACGAGGTTTGTAGAGACACCTTTATTGAACACACACGGTCTCGCCTGCACACTCGAGCCGTCTAACACCGACGGCGCTGACGGAGACAGCCAACAACTATCTAGCAGCACAATATCGAGCGAAGACGGCACTGACGATGGCGACGAGACGACAGTGACGACGAGACGATCCAATCCCAGGATGGAGCCAGGCCGCGCCTCGCTTCTTGAACCCACTAGCAGGTTCCAGGGGCTGCCAGATGGGGCCCTCCATGACCCATGCCCAAGTTCCTCCGCCCTGCCGACACCCGTGTTTATACAGGAAGGAACAACAGTTCCACACTGCCCGCCATGGGTTATTTGTCTGTCGTGCATAGCCACGCCCTCGATTTGTATTTCATAGAGCGCTTCGGGCAGGCTCAGCACCACGTGACGCGCCGCCCCACGCAGCTTGCGCCGAGTGACACGGATCGCACGAATGCGCCGTCCAACCAAGTTCCTACCTGCCCACTCCGAAGGAACGTGTTGCTCGCCGGCGTGTCTGCGTGTGCAGTTTGTCAACCCCAGTTGCTGCTGCTGGCCAGCAGCCGGCGCTATTACATGACAAATACTTGAAAAATCTTAACATGTTGTTACTGGATTATCTTCTTCTTGGTTCTTTCGGTAAAGTCACGTAGAAGGGAGATAATAATATAACAAAAATAAAACAATAAAATAATACAATTCTCACTGGATTATCTGTTGATGCGGGCTCCTTTGTGACCGACTGGGCTGCTATGCGGCGCATTATGCTGCCACATACCCCCCCCCCCGCCATAGTTGCGCCCCTCTTCGTGTGCCATGCTGCCTTAATAGGTGCTCGATAACAGCTTGTTGTCCTTCATGAAAGTGCATGTCTGTGTGGGGAGTATTGTATGTGATTGTGTACGTGTGAGTTTGTGAAGAGTGTGTGGGGAGCGGTCGTGTAGCATTTTGCGTGCTGCACTGCGCTCACGGCCAACACCAGTGACGATTATCTGAACCGGTCCATGGCCTCCGTTAGATCGACTCAGCCCCAAATGAGTACCTGGTATAATTTATCAACATTGCCACTGCTGAGTCAAAGGCGGTTGGTCGTGGTGCTGGTCACCCACCCTCTCGTGGACCGTGCCAGCCTTTGTAAGTGCTCGCTAACGGCACTTGCCCTACAATCTGTTAAACGCTATACGGGGATCCATGACGTGACAGACAGATGGACAGGCACTTGTAAATTTTATATATATATATAGGAGTGATGGGATAAGTTTGTGATTAAAGATAATTATAAATATTAAGTTAACTTCCAGAATGGTTAGAAAGCTGAGACGTTGCCTCACGTCTAATTAATCCCCCTCACTAAGTCAGGTCGACACTCACTAGATAGCGCAGCTGGGCCACCACCTCTTGCAGCAGTGTGCGATGTCGAGTGGCTCACGAACATCGTGGCCACAAATCCACAGAGACGCGGTGGCGGCTGCACCAATCGTCCGTGGCCAAGTCGCTTGCGAGCTATCAGCCCTGCCGTCGCTGCCTCCTGCGAAGGAGGACCTGTCGACATGCGTAAGGGCAAGAGAGAAGCACGCACAGGAGCCGCGGCCTGACGCCACGTGGAAGCCCGACCTTGCCTGGAAAAAGCGCGGGAGGGGTTCATCTTCTGCAGTGCTGTTGCTCTGAACAATGCTCCGTTTATTTATGTATTCAGCGAATGCTTTTACACGTGACTGTCGCACAGTTAAGTGTGCTAGATGTGCAAGAAAGAAAAATAAATGTTTGTCAATGGTTATATTGAGTGGACGTAAGCCCCACGTAGCCAGAGCCACGTGACAGCTTCCTCCTCTTCAAGCACGTGCAGGGCAACCAGTCCGCTCCATGGGTGGAAAAAACCTGATTTTTCCAGCGGCAGGCATCGGGTTTTTCTTTAATACAATTAAACCCGATTTCGGGGAATTAAAACCTGGTTTAATGAATACGAAACTCTGATAGGCTTAGGCTGCTTCCTCGTCGGTGCTGCTATCAAACTCGGGGCCGTCGTAGAATGCGGGCAGGTTGGTCTTGATGAACACGAGCTTCTCCACAATCGTGGGCGCCAGTGAGTTCCTTAGCTTGAAATGGATGAAGCCCATCGTTGAGAAGTTGGCGAAGTGCGGTTCTGCAATTAGAACCAATTAAACCGGATTTCTCCCAGTCTCAGATGATCGGGTTTAATATAAAAAGACAATTAAGCCCGATTGTAAAAAAACCCGACTGTGCCTCGACGCACCGCACAGCTGGAGACGATGTGGGCCATTGGTCCCCTGCTCAGTGGCTCCTCACTACTTACAGCTCTGCTGGGTGGATCAACAAAAGGGCTTTACAGCCGAGCGCTGCGGACGGTTGACGTGTGACGATTCCTTTGCAACCTGCACCGTCGTCTGTGCCAAGACCTATAACAGGACAGGTCCTTTCCACAGCTGAGTGAACTTGAACTCAATCCAAGCTTTCGCTTTCTCTCTTCTTGCTCCCCCCTTCACTGGAATAAACTCCCCCCTCCACATGAAATGGCCACCTTCACTAAGTTTCCACTCCTCACTCACAACTCACTTGTTCCCGAGCTCACCGACGACCCCCTTGTCGTGGGTACAAACTTGAGAGGACTTCACTCTTCTGGAGGCAGCACGTGTAACACAAAGTCGCTGACACAAAGGGGCATCGGCCCCTTCCACCCGATACCCTGGGGAGGTAAAGCCTCCGGGCTAGCGTGCCCTAATCACTGGGACCACTCTCTATATCACAGCCTTCTGCTTAGGGGGGGGGCTAGGAGAAGCTAGCCTGACCCAACCCAGCCAAGGTCCTCGGGTCCTGACCACTGGCCCACTCGGTCTCGGCCCTGACAAGGACTTCGGGTCCAGGGGTTCCCAGGGTTCTATTCTGGCTGCTCTTTGGGTCTTCTGCTTGACGACAGCTGGTCCCGTTCAGGGGACCGTCTTTTATACTGGATTCTGGCTCACTCCGCCCCTAGCCACTCCTCCATTCTGGAACCGTCTGGAAGGTTTGTACCTGTGGCCCCGAGCTGCCTTCGAGTTACCTCATGACCCTTAGACTCCCTTCTGCTCCCTGTTGACTCGAGGCCGTTACTGCAGGCTGCAAGTAGTGGCAATCGCGTACAGCGCTCAACGATGCCGCTACACATTTAATCTCCCACTCATAACCGCCACCGTTACTGTTCCCTCTTCATACTCTCATTCCATGGCTATCACTCATTCTGCATTCATTCAATAAATTCATAATTTACCGTCATCAATTTTGCTTTCATCAAAATCACGCGTTATCACAGATTCACCCCCATTTCTTCCCTCTCAACAGTTGTATTTACCTCATCGCGACCACGACATTCACACACACGGTGTACTGTTCTTCCATGTCAAGCGCCTTGAATAAATTACGATAAGATACATTTCCCTCGAAAATCCGCTTCGCAAAAGCATTTATTTTTCTATTTTGAACTTAGCCCCCCCACCCCCCGCAAAGTCATTGATCTAAAGTGCCTTGAGCTAATCTGTAATTATTATTCTTCATTTAATGATGTCAATAACACAATCATGCATGATTCATTTGGAGAGCAGCGGGAATAAACAAAATGTGACCAATTTTACCCTTCAAATAATGTTCATGTGTATTAAAAACAATACAATTTCCCACCTCAAAAACATCTCAGTGCAGTAATATACAATCAGAACTTAATGCAGAAAAAATAATTGCTGTATTCCTCTGATTATGAGGCTCCCATAAAGTAAGAAATCCCCCGAACATGTGACCCACGTCTAGTTATACAAATCAGAAAAAGGGGGAATATCCTCCAGGCAGCGATTGGTGTAGGCTCTAAAACTGCGGAGGTCAAAACGCAGATGTGTTTTGGCACGTTGGAGGCGAGATTATAATGCGTGGCACACATCAGTGGTAGCTAGGGATCACTTCTGCTGCACCAGCCAATCAGCTGCCAGGAATAAAATCCTCATGTAATATGGCTGCCGTGAAGTCCCTATGCAACATGGCCACTATCATCGCTCCATTCGTTCAGCGGTTCTGTGGCGAGGCAAGTTGGATATTTGTTATTAATGTTTTTTAGTCAAGTAATCCGAGTTTGATTTTGCGTACATTTACATGAGTGTGTGAGAGTGCATGCACATAATTGTTCGTGTGCTATTTTGTGTGGGAACGTCTGCTTGCATGTGTGGTGCTGGCCACCCCACCCCTTCGTGCGCTATACCGACCTTCATAGGTGCTACTCGCTCACAGCACTTGCCCCAGCAGTCTGTTATGTTTATACGGGGGATTTTTGTCTTTGTGCGAGGACGTGAGTAATGGTGGACTTAAAAGGTGGCCTCAACCACCCCTAAGCTCTCTTGTAACTTACGTGATTTCTCTTGTGTAAATCCCCGATAGAATCGGGGTCAGGGTAAGTCTCAGCCTACTCAATTTCTATAACTGCACAAGTAAAAAAAAATAACTTTGTATTTTACCAGGTAAGGCCCACTCAGCTTATGCCTCTCACAGATGATAGCTCAACGAAGTGGTTTATCATGCGGAAATGTATAGCAGCCACATACGCATGTTTCTAAATGTGGAGGGAAAAACTGGAGGACCCAGGGAAAAATCCATGCGACCACGAGTAGAAAGACATGAAAACTCCAAACATTCAGGAATCAGGATCGGGATCGAAACCACGACCTCTTGCATGACAGGCGAGGTCGCTACGATCTCGCCACGATCTCTCCACCATGGCGCTCGGTACTCAGGCTGCTGGGGTCACACACCGACCAGATTAAAATAAATCGCAAAATCTAAAGAATACAGCGCCTGCTTAAATAGAACACCACCACCACACGAAATAAGGTACATTGAAGATAACACGTAAATCATGTGCAATGGGAACACCACAATCATGATTACAGCAGAGGCATCACAACAGCTCAAAATCACCCCTGTGCAGCCACCATCGTAGATTCAAGTGTCCCTGATCCATCGGTCGGATGACCCGGCCAATGTAGCAAAACAGTATCTATTAGGCATTTATGGAAAATAAACTCCTCATACTTTTTTTTTAACAACGGTTTTATTTAAAAGTGCACTAAAATGTAAATAACTCGATTGGACAACGGGAAGTGGACAACATCTTGATTACAATATTTTACCACGACATACAGAGGAATTAAGTTTAATAACTTTTTTTCACAACTTTGTTCAACTCACCGTCGACAAGTACGTGAATGATGCTGCGGCTGCTCCCACATCAACGCTTGGCGCCTGCTTCTTGGGCGAGGCGATTCCAGAGTTTAGGGACTACGGTGTTTTTGACCACCACAAATATATATATAATTAATAAATCGTCCATACAAAAAGTTACTTTCTTTCAAGGAGCCAATTAATTGATTATTTGATGCGATTTTTATACAGACATGCATTGTCACCGGATCTGAGTACGTGTGCACAATTAGGGATTGGTTGGACAACGGGAAATGGATGAAATACTAGATTACAAGATTTGACCACAACACAGGAGGACAAAGTTAAGTAAAACCGTTGAATAAAAGTGGATAATTTTATAACTCATTCATTTAAAATATTGATACATGTTCATGGCCACGTACGGAATGTTGAACCAATAAAGTTACGTCCCCTCGACTTGCATTGACACGTATATTATATGATCTTGGCACATGGACTAATGTTCACCATCTCCCATCCATCCCGTCTCCCTCTCTGCCCATGTCTCCTCTCTCTCCGTGTCTCCTCCACTCCTTTCCCCATTCACCCGGAGACTTCCAGCGGCAGACGGCTGTACCCGCCGCTGTGTCCTTGCTGCCTGCGGTGGTAAATCAAGGATCCGCCCACGAAGAGAGCCGCAAACACCACGGCCAGCGGGGTCAGCAGCTGGGTCAGGTTCACTGCGGGGTTGGGGTCAAGGGCGAGACGGTGGTGGGAGAAGAGGAGCACGGCATCACGACATCGTCCGCACGGTTTGACTGCGCGAATCTAAGCCACTCATCACTTCCAATGTCAACTCGACATTTTTATAGATATGCAGTTTAAAGCTCTGTCCATTTGTCTCACTGCCCGTCCGTAACACACTAATCCTCGTAAAAACGAGCCAATATGCGCACAACTTTAGTTTCGAGCTCTGTTACTATTGGGGACTTTCACTGATCAAACAGTCGCCCAAAACTTGGGGAAACACAAACCAATGCCAAAATGTCTCGCCTCGGCATTCCAGGCCGGTCGACTGAATTGCACTCGCTCCAGCAGTCGTTACCCAAACCCTTTTTGTCTGATCGGGGGCTTATGAACCCCACCGTTATGATAGCTAATTTAATACTTGCTGGAACCCAACGCATGTTGGGATAACATGACACAATCCACGCGTACAGCTGGTAAAACGAGCTTCCACCGTGCGACAAGTCAACAGAGGTTGCCCAATGGTGTGGCGGCGGTGGCGGTATAACGTTGGTTCTGTTGTATTGTTTACTATCTGTGGGGGGGGGGGGGGGGTGGGTACCTCCAGGCGATCGCTCCGCCGGTTCCCCGTAGACCAGCGGGCCCCGTGAGACGGTGTGAACCTCCGACTGCACCGTGTCCTCCAACGCGCTCCTCCTGCGCCTGGCAGAGCCCCCCCCAGTGCGCAGGCAGCCCTGCTGGCAGCGGGTGTTGGGCTCGCCCACCTTGCACACGATCACGTCGCAGTGGACAAACACCTGCCGGCCGAGCGGGGCGGGGGTGGGTTAACACGGGGCAGGAAGAGATGAATACACAAACGATATTTGGGCCCAAAGGTTGGTAATGTACATACTATTAACACATTTTTAGTTTTTTACCAGGTAAAGCCCATTGAGCTATTTAGCTATTTTATCAGAAGCGACCTGGCCATCACAAATGATAGCTCAACGGAGTGGCTCATCGTGTCGAAATCTATCGCAGCTAAATACTGTCAACGCATGTTAATTCTAAATGTGGAGGGAAAACCGGAGAAAAATCTACAAAATAAGGAGATAACATGCAAACTCCAAATATACAGCAGGTGTCAGGGTCGGGATCAAACCCACGGCCTTCTGCATACCAGGTGAGGTAGTTAACATCTCGCCAACGTGGAGCCCAGAATGTACATACATATATACGCTGCTGGACAGAGCTAATGCATTAACTAATGTACATACATTATGTATGTTGATTTACTGTGAATAACCCAACTAATAATAGAGACCCATTGTAATGTATACGACTATATTGACCCCTCCACCCCCTCCTCTGGTCTTCACATCTGATTGGCTCATAGTGATGACAACCCAACGCAAATGCGTTTCATCAGCTGGCCTGTTATCTCGTTACAATTACGGCAGGAGAAAGAGAGACAGGATAGGCAGGCTACACTATGGTGCGTTTCAGATGCCTCATTCTCACTCAGGTGGCTCATAATGGCCGTGTCTGGGCGGGCAGACCTGGTGGAAGTTGCCGATGAAGTTGAACACCGTGAAGCTGAACTGATTCTTCTTCAGGAATTTCATGTAGCTCCTCCACGTGGGGTCGATGGGGCAGCTGTTGGGAGACAGAAATCAGCAGCGTCAGTATCATCACCATCAGCATCATCACCAGGATTTCATGCAGTGAGTTGCTAAGTTGTAGCCGGCCCGCCCTGTCCATCTCCTCCCATGAATCCTAACCAGGGGATAGGTCGGCTAAATAGATAATAAAATAATAAAGTTCGTAGACGAGGAGGTAGATACTCTGTGTTGTGTTCTATCCTCCTGAGAAGTGGGCGACTCCACAACCGATGAGCACCAGAGGTTTGCGAAAAGGCGATGCTCTATTTCACAGTGCTCTTCTGAGGAGCATTTGCATGCCTGCAAAAATGACCAGACACACCGCTGTATCATCCTCCATGTCACACAACACCTCGGCTCAGTCCCTCAGTACGGAGTCCACCCGAATCTAAATTGGGGGCGGGTGCCCCGTACTCTAAACGATCTGCACACTGCTGGGCATGGCCGGCTATGCATGTGAGGTTTGGGGTCCCTATCTCTGATCATCATCGCCTTCGCTTATAATAATAAAAAAATGCACCTGGCTCTCCACAGTAATTACAGAAACACGTATGAGAGAGCACAATCATTTTCCGTGTGATTCATCACAGGTAAGCTCACACCGACTACATTGAACAAAGTCGGGTGCAGAGCCAATGTCCGAGTGTCACGTGAGTGCTCCTCCGCA
Source organism: Entosphenus tridentatus (assembly GCA_014621495.2). Taxonomy (NCBI): domain Eukaryota; kingdom Metazoa; phylum Chordata; class Hyperoartia; order Petromyzontiformes; family Petromyzontidae; genus Entosphenus; species Entosphenus tridentatus. Next base: position 1,497,362 of record CM025665.2, read on the forward strand.
TAGATGCGTCTTCATGCTGATGATACACAATTGTACACTGCAGTGATATGGAGAGCTTCGAATATGTCTTTTGATCACCACGTGCAAAATCTAGTCAGGTCCTGCAATTTCCAAATCAGAGCTCTACGATACATTCAACCACTCGTGATACAGCCAACACAGTGGCGTGTAGCATAGTATCCAACAAGGCTCGGTATTGCAACTCGCTACTCTACGGGACGTCTGGCAAAAACATTGCCAAGCTGCAGCGTGTACAACATTCTTTGGCACATCTCGTGACGGGTACTAATAGGTCCGGCCATGTCCGTCCAAGGCTCGCTAAGCTGCATTGGCTTTTGGTTGGCGAACAATACATTTTAAAGTCGCACTCATTACACACAAAGTACTTGGCACAAATAAACCACAATACCTTGCTGATTTACTCAAGCAGCATAAACCACCATCATGCTCGGAGCAGCTTTTGACTAACCATTGAACAAAGACCGTCACTGCATTGCACGCTTTTAGATGTGCTGCTGCGGCCGTCTGAAATGCTCTTCCTGCCGATATTAGCAAGCCACTGGAACTATGCACTTTAAATCATCTAGATTGAAAACTAATTTCTATAAAATTGCTTTTTTGTGTTTAGTTTGTTGTCCTTCCCCCACATCACTATCTCACCACCACGTCTCCCGGATGAGCATCCCGGACTCTCCCGCTTGTGGAACGCCAAATCATGGCCCCCTCTCACTCACCCGTCCTTCAGGAGATCGTATCGGATGGGGTCACGGGGGTCACCGCTGGGGGTCGCGTAGCAATTCTCGGCGAAGAGGGTGATGCTCAGGGTGGAGTTGACGGCGAGTTGCAGATAAATCTCCTGGCTCTCGTAGTAATGCACCGGGAAGTCGTTCTTCCTACAGACACGGGGGTTCACTTCAGCCGGCTCCATCTATGGTGTCACGATAAGCGCCCTGTACTTGCAGTAATAATGGGTGCACCGTAGTTAATCGATGGGCAGATCTCATGTGTTGGGGCACAGTGTGGGTACCCCCACCTATTTCCAGATGTCAAGCCAGCAATTAAAAGTTGGTCAAAGAAATATCCTTCAGGGGGGCTCGCGAGTGCTCCCCCTAAGTGGAGGCCGTTCTGCCAACAGTGACATGAGCAAGAAAGTGCAGGGCTGCAGCTTTACCTGTCCGGGTCAATGATTCAGTCAAGATAATTCTGCAGCCGGCATGCCACATCCTGTACATCTCCCTCGTCGTGACTGTGGCTAACACTCGTCAGGTGCCACCTCTACTCGGGGTCTACCAGCGAGGAGGCGTCAGAATTAGCGGTGAAGAGCCCTGCCTGTAGGCGAGCGCGAAGGCGTCCGTCGTGAAGATGTCGATGGTGAAGACAAACTCTCCGAGCCCCTCCTCTTTGATGAAGATGCTGTTCGTGTCCGGAGTGAAGCTGACGGCCAGACCCTTGCGCTTGTCATACACACATCTGAGGGAAGGGGTAGGGGAAGTAGGTGCGGTGTATGATTGTTGAATTTCTTTCGCACCGTACGTAGCCAACCGTGCTAATCGGAGGTGTGGTCGGGGGAGGGAGGGCAGAGGGAGACAGGTCGTGAGGGTTGCCGAGATAAAAAAAATGTAATGGTACAATAACAATTTTCACGAGAGGGACATTAGTTTCCCACAAGGTAATTGTTGCACATTTTTATTGTACTGTATAGTTTTGCTTCTTGGCTGTATGGGCCTACCTCGATATATGTTTGGGCTGAAAAGCTGAACTTACAGTAAACAATTGTAATGTATATTGAAATATATTTTCCTATAAGGTCCCAGTACTCAACTCAAGATGCGGTCCTAAGAAAATATTTTATGATCCAAATCCTACTAAAATAACACTTTTCAACACAGCTTAGATATTTTCATCCCTAAATATGGAGAACAATAACGAGACAAGGAATTAAAAGCAAATAGTGTACAGTGTACACATGCACACAACTCCAACCGCCATTCGCAACAAAGTAGCATTGATGTCACCACAGCGCTTGTGACAGGCTATGTGCACTTTAAGGCCACGTGAAGAAGTGTCAAACGCCTCTTGGCAGGAGGTAATGGGACAGACCCAGGTGCCATGGGTTTACTGAGATGACTGGCAGATGCACCACCTGTGCCTCCTACTGTGCCAACTTGCTGTGTTTTAGCCACCCAGTGCTCCGCTCGTTGTTGTGAGCGTCGCTTCTCTGCCCTCCGTTGTTGCCGGAGAGCGTCTGCCTCCAACTGCCCAGTAGTGTCCTTCACTAGCCTCCTCAATAAAGGCCAATCTTGACACCTCTGGTACCAGTCAGCCCCATATCCTCTCATACCACATTTTCATCTCTTCTCTAGCGTGTACCGCGCTTTTTTAGCCTCCTCTATCCGGCCGAACAAAAGCTGTTTGGGCATGCGGTGGCTGGGTATGCGGGCAACATGACCCAGCCAATGCAGCCTTGTTTGCGGGAGGAGCTCACCTATTAAACTGTCCACATCTTTCACGGATTTGTGAGCTCCTAACATTTGAAGGGGTCCACATTTTGCAAGGGTGGGCATGGCTATGCTTGAGAAGACCTGAATAATCCTTTCCAGGACCTTTCCCGGCACACTGAGGAGGGAGATGCCCTTGTAGTCATTACAGTCTGTGTGGTTCCCCTTCTTAAAGATGGGGACCACCAGGGCATCCTTTCAATTATTAAGAACCTGTGCAGTGGTCCAGACTGTTATTATGACGTCATATAGGGCATTCTGCACACAAATGTCACCCTCCCTAAGCAGTTCGCTTGGGAAATGATCTCTGCCCGGTGCTTTGCCTAGTCTTACTCTGGATCGCCTTCTGTACTTCAGCCAGCCACTCACAGGGGGTAACTACTTCTTCCAATATTTGAGACACAGCAGTCAGCGGCGTCATCCCCACTTTGCCCCATGATGTTTTCTGGGCTGAGGGATCCCCCCCCCCCCCAATACCTCACAGAAATGCTCAGTAAACCCGCAAGCCTGTTCCTGGGGGTCGGAGATTGGATCACTGTTCTTTATCTTAATGCTGGTGATGGGTGTGGCCCTGCAAGTTACTTTTTTGATGGAATTAAAAAGTGATTTGTGATTCCTGTCCACTGAGGCAGATTCCATCTCCTTAGCAACCCATGACCACCACCCATCCTTACAGCACCGCACCACTCTCCGAACCTCCGAGCGAAGGCTAAAGTAAGCCTCCTCATTCTACAACGTAGGGTCCTGTAGATGGTGGGAGTGGGCCTGTCGTATTTTCTCAACCAGTCGTAACACCTCTTCCATCAGCCAGGGTCACTAGGTAGGTTTGGACCACGTACCCAAAGCAGCCATTGCAGCTGTATGAGCCACAGTCCTAAACGTTGCCCATTTCCCCTCGGCATCAGGAGGAGTGGGGGGCGATGCCAACCCAGGAATTCTCACTTATAACTTTCATCAGCTCGCTGAAACTAGGCCATTGTGGGTTTGAATGGGGTCCTAAATGGACACCCACCACGGGAGTGGAAGAATAACAGGCACATCTTATAGATGACAAACCGGTGGTCAGTGGGCAGATCATCTCTTCAGGAGGTCCTGGTGTCAAGGACGTGGGCCCGCATCCACTGTTCCATCACTATATAGTTCAGCAGATGTTCTTGTTTGGATCTGGAGTGCAACCATGATGTTGTGTGGATGCGCCGATGCCGGAACAGCCGTGTTGGTAATTACAAGCCCATGGGCTGCACAGAAATCTAGCTGCCTCCTACTATTGTTATTGAGCTGATCTGGCACATGCCTCTCGCACTAGTCCAGAGTCCCCGTTGGCCGCTGTGATGGCTACAAGCCCCATCAGGGGCATTGATTGCATCCACCACACGGAGGTAATGCCCACACAGACTAACGCCCACACACAAAGACAAATATCTCCCGTGTAACTTACAGAGGCAGCTTAGTCAAGTGCTGTTAGCTAGCAAATATTACGCAGACAAACGCACGTACTTGATGAGAACCTGGATGTCATTGAAGTTGTGCGTGATCACTTGGCTTCCGTTGTTTGCCTTGAGCATCACCGTCTGGGAAAAAATCATTGACTTGTCCTCTTCCTGAAGGATCACAGGGCAAAGGAGAAATGAGAAGGGGCACGGTGCGGGAGAGATGAAGACACATCACCAATGTTAGCCATGATTTATACACTTTTAGATAAAGGTCTCCCTCAAGACATCGCAGTCCTCGTGATGCAACAATCCAGGTAGCAACTGCACAAGAGCTCATTTCATTACTCCATCTCATCGGTTGGTCACACGTTTGGCAGCCAGTCTGTCTATTTGTCGATTAAAAAAAAATCGTTGGTCAGTCAGTCAATTTGTGGATCCATCGACGATAGGTCAATCAATGGACGTGCTGAATGTGATCTTCCGTCACCTGGCAGACGGCGCCGCAGTCGGCGATTCCGATGTCGAAGGTGATGAAGTCTCCGTCGTCGACGAGGGAGCAGCCGGGCGGCGTGGGGTCATTGAGCCGCGTGTCGCTCGCCGTGTAGTTGAGCACCAGCACGCGCGGGATGCGCGCCGACATGCGCTCTCCCTCGCACGACAACGCCACCTCCGCTACAGGGGAAGGGAAGGAGGAAGAGGGGACGTCAGTCGGCACACTGCGAGGAGCGCAGCACATCGCCGCATCGTTTACACGCGTCGTGACTCGTTCATGGCTTGTGACATTGGCAGTATGGCTCAGCTTCTGCAGTGGAAAAAAAACACCTGGAACCTCATAGGCAGCACCACGCCCTGCCGTGGCTTGATTGTGCCAAGGGGAAAAAAACACCCACACCCTGAGTGGCCACGGCGTTAGCTCAGCTTGGATGCGCCAGTCGAGAAAGGGGTTATGAGTGAAGGCGTCCCTGTGTGGGTGGCCTTGGCAAGAGAGTGGGATGGGGGGTGGGATAGGGCGTACCTGGGTGGCAGCCCAAGCGGCCCTCCTTGAGGAAGCACGCCTCTCCCCCGTGGCATCCGCCTGCCTCCTCCACGACCACCCCCTGGGAGCGGCACATGTAGCGACGCGAGCAGTCGTGGCTATACCACGACTTTCCCACCTGGGAATCCACACGACACGCACAGACGGGACCACACAATTAAGATATGACATAGTCAGTTCTCCTGTTACGTGTGGTTTTCACAACGCGAATTGCATATAATGCGATTAATGTATTAGGGAATGCGTTATTTTATAACGCGGATACAAATTGGATATATAATGCAATCGAGTGAATGTAACTACGTTGTGCATGTAGGAATAAGCGGTGGTATGGCTGCCTCGGCGTAGCATTGCACAAGGCATTGGGGTGCTGCTGGATGCTTCTAGATGCTACCCACGCGCCTTAGTTTTTGTTCAGCCTGGGTATGCATCTCGCATGCTATCGCGGACAGTGCTTTACCCCCATATTATTTATTATAACGCGATTTTTCCATAACGCGGTATCCTTCAGGAATGCAACTACCGCATTATAGGAGAACAGACTGTACAGCACCATGTTACAGTGTTCAATACAGTTACAGTGTTCAATACAGTATATACCCTGCTAAATACCAGGGGCGGTTTCTTCATTAGGGCGATTGGGCGACGCACCACCAAAGTGTGAAAGGGACTTTTTCAATCACATTCACAAGCTCATTCAACCACAGAGTTACACTAGCCGTCACTGTGCCTCTGGATATAGTCCAATCAGCGTCATGTCACGTTCTGTGGAGTACCGCCTCTTTTTGGGCGATTTCACTCTGGCTGAGAATCGCCCAGAGTGTTCGCATAGACTTACATTCAAAGATGTTTTTTTTAGAACGGCAGGCGCTGCAATGCATTCTCTATGGCTTCCGGGAGGGCTCGCACTAACGTGCTTACGTCATCATACGTAAGCACGTTTCAGTCAACAATATTATTTGTCGCCACCTAGTGTAATCTTTAATAAAAGAAACTGAGTGGATTGAAAATACATTTACTGGTTAAAAACCCTTGTCAAACTCCATTTGAGCTTGAATTTTGGTAAAATGTTAATTAACGTAATAACACACACACAAAAATCATCGCTGTCGGACGGAAGCCTTGTATGTCCAAAACTGTTACTTTTCAGGAAACGAAAGAAAACCTGTTTTTTCCCCAAAATAATTTCCAAGCTTTTTTAATGCTTTTCATTGGTTAAATATTTGTAAAACACATTGACAGATGTAAAGGGTGACCAATAGCATTAATTTTTGAAAAAATATGGAGATATAAAATATGGATTCTGCCTGATACATTGTTGCTGTCGGGATGGAAACCTTGTATCTCAATATTTATATTATAATAAATAATTTATTTTATAACTAAAATAAATTATTTATTTTGTCAGGTCTGCGACACAATCTTGGTCCACACTAAAGAAAGGTTATCCTTTACCGACCACCTTGTAAGTGCCACGCTGCTACAAGGAGAGATGTTTCAACAGCATGGCCATACATTCCCTGTTGAGGCTCTGAACATCACTGTCAGGGCATACCCTATGTTAAATAAGGCGAAGTTGAAGACTGAACTGTCTCTCATTTATGAGAGTCCAGAATTCAAGGGCTGCTGTGGTGCACTGGCGCTGTACCAGGTTTTGCTGAAGTACAACCTCCAGGATACTTTTTCAGAGACTGTTGCTCTGTTGAACATCCTCATAACCACTCCCATGACAACTGCTGAAGCTGAGAGGTGTTTCTCAACCTTAAAGAGAATCAAGACATTCCTGAGAAATGTAATAGGACAGGAACGTCTGAATGCAATGGCTATGCTTTCCATGGAGAGGGAACTAGTCAGGAACATGCCTGCTTTCAATGAGAGAGTAATTGATCACTTTGCTACTTTGAAAGAGAGAAGAGCAAAATTTCAGTATAAGTAAGCAGTGTATTAAGCGAGTAATGTGATGTAAGCAGTGTAATTATAGTGAGTATAGAAACAAACAAGGAGATGTATTGTAAGAGTCACTTTATTTTTCATTAATATTAAAGTAGTGAAGTTGCCTTTACATGCTTAAGCTGTTAATTTATCCATTGCATGGGTGGACCTTATCCTTATCAATCATCCAAACATTTGCCCCCCCTGAGAGATTTTGCAGGAGCCGCCACTGCTAAATACACATGGAGGGTACTGTACATGGCACGGTTCGAGTGGGGTGATGGCTGACAACAGGCGCAAGGTACTGTAGGAGGGAAGCCTCTGGAAGGGCGAGTGGAGATGGCTAAAGACAGGTGGCTGAAAGGTCCTGTCACAGTGCTACAAGCTGCGGGGAGACCAAGGGCAGTGAGGGGCGGGCCCAAACGAATATACAAGGGGGAGCGAGGCCCACGCTCGGGGACTGATCGGCGACTGGAGGTGGACGACATCGGGGCCGACTGTTCGAGATCTACACGGTGGAAACCATCAAGAGAGACTGTTCAAGAATAATCTAGTGGAAACCACCAGGGCTGCAGATATTCATAGCCTTTGTGAAATGTGATCGTCATACTCTCAACTTGTATATACGTTATCGGGAAATAAAGACAATATCCCCATGAAAATGGAACCTGCGAAGGAGCTTCTTTACACACGTACTAAATACATAAAGTTAGAAATACAATTCTGTGTTCTAACTAATCCCCTATGCATTTTGTCATCGAAGGTTATTAACCTTTTTGGAATTACCTTTCACAAACGTAGGTCCCTTACCTGTAAAATGGAACCATCTCACGCTGAGCAGGCCTGTAGCAGACCTCCATTATCTACGCAGCTCATGTGCAAACAAGGTTACTCAAGAGCCCGGCCAGTCACTCACTGACTGGAATCAAATATTGATTACGACCGTGTACATACACGTATCGTTCAAAAACCTAGAGCAAATAGGGACCTTGTAAAAAACATTACTAACTTACACTATTGAGAGAAAAATAATAAAACTATAGGTGCACATTTCTACTTGTGCCACAACGAAGAACCTCATTCGAAGAAGTTGGGAAAATAACACATTGAAATGTGGTAGATTTACTAAACCCAGTGAATATATCTGTAGTTTTCTAATAATTTGGTCTATATGACAGATGCAGGGCTGATAACATATACACACATCTAATAGACATCAAAAGTACATTGGAGAAATTTACTTATCGCGGATTTAGTTTTAGCGTAACACAGATGTGATTCAGTATAGTATTCAGACACTAAGATCACTCAAATCAATTTCTGTGTCTAAATGTACATGAGCGGAAAAAATGGTTGCCATCTTGAAAGACAGCACCCGTGTTGCATTTGCGTCATTGTGTCATTGCGTCGTTCGACGTTGTACGGTCTATTCTGGATGACCACAGTCGCACACTACTACTTTTAATTTGCCATTTGTGCATCAGGTATCCGCATCTGCCATGATGCAGATATCTAATACACAAATGGCATCGAGTCTGCATTAACCACACATACTGCATTAACCACATATACCTAATAGAAAGCATACAAATTTGATGCCTTGTAATAGTTAAAAGGTGTCTCGTTTTTGCATGTTAACACCTCGTGTATTCATGCCAAAATTGGTAAAAAAATTGGTTTCATCATTAAAAACCTTAATACTGGAAAAAGTGTCCCAGATAAAGCGTTAGTGTCGTTTTACTTTCCTGCGTCCACTTGTAGTCTCCCACTGGCGATGCAGTATCAGTGTTAGAATCGTATTTATGTCCCAGTAATGATTCGTGATAGGATGAGTGTTAATCTCAATGTGACCATGTTGAGCTCACGTCTCTGTAGACTCCGTCATGCATGTGTAGTGGGTAATAAACTAGAGGGAACTTCCACTTGGAGGCCACACGTTTATTACAACGTTAACAACTCAACAAGCTACAATACAAAGGGGTAACGCCCCCTTCCACCCGATACTCTACGTAGCCGGCTAGCTTGCCTCTCTGGCTCTCTCTACAGCTACCCTGCCGGGGCTGGTGTCTTCTTTGACGTCTTCACTGGTTATAAGTTCGGAGCTTCACTGGTACAGCTCCAGCCTCACCCTAGCCAGGGGTTCGGCTTTATCCACAGGGCTCTTCTCTCTTCAGGGCTCCAGGTCTTCAGTCTTCTTCAGTCTGCGGCCGGACGATACTGACTCGAGCCGTTCAGGGCCCTGCCTTATATACAGGGTCCCGGCTCACTCTGCCCCTAACCACGCCTCCCTTCCAGAACCTTCTCGAAGGTCCTGGATAATGACCTCATCCTCCAGCCCCCTCCCGGGGGCCTGGGGTCCCAACCGTTGGTCCCGATGCTTCCCTCCAGGGATTGCCCAGGACCAACTGCCCATCATTGTTGTTGAGCCGATCCGACCTCCCTTCCGCTCTCTACTGGCCTGAGCTAGTACTGCCGGCTACGAGTAGTGGCGGTCGTGGCCAACCCAGCCACTACACATGCAGTGTCGGTGTTGGGACCGTGCTTGCGGTGAACGTAGGGTGAGCGATAGGGTGAGCAAAGCCTCAGTGTTAATCTCAGCGTGACCGTGTTGGTGTCGAGCTCACGTCTCTGTAGACGCCGTCGTGCGTGCACCCGCAGTCCGCCGCCGCCACGCACGTGCCGCCCTGCAGGAAGAAGCCGGCGTCGCACACGCAGCCCTCGGCGCAGACGCGGCCCCGCGGGCACGCGGCCGCGGGCAGTCCGCACGACGGCGGGCAGGGTGGGGCGCACGCGCTGTACGCGCTGCGAGCCGGGCACGTCAGCGCTGTGGCACACGCAGGCGAACACAGCACGCCAGTGCGGTGAACACCAACGATAACCCATGTAGCTTATTCCCACAGGCTGTTTGGGCAAGTGCTGTTAGCGAGCACCTTTGAAAGCCAGCGCGGTACACGAGGGGTGGGTTGGTCGGTCCCACGCCCTATCGCCTTGTCTCCCCAGTGGTGAAGTTTACACACCGCACCAGGTACTCATTTGAGGCTGAGCCCACCTAGGGGTAGGCCCAGGACCGGTTCAGATAATCTGTACAGGTATTTCCCTTGAGTGGGAATTGAACTCGGGACGTCGGGTACACAGCGCAGCACGCAAACTGCTACTCCATCGCTCCCCACACACACAAATACATTTTAGCCACACTGGCAGCGTTTTCACACATTCACACACACAGATTGTGAGCTAATGGAGATAACCCTTTCACCAAGGTTACACTCACACCAGGCTTGGCCAGTATCTGCCGCAATGGAAGAGCCGATAGTGAATAATGAGTGGCCTGCAAGACCCACTCTTTCTTGCATGGAACACGATCATGATGATCACCTCATTTGTATTCCACTCCCTCCCATGCATCTATCTCGAGGCATCCGCTGCAGTCTAGCCAAGGGGGGTCTAAGGTGCCAGCTGTTCCTGTGCAATGCAACACGGGGTGATGTTGCTCTCTGGGTTTTCTCCAAATTGGGTGATTTTAGAGTAACTTATCAAACGAGGAAGTTTTGACTGTGACGCCTGCATACATGGCCTATTTCTTTCCGAAAAACGTCACGAGATCTTTAATACCTATCAGTATTTCAACTATTGAAAATATGTTTTATTTGTATTTTACCAGGTAAGGCACACGGAGCTAAATCGCTCTTCTTTTTCAGAAACGACCTGGCCACTAACGATAGCTCTCAACGAAGTGGCGTGTCATCACGTGAAAATGCATAGCAGCAGCCAATTACTCTGAACCAACCCTGCCCCTGGCCTCTACCCACGAACCTCTGCCACAAGTGACAAATGCGCTACCGTTCGGCCACGCCAGTGCCAATTGATGACGCCGGTAATGGTTGCGGATAGTGGCAGTGGTGCCGACGTTGTTCGTGGTAGTGGTGGCGACAACGACGACGGTGAGACAGGAAAATGTCGCTCACGGCAGTTGGCGGCCGCCCTCCACTCCGCGAGCAGCACCCCGCGCGCCAGGCACGTGGCGAAGTATCCCTGCAGGTGCGAGCAGCGCAGTGCCGTCTCCGTCACGAGGGCCAGGTCGAACGCACAGTTGGTGAAGTACGGCCGGGGCGGCACTGCTGCGAAGCACGGGGCGAAAGGCGACCGCTCGCTGCGCAAGAGGTCGCACAGCACCTCGGCCGACGCCTTTTCCGCGTCGCCGGGCACCACCGCGTGGCCATAGTCTGGCCCACAGCTGCAATCATTGTAAAGAGAGAGAGAGAGATGCTTTGGTTGGGGTTGGGGGTCGAAGGTGGGAGTGGGGGGATCTGAGGCCTTGTGACATTAACATTGTTATCGTAGCGTGGCCTGGCGGGATAGTGCAACGGCTGCTCTTGGCAAAGTGATCCACAACGCCCGCCACAAAGGAGACAACCGCTTGGTTGGAATAATCTTGGCCGGGGCCCAAATGACCCAGTGGCTAGAACAGGTCCAGCTTGATCTCCCCGTGCCCGTGGGGACGCGACATCTGCGTGCATTATGAATGCACTTGATATTTTTTTTTCAATCGAATTTTCAAGCACAATTTCGGATCTTAGATTGCTTGATAACGTGACGTGTCATTTGTGCCAACAAAATCACGTCAGCCACGTTACACACCACTTTTAGCGGGAATGGCATTGGTGTGACGTCATGACTGTGACGTCACTACCCGTGACATCATGGAGGTGACATCGCTACCCTGCGACGGCATGAAATGAACGTTGCATCTTTGGATTAATCTGAAACAATAGTTTTCGTTTCCGGACTATCAAAACAGTCTCATATCTAGGCCCGATTGTCAGACTAATCTGTAAATGAGAGAGCCGTCTGTAAACAGTCCATGCATATGTGTGTGCGTGCGCATGGGGAGCGGTCGTGTAGCAGTCAGCACACTGCACTACGAACCCGACGACCCGAGTTTAATTCCCGCTCACGGCCAACATCAGTGGCGATTATTTTAACCGGTCCTGGGCTTCCCCTAGGTCGACTCTGCCTCAATTGAGTACCTGGTGCGGTGTGTCGTACACATCGCACACTGGGGGTGGTACTGGCCACTCGCCCCCTCGCATGCTGTGCCGTGCCGGCCTTCGTAGGTGCCTACTCGCAAAGAGCCCCAACAATTTGTTACACGCTAGACGCGGGGGATCTTTGTCTTTGTGCGGGCGAGCCAAGGCCGTAATTATAATATATATTGGGGGGGGGGGGACATGCCTGCCCCCCCCCCCAATATTCAAATATGTTCAAAATGTCCCCCCCAATATATTGCTATAAAATAGATGTCTGTTTATATGATTGTGGTTGTACTTTATTAATACCTAATCTCTGCCATTACATAACATGAAACGAGAAAAGGTAAAAAAGAAAAAAACAGAGCAATGTAATACAATACACTATTAGACATTATTGTAAAAAATAAATAAAAAGTCCATCCTATGTGTTAGTGAAATTTTTTTACATTTTAGGCAAGAAATTCGTTTTTAAAATTGAGATTTTTTTTTCTAGGGGTGGACCCCCAGACCCCCTAGAAGATTTGGTCCCCCCCAATGTTGACTCCATGGCTACGACTTTGGTGTGAGCACTCACGTCGCTTTACTGGTGGACGCCTCGCTCTGCCAGGCGTTGCCGAACGTGTGTGGCGTGCGGTGACGCTCGCCGCCGGGCCCCGTCAAGTCGTTGCCGGCGTCTCCGTCGTAGTTCCCGCACAGCCCCTCGACGGCGCCCGCGAAGTCGGCCTTGAGCCCCACGTCCACGTAGGCGACGCCGTCGAACTTGACGGTGAGGCCGGCCGCCGGCGCCGACAGCACCGCCAGGCTCCCCAGCTGCACTACCGTGGCTCCGGGCAGCAGCGCCGGCATGCTCACCGTCTCGCCATTCAGCTGTCGGGCGGCGACGGTAATTCGTCGTTACAATCGCTTCATGTTTATCATATTCTCTGGATTTTAAGAAACTCCAGAAAGTAAGCTGCACGCCAAACTTCGGGGTAATTTTGAAAAATTGTTCGTCGTGTTTTACGATCAAGGGAATACGGTGCTCAAGAGAATCGTCTTTAATGAGGTGTTTATGAACACGCAACTTTAAAATGTCTGGAAATTTATTTTAAACAGCTGGTGGTGGTCCTTCTGTCCTCTGGCGGGTAATTCATATCTGTGGAAAGCTGTCTTCTGGAAGAGCGTTCTGAAAAGTTGGCACATACTGTCCGCCACCACAAGGCTAGTGGGAGCCTGGATAATCTGTTCATTACTCCTTCTTTCACATGGCGTTTGTACACAGAAAGGCAACGGGCTACCAGTATGCATTGAACGTTGTGAGCCATTCCATGGTAATCCGGGGGGGCAAGTAGCTGAGTGGAAAAGTCCACTTGCTCCACCAGAACACAGCGTGGTTATATCGGGGCAGTGATCAGTGACACACACGCCTTGTGGTTTGACACCTCACCAGAATTTTTCACGTGATGTTATGGGGACACTGGTTGAGAGCGATCCCCACTTTTTCCGGGGCAGCAGAGAGAAACCAGGGCTCTTCCATTAATCGGCTCTTCATCAAGGTGCTCGGTTGGGATGCCACTGCTTTCCCACGTCTTAGGATGGCCGATGGCAACACTGCGTATGAGTGGCTTTCCTCTGGTCTATTCTGGTCTATTCCCTTGACAACCAAACCAACCACATCCACCTCTGATGAGCACGGTTGACTACGTACGGCGGTGCGAAATAAGTTCAACATAAATAGCACGCAATCAAAACAAGCACGTCCGTGTCTGGAATTTGTTGTCGACTCGGTTCGTTGAAATTGTCTGTGTGTGCTTTATTTATGAAAACAAATTGCCAAGCCAAAAACCCTTACCTGGACGACGCCCCCGGGCAAGAGTCTAACCCTGGTGTGGTTTCCGAGCCGCACCTCGACGGCACGCGTGTACGACACAGCAGATCTAGCGCCCATCGCCTCGTTCTCCACCAGCACGTGCCACGCGCCGCTGAGCCGCGAGCCGGCGTAACGCGCGGACGGGGCGGCCAGCGTGTACGCGCACGTGCCCATGAAGTCGAAGTAGGCCCCGTCGAACGTCACGTAGTGGGGGTCGCCGGACGCCTGGCAGTGGCCTGGAGGTCCCGGGGTGGGCGGTGATGGAAGGGGGCATGGGTGGGGGGGTGGTGGAAGGGGGCATGGGTGGAGTGGGGGAGGGTGGTTACACACGGGGGAGGAAGAAGGCAGAACAGGTAAATGGCTGCCAATGAAATAAAAAATAATTGTGGAAAGCCACAGAGCAACACTTTCCCCCTCCTTCCAGACTCGTGCCCACGTGCAGAATGGTTGTAATCATGATGATGTTTGTATTGATTGTAACGTTGGAGATATTAGTGAGGATGTTGACGATGATGATGGTGACGACGATGACCTCACCCTCCAGGGCATTGCAGCCGATCTTGCCGTCGTCCGTGAGTCCGCACGTGTGGAGGGCAGGGCAGGAGAAGTGGTCGCATTCCAGTTCGCCGGCCTCGCACACGCACCGGCTCCTGCAGTCATCCGAGATGAACTCATCTCCCAGCTGGCGCACACACACACACGCATGCACACACACACACACAAACGCACGCACACGCATGCACACGCACACAGACGCACACGCATGCACACGCACACAGACGCACGCACACACACACACGCATGCACACGCACACAGACGCACGCACACACACACGCATGCACACGCACACACACGCTCATACACCGCACACACGCGCGCGCACACACGCACACATACAGACGCGCGCAAACAGGCGCACACATGCATACACACACGCGCAAACACACACGCACACATACACACAGAATCAACAACATCATCAAGAGTATAATCAGCATTCGAGTCATCATCAACATAACATAATCGTTTACATTTGCTTCATCATCCTCATCAATGTCATCGTCATCAACACTACCCATAACCACCTTGTGGGACAGCAGCGACTGGGAGTCCACCTTGGCGAGACTGCTGTAGGCCAACTCGAGATGTGCTGCACGGGAGGTGCGTCCTCAATACAATAGAGTATGTGTTCCCCCTATAACGCAGCGGTGATAGTTGCATTCTCGAAGAACACCGCGTTATGGGGAAAAAATCTCGTTTAAATCATTAATATATAATATATAGGGAGTAAAGCACAGTACACGATAACACGTGAGATGCGTACGCATGCCGAACAAAGACTGAGGTGCGTGGGTAGCATCTAGAAGCATCCAGCAGCATCCCAATGCCTTGCGTGGCGATGCTACGCCGAGGCAGTCGTACAACCGTTCGCTCGATCGCGTTATATACAATTGGCATCCGCGTTTCATAAAAGCACGTTCCCTATAATACATTCATCGCGTTTTTTCCGATTCGCATTATGAAAACTACACGCGGCGTCACAGGAGAGTGTTAAGGAATTGTATACCCAAGAATAAGGAGAAATCCCGAGCTGCACGTGTACCCCACGTGACACACGTGTGCCTTGCGTGTTTTGTGCCGTGCTGCCCCGAAAGGTGGATATTTGCCTCGAACCTCACAGGTAGGAGGAGAGCGGCACTTTATTTATTTATTTCCCATAAGATAATGAACAAGGAGGCCTCACGTGGCATTCTTAAACGAAACAAAAATATTTTACCAGGTAAAGCCCCACTGAGCCATGTAGCTGTTTTTTTCAGAAGCGACCTGGCCATCACAAATGATAGCTCTGCGAAAGTGGGTCATCATCGTATGGACATTTATAGCAGCAGCCAAATTCTCTAAACGCATAGTGACGTTGATTCAAAATTTGGAGGGAAAAACCAGAGGACCCGGAGAAAAATCCACGCGACCACAGAGAGAGAGAGACACGCAAACTCCAAATATACAGCAGCAGGCGTCACGGTCGGGATCGAACCCACGACCTCCCGTATACCAGGCGAGGTAGTTAACATCTCCTAGCCACCACTGCACCCTCTTTTCCCAGCCTCCAGGAACCTCTGGGTTTGTTTCTCGCACGTCAACAACAAAAACAAAGAGAAAGAACCTCCTGTGTAGCCTGAAAAGATAATCGTCACTGGTGTTGGCCATGAGCGGGAATTGAACTCAGGTCGCCAAGTTCATAACGCAGCGTGCTAACCGCTATGCCA
This sequence comes from Entosphenus tridentatus, assembly GCA_014621495.2. Taxonomy (NCBI): domain Eukaryota; kingdom Metazoa; phylum Chordata; class Hyperoartia; order Petromyzontiformes; family Petromyzontidae; genus Entosphenus; species Entosphenus tridentatus. The sequence continues at coordinate 1,513,408 of CM025665.2, forward strand.
CCACTCCCCACAACACACACATGTACACGTACACACACGCGTACACACACATTTACACACACGTACACACCAATACCCGCAATTCGCCACGAAGTGACGGTGACGTCACCACAGCACCTGTGACAGGCCAGGTGCACTTTGAGGCCAAGTGAAGTGTTGAAGGCTCGCTGACAGGAGGTCACGGGACAGACCCAGGTGCCATGGATTGGTAGATGCACCAGCTTTACCCCCTACTGTGCCAACTTGCTGCATTTTATCTGCCTGGCACTCCGCTCGTAGTTGTGAGCATCGCTCCTCTGCCCTCAGTTGTTGTCCAAGGGCGACTGGCTTCAACTGCCCAGTAGCAGTCCTTCACGAGCCTCCTTCATAGAGGCCAATCTTGACACCACTGGTACCAGTCTTCAGCAAGTCCACTATGCTCCACATCCTCCCGTACCACATCAGTCCATCTCTTCTCCAGCCGGTGTCGTGCCCGTTTAGCCTCCTCTATGCGGCCAAACAGAAGCTGCTTGGGCTACATGACCCAGCCAATGCAGCCTTGCCTGCCGGAGGAGCTCACTGATGGGAATGTGTCAAGATCTTTCAAGGATTTGTGAGCTCCTCACACAATCCAGCCTGATTAAACCCAGGATGGATAGTAGGCAGGCCATCCTGAATCTTTCTAACTGGCGCAGATGTTCTATTAGAGGGGTCCACGTTTCACAAGCATAGAGAAGGGAGGGCATGACTGTGGCCGAGAAGACCCGAAGCTTCGTGCGGAGCGATAGACCAGGTAGCTTCCACACAGCATTACGAAGCCGATGAAAAGATATTGCCGCCTGACTCAGAGTGAGACCTCTGCTGTCAAACCGGAGCTGGTCATAAGCACACTGTTCACAGGTATGGGAAATTCTCCACTCTCTCCACAACTGCTCCATCACCAGTGGGGAGCTGAGGGGGTGAAGTGTTTGGTGGCATAAAATACCCAGGCAAGTGATTAGTTTTGGTGGGACTGACGGTAAGACCCCACCTCTTAGTGGCACACTCCAGGTTCGGCAGCAGCGCCTTCAACTCCTCCTCTGAGTGAGCAGCAATCACCAGATCATCAGCATACATAACATGATTGACCAAAAGGGAGCCATCCCTCGATCGCACCCAGGCATCGATCAGCCTCCTATTGTATCTGTACCATCTGGTACATCTACAACAACAAGGCCGTAGCCATGGAGTCAACATTGGGGGGGACCAAATCTTCCAGGGGGTCTGGGGGTCCCCCCCAGAAAAAAAATCTAAATTTGAAAATAATTTCTTGCCATTTCCTGCCTAAAAGATAAAAAAATTCACTAACACATAGGATGGACGCTTTATTTATTTTTTACAATAATGTCTAATAGTGTATTGTATTACATTGCTCTGTTTTTACTTTTATACCTTTTCTTGTTGCATTGTATGTAATGGCAGAGATTAGGGATTCATAAAGTACAACCATAACCACAGAAATCTATTTTATAGCAATATATTATATTATAATTACGGCCTTGGTACACACACAAACGCACACAGGCAAACACGCGTCTCACCTTGTAGTACTTGCCGTTGTTGATGCAGCCGCACTGGTCCGCGCGCACACACCGGTCGTGCTCCAGCAGGTAGCCCGCGTCACAGACGCAGCCCTCCACGCAGCCTCCCGTGCACTGACCCTCGCCCGGACCCCGCGCACACGTCGCGGGGCACGGGGAGGCGCAGTGCGAGTACGAGCCACTGCCGGGGCACACTGGGGAGGCTGTGGAGAGGTCACGGATGAAGAGGGAGAGGAGTGGGTGGGAGGAGTGGGTGGTGTGAAAGTCAAGATGCAGCCCTGCTGGAAATTGGGCACCGCGGTGGCGGGATGTTGAAGCTCACCTCTTCTCTATTGCCCAGAGTGTTGAGTCTATTGCCCATAGACTCAACACTGCCCATAAACTCAACACTGCCCATAGACGCAACACTGCCCATAAACTCAACACTCCCCATAGACTCAACACTGCCCATAAACTCAACACTCCCCATAGACTCAACACTCCCCATAGACTCAACACTACCCATAGACTCAACACTGCCCATAAACTCAACACTGCCCAGCTACTCAACACTGCCCATAGACTCAACACTGTCCATCTACTCAACACTGCCCATAAACTCAACACTGCCCATCTACTCAACACTGCACATAGACTAGCACTGCCTATAAAACCAACACTGGGGTGCGACGGTTTCTAGGAGAAGTTAAATACCTCGCCTGGCATACAGGAAGTCGTGGGTTCGATAATAACCCTGATGCCTGCTCCCCCATAGTTGCGTGAATTTTTCTCTGGCTCCTCCGGTGTTTCCGTCTACATTTAGAAATGTGTGTTCGAGTATTTGGCTGCAACAGATTTCCAAGTGATAAGCCACTTCGCCATTTGGGACCAGGTCACTTCTGAAAGACAGCTATGTAGCTCAGTGGGCTTTACCTGGTAAAATAAAAAAAGTTTTCATTTTAGGTTACTTTCTCATACCACTGCTGTTGTAAGGGCTCTAGGAAGCCTTCTATAAGTTATTTTGTCCTACTCTCATATTGGCAAGATGTCTTAAAAAAAGGCGGAAGTTCGCACACTTTCCCTACACGTGACCAGTCGATTGACTGTGCTGTACCCATTCATACCGCTGGCGCTGCTGATTCCAGAAACCTGCACCACAGTTTCACTTACCGAGTCAGGAGATCAAATCGAATCCCGTCGACCTTCCATTCAGCGCGGTAACAAATACACCACAAAGGTACCGTGAGTGCACCTGATGCCAGATAGGGGCAGCTGCCACCTGGGGGGACCCCTTGGCCCCCGACTGCTTCAGGGTGCGATGCCATATGGTCGATACGATGCCGGGCGACTCACGGCAGAGCGTCTCGTTCCTCCAGCCGCCCGGGGCGACGCCGGCCTCGACGCAGGCAGCATGGTATGCGGAGAGGGCGCGGCACAGTGGGGCGGTGCCGGCGGGAGCCTGCAGTGCCAGGTCGAACACGCAGCCGTCCACGTAGGGCCGTGGGTCGACGGCGCCGGTGCAGGCGGCGAAGGGGCCCGTGGAGTGATTCAGCATGCCGCACCTGTCGTTACCCAACGCCGCGGCCACGTCGGTCGGGTCCGGGGCCTTGCCGTCGCCTGCGTCGTCGGAGCCACTGTGAGAATTTTTTTTTGTTGGGAACAGAGAAACCGCAGGGGAGACAATTGGCGGGCAGGCGGCAGATGCCGGAGTGCATCCGTGACGTCGCGCGGATGCGCTGATGCCGAAACGTCGTGCTGGTGGATTACGTGCCCATGGGCTGCACGGAATCCTGGCAGCCTCACACCGTTGTAATTGAGCCAATCTCGCCCATGCCTTTTTCAATCCCTCCTGCCCAACTCTTGGCGTCAATAAGATGACTCTACCCCAGGGGGGAGGGGCACTTTAGCCAGCACCTCGGACAGGAAGGACGTAAAAGACATCCCACTCGTTATCCTTTCCTGCATCCTTTCCACAGATGTTCATCTTAAGTGGGATCATAAATAACCACCACCGTTAACCGAACGTTTGTTGACAGGGTATTGAGCCCACAAAAGCCTGGGACTTGCACCTCTACCCCCCCCCCTTCATTCTTTTGAAGAAAAGAAGAGCCACTCACTGTTGTCTGATGTCATGAAGTAGACTGAACTCCCTTACCCCCCACCCCCCATAAGTGTTCTTCCAGAGACAACAGATCGCTGTGGCTGGCCACGTGGAATGACTACATTCTGGCTGTGGAGGAGGATCCCTGTGGCCCACTGGACTAGTTTAGACTCCATTCACCAAAAGGAGTGGAACATGCATCAAGACAAAGATCCCCCGTATAGCCTTAACTGACTGTTGGGGCAAGTGCTGTTAGCAAGCACCTATAGAGGCCGGAACGCTACACGAGAGGGTGGGTAGTACCACGCCCGACCGCCTTTGTCTCCCCAATGGCAATGTTTACACACCGCACAAGGTACTCATTTGAGGCTGAGCCGACTTAGGGGAGGCCCAGGAACGGTTTAGATAATCGTCACTGGTGTTGGCTATGAGCGGAAATCAAACCCCGGGTCGCCGGGTTCGTAGCGCAACACGCTAATCACTACACCACCGCTCCCCACCATTCGCCAAGGCAGGATGTCATCTCCCACACACACTCACGTCTCGGGAGAGCCGGCTTCCGTTATCTTCCAACTGTTGCCGAAGTCGGAGGCCGACGTGGCGCGGGTGCCGTCCCTCATCACGAAGTCGTCGCCGGGGTTCCCATTCATGTTGGAGCAGAGGCCGCACAGCGCATTGGTGAAGGAGGTGGGGAGTCGTGCCACGACGTGGCTGCCCCCGTCGTACAGAACCTCCAGCTCGAAGTCGCTCCGCAGGCGCATGAAGTTCCCCGAGCGAATCACGGAGAACTCCGCGCTGCCGTTGGAGTAGTAGTATGGCACGTTGATCTCCACTCCGTCCAGCTGTGGCAAACAAGGTTTTGTCGGTGCTACCACTGTTACCGTGAACGTTGCGGTAGTTCTCTTTGGCACGGAAGTTGCAACAATGGTAATCTAGCCTTAGCAGACTGTTGGGGCAAGTGCTGTTAGCGAATAGCACCTACGAAGGCCGGCATGGCACATGAGGCCAGCACCCGTACTAAGGGATGCCCAGGGCTTATGAACATAATCGTCACTGGCAAGGCCGTAATTCAAATATATATTGGGGGGGATACATCCCCCCCATCCCCCCCCATATTTAAAAATGCTAAAAAAGCCCCCCCCCCCCGCCCAATATATGGCGATAAAAGAAATAACTGCTATGCTATGCAATTCGTTAAACCTTGGCCACAATATCTGGACTTGTCTTCATATAAATCAATGCATAGATTTCTGTTTATATGATTGTGGTTATGGTTGTACTTTATTAATCCCTAATCTCTGCCATGATATACAATGAAACAAGAAATGGTAAAAAAAAGTAAAAACAGAGCAATGTAATACAATACACGATTAGACATTATTGTAAAAAAAAAAAGTCCATCCCATGTGTTATTGAATGTTTTAATATTTTAGGCAGGAAACGAGTTTTCAAATTTTGATATTTTTCTGGGTTGGGACCCCCAGACACCTTGGAAGATTTGGTCCCCCCCAATGTTGACTCCATGGCTACGGCCTTGGTCACTGGTGACCGTGAGCGGGAATCGAACTCGGGTCGCCGGGTTCGTAGCGCTGTGTGGCTAATCACGACACTACCGCTCACACACACGCGTACACTCAACGTCGCCCTACTTGTAAAACGTTCCCAGGCATTGTTGCTTACGTTACAGACGCAAAGTGGTGCCCATTATTTGCTTCATCCTTTAATTTTAATTATCGTCGGCACATTGCACGTAAGTGAAAAAGTTACAGGCCTGTAATTGCTTGCTCGGCCACTGCTATAAAAAAGGGTAAGCCACTGCAGGAAGCTCTAGAAAGCCCCTCTTGAGGGTCTTTACATCTACACTTCCATGCTAGCCAGACCTCTAACAAAAGGTGGAAGTACCGAAGCTTTACCCCGAACTCCACTGACGACCGGTGTGCTAACCATTAAACCATGGCAGCACCCCTCCATTCCACGAATGAGAGTTTGGCTTTGCCGTGGGTGGAAGCTGAAAAGCGTGTGGACAAAACCCACAGGGGCATTCGAGGAGATAACAATAAAAACGCCATACAGATGGGTTCAAGAATCCATTGCGAGCCTGCTGTCTCCTGGCCACCTCGCTCATTTTGAGCGACTTGGCCAGCGTCCCCGAGTGGGAGCGCCCCACCCCGCACGCCACCTTTCCGCGCAGCCTGGAAGCTAAGCAGAGAATTGTCTTGAGCCTGGCCGGCAGTCGGGATGGGGCCCAGACTCACGTAGATCTTCCAGCCGAGGCCGAAGTGCACGCGGTGGTGGTAGAGTTCGATGAAGACGTCGCGGGTGTAGGCGATGGACCAGCTGCCAGCGATGAACTCGTTCTTCACCTGCACGCTCCAGCCGCCTCCAGAGCACGGCTGCCGGCGCAGCGTGCGCGTACATACACGTATGGCGGGTTTAATTTTAGTCAGCGTGTGTTGCTTTGGTCATTGTCGAAGGGCTATAGAGGAATCGCATTTTGCGTTGCTTCGCATGTACGTCGCTGATGAATTAGGGAATACATTTCCTTATGAGTTTATTATTTAGATGATTTTGCTGCTATACATGTCCGAATGATAAGCCACTTTGTTGAGCTATCATTTGTGGCCAGGTCGCATTTGAAAAATAAGTTAATATCTCAATGGGCTTTGCCTTTTAGGATGGGGATTATTTAGTTGTATTTGTACGTGTGATTTGTTTACCTTTCTTGTACTTTGCACTACTATCGTGTGTTATACTGTCTGTTGTTGTGACGTTCTTACCCCGTGCCCCGACTGGACATCTGTGAAGAAGAGCTTTATAGCTCCAGGAAAATAAATATTCTGATTCAGTTTCGCATATGCGTTCTTTAACAAAAATGCGCAAACATTGTTTGTGGTTGAATCGAATAGGTTCCTCGTGTCCAGTAAGAGTACTTCAGATTTAGATGAGTTTAGAAGAAAATCGTTGAACCAGAACGAGTACTCCAGAATAGAGGTGCAACGTTCCAGGTTCCGCATGTGCCTAGCAGGAACTGTGGCTGAAGAGAGCTGGGTATCGTCGTTCATGGGTTGCGGCAATTGATATTGAAGCTCTCAATGAGGTAGGCAATTGGCGAAACGTACTCAGAAAAGGGTGTGGGGGGTCCGAGTACAGAGCCTCGTTGTACTCCAGTGGTCAATCTCAAGGAGCATCTACCAGCTTGATAAGACTTCGTCTGCTGAGTGTGAAGCTGTGAATGGCGAGCTCCCTCTCCAGGCACTCAAGTAAAGGCCTTCATCTCACAGTGGATAGGTCACGGGGCGAGGCTCACGCACCTGCGTGAGGACGTAGGTGTAGGTGCCCATGAAGTCGAAGGTGCGGCCGTCGAACGTGATGTAGTGTGGGTCGCCCCAAGCGGTGCACTCCACTTGAGCCACCACAACAATCACATCGAGAAAAATATCAACCATCATCAATGCGATTAACAGTGATGATATTAACTATGACAATAACATTAACAACATCAACAACGATAACATTAAAAAACGTTAAATAAATAGTGTATACCCAGTTACTTAATGTTAATAGCTCAGCTTATTGGAGAGTATATTGAGTACATTTATTATATTGATGTAGTTTATACCTGGTTTTTTCACATCGGTTTATTGTATATTAGTAGGGTAGAAGCAGTTATTTATCGTCAATATGCTAAATTCCTCTGTTGATATGTAAACTCCTTTGTCAAGGCGCTCTGCTCCTCCCACCCTGATTAAAATACGCTGCCAAGCTTAGCAGTGTTCATTAGGACGCTCTCTTTCTGACAGCTCTGTTTCTTCACCTGAGGACAGCTGCTTGTGTTGTGGCCGAAACGTCATGAGAATTTTATTATGTTTTATTGTTGTTATTTTATTATTTCCATTCTATGTGACTTTACCGAAAGATCCAAGAATATGAATCCCTGCAGTCACGAAAGCTTTAAATCGAAAAATAATGCACTGCTTTGTGCCACAATATTTACCATTAAAGTAGCGGAATATGCAGTACACTAACCATGGGATGTACATGTACAGCGCTTGTGTCAATCTCATACCGGATGAGAGCCTCCCCACGCTGTGTTGATTGTGGAGGTTGTTTAACCGTAATTTGCCACACTGGTCAGTTCGGGTTGATAAAGTAGGAGCATTACAATATACAAGAAAACCTTGCCCAATGCAGTTTAATCGAACGCGTGTTTTCGGCTATGCACGGTGTGCCTAAATGCGGTCTGTCTTTGGAACACCGGGGGTGATGTTCCGGTTCCACACGGTTTGACGGTGCTCAGGTTCTCATCTCTGCATCGAAACGTAGTGCCGTGACGGTGCCGCGTCCGTCGCAAGGTCGGAACGATTCGACCGCGAGAGCGATTTATGTACCGCAAATGTTTTTTTCTGCGCGTGCGAATGTTCTTGCGTGGTTTTTTTTCCGTGTGACGGTGTAACACAATGCACTCAACGGCACAATGGAATTGTTCACACATTGACGCGTGCATGTAGCCGTCCGCTAGTTGGGGACATCAGTCGGACATCAGTCAGATTTCTTGGAAAAGGTATCTTTTTGCTGTTTGAACATCTTAATACCGTACTCTTTTATTCTTTCGGTAAAGTCAGGTAGGTATAAAATAAAATAAATAACGACGTTTCGGGCGCAACACAAG